>CM042378.1:15897122-16224622 GCA_023634145.1 Thymallus thymallus
GCAGAAGGATAGTCGAGGGACGACGACGATCAGAATCGCAGAAGGACAGTCGAGGGACGACGACAATGAGGATTGCAGAAGGACAGTCGAGGGACCACGTCGAAGAGGATCCTAGAAGGACAGTCGAGGGACGACGACGATGAGGAATCTTCAGTGCAGACATGTCGAAGAGGAGGATTCAAAAAGCAGAAGGATAGTCGAGGGACGACGACGATCAGAATTGCAGAAGGACAGTCGAGGGACGACGACGATGAGGATTGCAGAAGGACAGTCGAGGGACGACGACGATGAGGAATCTTCAGTGCAGACATGTCGAAAAGGAGGATTCACGTGCAGAAGGATAGTCGAGGGACTACGACGATCAGAATCGCAGAAGGACAGTCGAGGGACGACGACGATGAGGATTACAGAAGGACAGTCGAGGGACCACGTCGAAGAGGATCCTAGAAGGACAGTCGAGGGACGACGACGATGAGGAATCTTCAGTGCAGACATGTCGAAGAGGAGGATTCAAAAAGCAGAAGGATAGTCGAGGGACGACGACGATGAGGATCGCAGAAGGACAGTCGAGGGACGACGACGATGAGGAATCTTCAGACATTTTGAAAAGGAGGACTTGAACGCAGAAGGACAGTCGAGGGACAACGACGATGAGGATCGCAGAAGGACAGTCGAGGGACGACGACGATGAGGATCGCAGAAGGACAGTCGAGGGACGACGACAATGAGGAATCTTCAGTGCAGACATGTCGAAGAGGAGGATTAAACGTGCAGAAGGATAGTTGAGGGACGACGACGATCAGGATTGCAGAAGGACAGTCGAGAGACGACGACGATGAGGATCCTAGAAGGACAGTCAAGGGACGACGACGATGAGGAATCTTCAGTGCAGACATGTCGAAGAGGAGGATTCACGTGAAGAAGGATAGTCGAGGGACGATCAGAATCGCAGAAGGACAGTCGAGGAACGACGACAATGAGGATTGCAGAAGGACAGTCGAGGGACCACGTCGAAGAGGATCCTAGAAGGATAGTTGAGGGACGACGACGATCAGGATTGCAGAAGGACAGTCGAGAGACGACGACGATGAGGATTGCAGAAGGACAGTCGAGAGACGACGACGATGAGGATCCTAGAAGGACAGTCGAGGGACGACGACGATGAGGAATCTTCAGTGCAGACATGTCGAAGAGGAGGATTCACGTGCAGAAGGATAGTCGAGGGACGATCAGAATCGCAGAAGGACAGTCGAGGGACGACGACAATGAGGATTGCAGAAGGACAGTCGAGGGACCACGTCGAAGAGGATCCTAGAAGGACAGTCGAGGGACGACGATGATGAGGAATCTTCAGTGCAGACATGTCGAAGAGGAGGATTCAAAAAGCAGAAGGATAGTCGAGGGACGACGACGATCAGAATCGCAGAAGGACAGTCGAGGGACGACGACGATGAGGATTGCAGAAGGACAGTCGAAGGACGACGACGATGAGGAATCTTCAGTGCAGACATGATGAGGAGGATTCGCGTGCTGAAGGATAGTCGAGGGACGACGACGATGAGGATCGCAGAAGGACAGTCGAGGGACGACAACGATGAGGAATCTTCAGACATTTTGAAGAGGAGGATTTGCGAGCAGAAAGACAGTCGAGGGACGAAGATGATGAGGATCGCGGAAGGACAGTCGAGGGGACGACGACGATGAGTATTGCAGAAGGACAGTTGAGGGATGACGACGATGAGGAATCTGCAGACATTTTGAAGAGGAGGATTTGCGTGCAGAAAGACAGTCGAGGGACGACGACGATGAGGATCGCAGAAGGACAGTCGAAGGGACGACGACGATGAGGATCGCAGAAGGACAGTCGAAGGACAGTCGAGGGGACGACGACGATGAGTATTGCAGAAGGACAGTTGAGGGTTGACGACAATGAGGAATCTGCAGACATTTTGAAGAGGAGGATTTGAATGCAGAAGGACAGTCGAGGGACAACGACGATGAGGATCGCAGAAGGACAGTCGAGGGACGATGACAATGAGGATCGCAGAAAGACAGTCGAGGGACGACGATGATGAGGAATCTGCAGACATTTTGAAAAGGAGGACTTGAACGCAGAAGGACAGTAGAGGGACAACGACGATGAGGATCGCAGAAGGACAGTCGAGGGACGACGACGATGAGGATCGCAGAAGGACAGTCGAGGGACGACGACAATGAGGAATCTTCAGTGCAGACATGTCGAAGAGGAGGATTAAACGTGCAGAAGGATAGTTGAGGGACGACGACGATCAGGATTGCAGAAGGACAGTCGAGAGACGACGACGATGAGGATCCTAGAAGGACAGTCGAGGGACGACGACGATGAGGAATCTTCAGTGCAGACATGTCGAAGAGGAGGATTCACGTGCAGAAGGATAGTCGAGGGACTACGACGATCAGAATCGCAGAAGGACAGTCGAGGGACGACGACGATGAGGATTACAGAAGGACAGTCGAGGGACCACGTCGAAGAGGATCCTAGAAGGACAGTCGAGGGACGACGACGATGAGGAATCTTCAGTGCAGACATGTCGAAGAGGAGGATTCAAAAAGCAGAAGGATAGTCGAGGGACGACGACGATCAGAATCGCAGAAGGACAGTCGAGGGACGACGACGATGAGGATTGCAGAAGGACAGTCGAGGGACGACGACGATTAGGAATCTTCAGTGCAGACATGATGAGGAGGAGGATTCGCGTGCTGAAGGATAGTCGAGGGACGACGACGATGAGGATCGCAGAAGGACAGTCGAGGGACAACAACGATGAGGAATCTTCAGACATTTTGAAGAGGAGGATTTGCGAGCAGAAAGACAGTCGAGGGACGACGATGATGAGGATCGCGGAAGGACAGTCGAGGGGACGACGACGATGAGTATTGCAGAAGGACAGTTGAGGGATGACGACGATGAGGAATCTGCAGACATTTTGAAGAGGAGGATTTGCGTGCAGAAAGACAGTCGAGGGACGACGACGATGAGGATCGCAGAAGGACAGTCGAGGGGACGACGACGATGAGGATTGCAGGCGGCCAGTCGAGGGACGACAATGATGAGGAATCTTCAGACATTTTGAAGAGGAGGATTTGCGCGCAGAAAGACAGATGAGGGACGACGACGATGAGGATCGCAGAAGGACAGTCGAGGGACCACGACGATGAGGATCACAGAAGGACAGTCGAGGGATGACGACGATGAGGAATATGCAGACATTTTGAAAAGGAGGACTTGAACGCAGAAGGACAGTCGAGGGACAACGACGATGAGGATCGCAGAAGGACAGTCGAGGGACGACGACGATGAGTATCGCAGAAGGACAGTCGAGGGACGACGACGATCAGGATTGGAGAAGGTCAGTCGAGGGACGACGACGAAGAGGAATCTTCAGTGCAGACATGTCGAAGAGGAGGATTCACGTGCAGAAGGATAGTCGAGGGACGACGACGATCAGAATCTCAGAAGGACAGTCGAGGGACGACGACAATGAGGATTGCAGAAGGACAGTCGAGGGACGACAAAAATGATGAGGAATCTTCAGACATTTTGAAGAGGAGGATTTGCGCGCAGAAAGACAGATGAGGGACGACGACGATGAGGATCGCAGAAGGACAGTCGAGGGACCACGACGATGAGGATCACAGAAGGACAGTCGAGGGACAACGACGATGAGGATCGCAGAAGGACAGTCGAGGGACGACGACGATGAGTATCGCAGAAGGACAGTCGAGGGACGACGACAATGAGGAATCTTCAGTGCAGACATGTCGAAGAGGAGGATTAAACGTGCAGAAGGATAGTTGAGGGACGACGACGATCAGGATTGGAGAAGGACAGTCGAGAGACGACGACGATGAGGATCCTAGAAGGACAGTCGAGGGACGACGACGATGAGGATCCTAGAAGGACAGTCGAGGGACGACGACGATG
Source organism: Thymallus thymallus (assembly GCA_023634145.1). Taxonomy (NCBI): domain Eukaryota; kingdom Metazoa; phylum Chordata; class Actinopteri; order Salmoniformes; family Salmonidae; genus Thymallus; species Thymallus thymallus. Next base: position 15,901,087 of record CM042378.1, read on the forward strand.
AGGAATCTTCAGTGCAGACATGTCGAAGAGGAGGATTCACGTGCAGAAGGATAGTCGAGGGACGACGACGATCAGAATCGCAGAAGGACAGTCGAGGGACGACGACAATGAGGATTGCAGAAGGACAGTCGAGGGACCACGTCGAAGAGGATCCTAGAAGGACAGTCGAGGGACGACGACGATGAGGAATCTTCAGTGCAGACATGTCGAAGAGGAGGATTCAAAAAGCAGAAGGATAGTCGAGGGACGACGACGATCAGAATTGCAGAAGGACAGTCGAGGGACGACGACGATGAGGATTGCAGAAGGACAGTCGAGGGACGACGACGATGAGGAATCTTCAGTGCAGACATGTCGAAAAGGAGGATTCACGTGCAGAAGGATAGTCGAGGGACTACGACGATCAGAATCGCAGAAGGACAGTCGAGGGACGACGACGATGAGGATTACAGAAGGACAGTCGAGGGACCACGTCGAAGAGGATCCTAGAAGGACAGTCGAGGGACGACGACGATGAGGAATCTTCAGTGCAGACATGTCGAAGAGGAGGATTCAAAAAGCAGAAGGATAGTCGAGGGACGACGACGATCAGAATCGCAGAAGGACAGTTGAGGGACGACGACGATGAGGATTGCAGAAGGACAGTCGAGGGACGACGACGATGAGGAATCTTCAGTGCAGACATGTCGAAGAGGAGGATTCACGTGCAGAAGGATAGTCGAGGGACTACGACGATCAGAATCGCAGAAGGACAGTCGAGGGACGACGACGATGAGGATTACAGAAGGACAGTCGAGGGACCACGTCGAAGAGGATCCTAGAAGGATAGTTGAGGGACGACGACGACGATCAGAATCGCAGAAGGACAGTCGAGGGACGACGACGATGAGGATCGCAGAAGGACAGTCTAGGGACGACGACGATGAGGAATCTTCAGACATTTTGAAAAGGAGGACTTGAACGCAGAAGGACAGTCGAGGGACAACGACGATGAGGATCGCAGAAGGACAGTCGAGGGACGACGACGATGAGGATCGCAGAAGGACAGTCGAGGGACGACGACAATGAGGAATCTTCAGTGCAGACATGTCGAAGAGGAGGATTAAACGTGCAGAAGGATAGTTGAGGGACGACGACGATCAGGATTGCAGAAGGACAGTCGAGAGACGACGACGATGAGGATCCTAGAAGGACAGTCAAGGGACGACGACGATGAGGAATCTTCAGTGCAGACATGTCGAAGAGGAGGATTCACGTGCAGAAGGATAGTCGAGGGACGATCAGAATCGCAGAAGGACAGTCGAGGAACGACGACAATGAGGATTGCAGAAGGACAGTCGAGGGACCACGTCGAAGAGGATCCTAGAAGGATAGTTGAGGGACGACGACGATCAGGATTGCAGAAGGACAGTCGAGAGACGACGACGATGAGGATTGCAGAAGGACAGTCGAGAGACGACGACGATGAGGATCCTAGAAGGACAGTCGAGGGACGACGACGATGAGGAATCTTCAGTGCAGACATGTCGAAGAGGAGGATTCACGTGCAGAAGGATAGTCGAGGGACGATCAGAATCGCAGAAGGACAGTCGAGGGACGACGACAATGAGGATTGCAGAAGGACAGTCGAGGGACCACGTCGAAGAGGATCCTAGAAGGACAGTCGAGGGACGACGATGATGAGGAATCTTCAGTGCAGACATGTCGAAGAGGAGGATTCAAAAAGCAGAAGGATAGTCGAGGGACGACGACGATCAGAATCGCAGAAGGACAGTCGAGGGACGACGACGATGAGGATTGCAGAAGGACAGTCGAAGGACGACGACGATGAGGAATCTTCAGTGCAGACATGAGGAGGATTCGCGTGCTGAAGGATAGTCGAGGGACGACGACGATGAGGATCGCAGAAGGACAGTCGAGGGACGACAACGATGAGGAATCTTCAGACATTTTGAAGAGGAGGATTTGCGAGCAGAAAGACAGTCGAGGGACGACGATGATGAGGATCGCGGAAGGACAGTCGAGGGGACGACGACGATGAGTATTGCAGAAGGACAGTTGAGGGATGACGACGATGAGGAATCTGCAGACATTTTGAAGAGGAGGATTTGCGTGCAGAAAGACAGTCGAGGGACGACGACGATGAGGATCGCAGAAGGACAGTCGAAGGGACGACGACGATGAGGATCGCAGAAGGACAGTCGAAGGACAGTCGAGGGGACGACGACGATGAGTATTGCAGAAGGACAGTTGAGGGTTGACGACAATGAGGAATCTGCAGACATTTTGAAGAGGAGGATTTGAACGCAGAAGGACAGTCGAGGGACAACGACGATGAGGATCGCAGAAGGACAGTCGAGGGACGATGACAATGAGGATCGCAGAAAGACAGTCGAGGGACGACGATGATGAGGAATCTGCAGACATTTTGAAAAGGAGGACTTGAATGCAGAAGGACAGTAGAGGGACAACGACGATGAGGATCGCAGAAGGACAGTCGAGGGACGACGACGATGAGGATCGCAGAAGGACAGTCGAGGGACGACGACAATGAGGAATCTTCAGTGCAGACATGTCGAAGAGGAGGATTAAACGTGCAGAAGGATAGTTGAGGGACGACGACGATCAGGATTGCAGAAGGACAGTCGAGAGACGACGACGATGAGGATCCTAGAAGGACAGTCGAGGGACGACGACGATGAGGAATCTTCAGTGCAGACATGTCGAAGAGGAGGATTCACGTGCAGAAGGATAGTCGAGGGACTACGACGATCAGAATCGCAGAAGGACAGTCGAGGGACGACGACGATGAGGATTACAGAAGGACAGTCGAGGGACCACGTCGAAGAGGATCCTAGAAGGACAGTCGAGGGACGACGACGATGAGGAATCTTCAGTGCAGACATGTCGAAGAGGAGGATTCAAAAAGCAGAAGGATAGTCGAGGGACGACGACGATCAGAATCGCAGAAGGATAGTCGAGGGACGACGACGATGAGGATTGCAGAAGGACAGTCGAGGGACGACGACGATTAGGAATCTTCAGTGCAGACATTATGAGGAGGAGGATTCGCGTGCTGAAGGATAGTCGAGGGACGACGACGATGAGGATCGCAGAAGGACAGTCGAGGGACAACAACGATGAGGAATCTTCAGACATTTTGAAGAGGAGGATTTGCGAGCAGAAAGACAGTCGAGGGACGACGATGATGAGGATCGCGGAAGGACAGTCGAGGGGACGACGACGATGAGTATTGCAGAAGGACAGTTGAGGGATGACGACGATGAGGAATCTGCAGACATTTTGAAGAGGAGGATTTGCGTGCAGAAAGACAGTCGAGGGACGACGACGATGAGGATCGCAGAAGGACAGTCGAGGGGACGACGACGATGAGGATTGCAGGCGGCCAGTCGAGGGACGACAATGATGAGGAATCTTCAGTGCAGACATGTCGAAGAGGAGGATTAAACGTGCAGAAGGATAGTTGAGGGACGACGACGATCAGGATTGCAGAAGGACAGTCGAGAGACGACGACGATGAGGATCCTAGAAGGACAGTCGAGGGACGACGACGATGAGGAATCTTCAGTGCAGACATGTCGAAGAGGAGGATTCACGTGCAGAAGGATAGTCGAGGGACTACGACGATCAGAATCGCAGAAGGACAGTCGAGGGACGACGACGATGAGGATTACAGAAGGACAGTCGAGGGACCACGTCGAAGAGGATCCTAGAAGGACAGTCGAGGGACGACGACGATGAGGAATCTTCAGTGCAGACATGTCGAAGAGGAGGATTCAAAAAGCAGAAGGATAGTCGAGGGACGACGACGATCAGAATCGCAGAAGGACAGTCGAGGGACGACGACGATGAGGATTGCAGAAGGACAGTCGAGGGACGACGACGATTAGGAATCTTCAGTGCAGACATTATGAGGAGGAGGATTCGCGTGCTGAAGGATAGTCGAGGGACGACGACGATGAGGATCGCAGAAGGACAGTCGAGGGACAACAACGATGAGGAATCTTCAGACATTTTGAAGAGGAGGATTTGCGAGCAGAAAGACAGTCGAGGGACGACGATGATGAGGATCGCGGAAGGACAGTCGAGGGGACGACGACGATGAGTATTGCAGAAGGACAGTTGAGGGATGACGACGATGAGGAATCTGCAGACATTTTGAAGAGGAGGATTTGCGTGCAGAAAGACAGTCGAGGGACGACGACGATGAGGATCGCAGAAGGACAGTCGAGGGGACGACGACGATGAGGATTGCAGGCGGCCAGTCGAGGGACGACAATGATGAGGAATCTTCAGACATTTTGAAGAGGAGGATTTGCGCGCAGAAAGACAGATGAGGGACGACGACGATGAGGATCGCAGAAGGACAGTCGAGGGACCACGACGATGAGGATCACAGAAGGACAGTCGAGGGACAACGACGATGAGGATCGCAGAAGGACAGTCGAGGGACGACGACGATGAGTATCGCAGAAGGACAGTCGAGGGACGACGACAATGAGGAATCTTCAGTGCAGACATGTCGAAGAGGAGGATTAAACGTGCAGAAGGATAGTTGAGGGACGACGACGATCAGGATTGGAGAAGGACAGTCGAGAGACGACGACGATGAGGATCCTAGAAGGACAGTCGAGGGACGACGACGATGAGGAATCTTCAGTGCAGACATGTCGAAGAGGAGGATTCACGTGCAGAAGGATAGTCGAGGGACGACGACGATCAGAATCGCAGAAGGACAGTCGAGGGACGACGACAATGAGGATTGCAGAAGGACAGTCGAGGGACCACGTCGAAGAGGATCCTAGAAGGACAGTCGAGGGACGACGACGATGAGGAATCTTCAGTGCAGACATGTCGAAGAGGAGGATTCAAAAAGCAGAAGGATAGTCGAGGGACGACGACAATCAGAATTGCAGAAGGACAGTCGAGGGACGACGACGATGAGGATTGCAGAAGGACAGTCGAGGGACGACGACGATGAGGAATCTTCAGTGCAGACATGTCGAAAAGGAGGATTCACGTGCAGAAGGATAGTCGAGGGACTACGACGATCAGAATCGCAGAAGGACAGTCGAGGGACGACGACGATGAGGATTACAGAAGGACAGTCGAGGGACCACGTCGAAGAGGATCCTAGAAGGACAGTCGAGGGACGACGACGATGAGGAATCTTCAGTGCAGACATGTCGAAGAGGAGGATTCAAAAAGCAGAAGGATAGCCGAGGGACGACGACGATCAGAATCGCAGAAGGACAGTTGAGGGACGACGACGATGAGGATTGCAGAAGGACAGTCGAGGGACGACGACGATGAGGAATCTTCAGTGCAGACATGTCGAAGAGGAGGATTAAACGTGCAGAAGGATAGTTGAGGGACGACGACGATCAGGATTGGAGAAGGACAGTCGAGAGACGACGACGATGAGGATCCTAGAAGGACAGTCGAGGGACGACGACGATGAGGAATCTTCAGTGCAGACATGTCGAAGAGGAGGATTCACGTGCAGAAGGATAGTCGAGGGACGACGACGATCAGAATCGCAGAAGGACAGTCGAGGGACGACGACGATGAGGATTGCAGAAGGACAGTCGAGGGACGACGACGATGAGGAATCTTCAGTGCAGACATGTCGAAAAGGAGGATTCACGTGCAGAAGGATAGTCGAGGGACTACGACGATCAGAATCGCAGAAGGACAGTCGAGGGACGACGACAATGAGGATTGCAGAAGGACAGTCGAGGGACCACGTCGAAGAGGATCCTAGAAGGACAGTCGAGGGACGACGACGATGAGGATTGCAGAAGGACAGTCGAGGGACGACGACGATTAGGAATCTTCAGTGCAGACATTATGAGGAGGAGGATTCGCGTGCTGAAGGATAGTCGAGGGACGACGACGATGAGGATCGCAGAAGGACAGTCGAGGGACAACAACGATGAGGAATCTTCAGACATTTTGAAGAGGAGGATTTGCGAGCAGAAAGACAGTCGAGGGACGACGATGATGAGGATCGCGGAAGGACAGTCGAGGGGACGACGACGATGAGTATTGCAGAAGGACAGTTGAGGGATGACGACGATGAGGAATCTGCAGACATTTTGAAGAGGAGGATTTGCGTGCAGAAAGACAGTCGAGGGACGACGACGATGAGGATCGCAGAAGGACAGTCGAGGGGACGACGACGATGAGGATTGCAGGCGGCCAGTCGAGGGACGACAATGATGAGGAATCTTCAGTGCAGACATGTCGAAGAGGAGGATTAAACGTGCAGAAGGATAGTTGAGGGACGACGACGATCAGGATTGCAGAAGGACAGTCGAGAGACGACGACGATGAGGATCCTAGAAGGACAGTCGAGGGACGACGACGATGAGGAATCTTCAGTGCAGACATGTCGAAGAGGAGGATTCACGTGCAGAAGGATAGTCGAGGGACTACGACGATCAGAATCGCAGAAGGACAGTCGAGGGACGACGACGATGAGGATTACAGAAGGACAGTCGAGGGACCACGTCGAAGAGGATCCTAGAAGGACAGTCGAGGGACGACGACGATGAGGAATCTTCAGTGCAGACATGTCGAAGAGGAGGATTCAAAAAGCAGAAGGATAGTCGAGGGACGACGACGATCAGAATCGCAGAAGGACAGTCGAGGGACGACGACGATGAGGATTGCAGAAGGACAGTCGAGGGACGACGACGATTAGGAATCTTCAGTGCAGACATTATGAGGAGGAGGATTCGCGTGCTGAAGGATAGTCGAGGGACGACGACGATGAGGATCGCAGAAGGACAGTCGAGGGACAACAACGATGAGGAATCTTCAGACATTTTGAAGAGGAGGATTTGCGAGCAGAAAGACAGTCGAGGGACGACGATGATGAGGATCGCGGAAGGACAGTCGAGGGGACGACGACGATGAGTATTGCAGAAGGACAGTTGAGGGATGACGACGATGAGGAATCTGCAGACATTTTGAAGAGGAGGATTTGCGTGCAGAAAGACAGTCGAGGGACGACGACGATGAGGATCGCAGAAGGACAGTCGAGGGGACGACGACGATGAGGATTGCAGGCGGCCAGTCGAGGGACGACAATGATGAGGAATCTTCAGACATTTTGAAGAGGAGGATTTGCGCGCAGAAAGACAGATGAGGGACGACGACGATGAGGATCGCAGAAGGACAGTCGAGGGACCACGACGATGAGGATCACAGAAGGACAGTCGAGGGACAACGACGATGAGGATCGCAGAAGGACAGTCGAGGGACGACGACGATGAGTATCGCAGAAGGACAGTCGAGGGACGACGACAATGAGGAATCTTCAGTGCAGACATGTCGAAGAGGAGGATTAAACGTGCAGAAGGATAGTTGAGGGACGACGACGATCAGGATTGGAGAAGGACAGTCGAGAGACGACGACGATGAGGATCCTAGAAGGACAGTCGAGGGACGACGACGATGAGGAATCTTCAGTGCAGACATGTCGAAGAGGAGGATTCACGTGCAGAAGGATAGTCGAGGGACGACGACGATCAGAATCGCAGAAGGACAGTCGAGGGACGACGACAATGAGGATTGCAGAAGGACAGTCGAGGGACCACGTCGAAGAGGATCCTAGAAGGACAGTCGAGGGACGACGACGATGAGGAATCTTCAGTGCAGACATGTCGAAGAGGAGGATTCAAAAAGCAGAAGGATAGTCGAGGGACGACGACAATCAGAATTGCAGAAGGACAGTCGAGGGACGACGACGATGAGGATTGCAGAAGGACAGTCGAGGGACGACGACGATGAGGAATCTTCAGTGCAGACATGTCGAAAAGGAGGATTCACGTGCAGAAGGATAGTCGAGGGACTACGACGATCAGAATCGCAGAAGGACAGTCGAGGGACGACGACGATGAGGATTACAGAAGGACAGTCGAGGGACCACGTCGAAGAGGATCCTAGAAGGACAGTCGAGGGACGACGACGATGAGGAATCTTCAGTGCAGACATGTCGAAGAGGAGGATTCAAAAAGCAGAAGGATAGCCGAGGGACGACGACGATCAGAATCGCAGAAGGACAGTTGAGGGACGACGACGATGAGGATTGCAGAAGGACAGTCGAGGGACGACGACGATGAGGAATCTTCAGTGCAGACATGTCGAAGAGGAGGATTAAACGTGCAGAAGGATAGTTGAGGGACGACGACGATCAGGATTGGAGAAGGACAGTCGAGAGACGACGACGATGAGGATCCTAGAAGGACAGTCGAGGGACGACGACGATGAGGAATCTTCAGTGCAGACATGTCGAAGAGGAGGATTCACGTGCAGAAGGATAGTCGAGGGACGACGACGATCAGAATCGCAGAAGGACAGTCGAGGGACGACGACGATGAGGATTGCAGAAGGACAGTCGAGGGACGACGACGATGAGGAATCTTCAGTGCAGACATGTCGAAAAGGAGGATTCACGTGCAGAAGGATAGTCGAGGGACTACGACGATCAGAATCGCAGAAGGACAGTCGAGGGACGACGACAATGAGGATTGCAGAAGGACAGTCGAGGGACCACGTCGAAGAGGATCCTAGAAGGACAGTCGAGGGACGACGACGATGAGGAATCTTCAGTGCAGACATGTCGAAGAGGAGGATTCAAAAAGCAGAAGGATAGTCGAGGGACGACGACGATCAGAATCGCAGAAGGACAGTCGAGGGACGACGACGATGAGGATTGCAGAAGGACAGTCGAGGGACGACGACGATGAGGAATCTTCAGTGCAGACATGTCGAAAAGGAGGATTCACGTGCAGAAGGATAGTCGAGGGACTACGACGATCAGAATCGCAGAAGGACAGTCGAGGGACGACGACGATGAGGATTACAGAAGGACAGTCGAGGGACCACGTCGAAGAGGATCCTAGAAGGACAGTCGAGGGACGACGACGATGAGGAATCTTCAGTGCAGACATGTCGAAGAGGAGGATTCAAAAAGCAGAAGGATAGCCGAGGGACGACGACGATCAGAATCGCAGAAGGACAGTTGAGGGACGACGACGATGAGGATTGCAGAAGGACAGTCGAGGGACGACGACGATGAGGAATCTTCAGTGCAGACATGTCGAAGAGGAGGATTAAACGTGCAGAAGGATAGTTGAGGGACGACGACGATCAGGATTGGAGAAGGACAGTCGAGAGACGACGACGATGAGGATCCTAGAAGGACAGTCGAGGGACGACGACGATGAGGAATCTTCAGTGCAGACATGTCGAAGAGGAGGATTCACGTGCAGAAGGATAGTCGAGGGACGACGACGATCAGAATCGCAGAAGGACAGTCGAGGGACGACGACGATGAGGATTGCAGAAGGACAGTCGAGGGACGACGACGATGAGGAATCTTCAGTGCAGACATGTCGAAAAGGAGGATTCGCGTGCTGAAGGATAGTCGAGGGACGACGACGATGAGGATCGCAGAAGGACAGTCGAGGGACAACAACGATGAGGAATCTTCAGACATTTTGAAGAGGAGGATTTGCGAGCAGAAAGACAGTCGAGGGACGACGATGATGAGGATCGCGGAAGGACAGTCGAGGGGACGACGACGATGAGTATTGCAGAAGGACAGTTGAGGGATGACGACGATGAGGAATCTGCAGACATTTTGAATAGGAGGATTTGCGTGCAGAAAGACAGTCGAGGGACGACGACGATGAGGATCGCAGAAGGACAGTCGAGGGGACGACGACGATGAGGATTGCAGGCGGCCAGTCGAGGGACGACAATGATGAGGAATCTTCAGACATTTTGAAGAGGAGGATTTGCGCGCAGAAAGACAGATGAGGGACGACGACGATGAGGATCGCAGAAGGACAGTCGAGGGACCACGACGATGAGGATCACAGAAGGACAGTCGAGGGATGACGACGATGAGGAATATGCAGACATTTTGAAAAGGAGGACTTGAACGCAGAAGGACAGTCGAGGGACAACGACGATGAGGATCGCAGAAGGACAGTCGAGGGACGACGACGATGAGTATCGCAGAAGGACAGTCGAGGGACGACGACGATCAGGATTGGAGAAGGTCAGTCGAGGGACGACGACGAAGAGGAATCTTCAGTGCAGACATGTCGAAGAGGAGGATTCACGTGCAGAAGGATAGTTGAGGGACGACGACGATCAGGATTGCAGAAGGACAGTCGAGAGACGACGACGATGAGGATCCTAGAAGGACAGTCGAGGGACGACGACAATGAGGATCGCAGAAGGACAGTCGAGGGACGACGATGATGAGGAATCTTCAGTACAGACATGTTGAGGAGGAGGATTCGCGTGCAGAAGGATAGTCGAGGGACGACGACGATGAGGATCGCATGAAGGACAGTCGAGGGACGACAACGATTAGGAATCTTCAGACATTTTGAAGAGGAGGATTTGAACACAGAAGGACAGTCGAGGGACAACGACGATGAGGATCGCAGAATGACAGTCAAGGGACGACGACGATGAGGATCGCAGATGGACAGTCGAGGGACGACAACGATGAGGAATCTTCAGACATTTTGAAGAGGAGGATTTGCGTGCAGAAAGACAGTCGAGGGACGACGACGATGAGGATCGCAGAAGGACAGTCGAGGGGACGACGACGATGAGGATCGCAGAAGGACAGTCGAAGGACAGTCGAGGGGACGACGACGATGAGTATTGCAGAAGGACAGTTGAGGGATGACGACGATGAGGAATCTGCAGACATTTTGAAGAGGAGGATTTGATTGCAGAAAGACAGTCGAGGGACGACGACGATGAGGATTGCAGAAGGACAGTCGAGGGACCACGTCGAAGAGGATCCTAGAAGGACAGTCGAGGGACGACGACAATGAGGAATCTTCAGTGCAGACATGTCGAAGAGGAGGATTCACGTGCAAAAGGATAGTCGAGGGACGACGACGATCAGAATCGCAGAAGGACAGTCGAGGGACGACAACGATGAGGATCGCAGAAGGACAGTCGAGGGACCACGTCGAAGAGGATCCTAGAAGGACAGTCGAGGGACGACGACGATGAGGAATCTTCAGTGCAGACATGTCGAAGAGGAGGATTTACGTGCAAAAGGATAGTCGAGGGACGACGACGATCAGAATCGCAGAAGGACAGTCGAGGGACGACGACGATGAGGATTGCAGAAGGACAGTCGAGGGACGACGATGATGAGGAATCTTCAGTGCAGACATGATGAGGAGGAGGATTCGCGTGCTGAAGGATAGTCGAGGGACGACGACGATGAGGATCGCAGAAGGACAGTCGAGGGACGACAACGATGAGGAATCTTCAGACATTTTGAAGAGGAGGTTTTGCGAGCAGAAAGACAGTCGAGGAACGACGATGATGAGGATCGCAGAAGGACAGTCGAGGGACCACGACGATGAGGATCGCAGAAGGACAGTCGAGGGATGACGACGATGAGGAATCTGCAGACATTTTGAAAAGGAGGACTTGAACGCAGAAGGACAGTCGAGGGACAACGACGATGAGGATCGCAGAAGGACAGTCGAGGGACGACGACGATGAGGATCGCAGAAGGACAGTCGAGGGACGACGACGATGAGGATCGCAGAAGGACAGTCGAGGGACGACGACAATGAGGAATCATCAGTGCAGACATGTTGAGGAGGAGGATACGCGTGCAGAAGGATAGTCGAGGGACGACGACGATCAGGATTGCAGATTGACAGTCGAGAGACGACGACGATGAGGATCGCAGAAGGAGAGTCGAGGGACGACGATGATGAGGAATCATCAGTGCAGACATGTTGAGGAGGAGGATACGCGTGCAGAAGGATAGTCGAGGGACGACGACGATGAGGATCGCAGCAGGACAGTCGAGGGACGACAACGATGAGGATCGCAGAAGGACAGTCGAGGGACCACGTCGAAGAGGATCCTAGAAGGACAGTCGAGGGACGACGACGATGAGGAATCTTCAGTGCAGACATGACGAAGAGGAGGATTCACATGCAGAAAGATAATCGAGGGACGACGACGATCAGAATCGCAGAAGGACAGTCGAGGGACGACGACAATGAGGAATCTTCAGTGCAGACATGCCGAAGAGGAGGATTCACGTGCAGAAGGATAGTTGAGGGACGACGACGATCAAGATTGCAGAAGGACAGTCGAGAGACGACGACGATGAAGATCGCAGAAGGAGAGTCGAGGAACGACGATGATGAGGAATCATCAGTGCAGACATGTTGAGGAGGATTCGCGTGCAGAAGGATAGTCGAGGGACGACGACGATGAGGATCGCAGAAGGACAGTCGAGGGACGACGACAATGAGGAATCTTCAGTTCAGACATGTTGAAGGATTTGCGCTTAGAAAGACAGTCGAGGGACGACGACGATGAGGATTGCAGAAGGACAGTCGAGGGACCACGTCGATGAGGATCGCAGAAGGACAGTCGAGGGACGACGACGATGAGGAATCTTCAGTGCAGACATGTCGAAGAGGAGGATTCGAGCGCAGAAGGACTTCTATTCTACGGTAAGTATTCAAAAGGTGGAGAAGCAGCAGTTGAAGAGGAGGGAGGATTCGCGCAGATGGACAGTCGAGGGACGCCGACGATGAGCATATCAGAAGGACAGTCGAGGGACGACGATGATGAGGATAGCAGAAGGACAGTCGAGGGGACGACGACTATGAGGATTGCAGGCGGCAAGTCGAGGGACGACAACGATGAGGAATCTTCAGACATTTTGAAGAGGAGGATTTGCGCGCAGAAAGACAGATGAGGGACGACGACGATGAGGATCGCAGAAGGACAGTCGAGGGACCACGAAGATGAGGATCGCAGAAGGACAGTCGAGTGATGACGACGATGAGGAATCTGCAGACATTTTGAAAAAGAGGATTTGAACGCAGAAGGACAGTCGAGGGACGACGACGATGAGGATCGCAGAAGGACAGTCGAGGGACGACGACAATGAGGAATCTTCAGTGCAGACATGTCGAAGAGGAGGATTCACGTGCAGAAGGATAGTTGAGGGACGACGATGATCAGGATCGCAGAAGGACAGTCGAGAGACGACGACGATGAGGATGTCAGAAGGAGAGTCGAGGGACGACGATGATGAGGAATCATCAGTGCAGACATGTTGAGGAGGAGGATTCGCGTGCAGAAGGATAGTCGAGGGACGACGAAGATGAGGATCGCAGAAGGAAAGTCGAGGGACGACAACGATGAGGATCGCAGAAGGACAGTCGAGGGACCACGTCGAAGAGGATCCTAGAAGGACAGTCGAGGGACGACGACGATGAGGAATCTTCAGTGCAGACATGTCGAAGAGGAGGATTCACGTGCAGAAGGATAGTCGAGGGACGACGACGATCAGAATCGCAGAAGGACAGTCGAGGGACGACGACGATGAGGATTGCAGAAGGACAGTCGAGGGACCACGTCGAAGAGGATCCTTAAAGGACAGTCGAGGGACGACGACGATGAGGAATCTTCAGTGCAGACATGTCGAAGAGGAGGATTCAAAAAGCAGAAGGATAGTCGAGGGACGACGACGATCAGAATCGCAGAAGGACAGTCGAGGGACGACAACGATGAGGATTGCAGAAGGACAGTCGAGGGACGACGACGATGAGGAATCTTCAGTGTAGACATGATGAGGAGGAGGATTCGTGTGCTGAAGGATCGTCGAGGGACAACGACGATGAGGATCGCAGAAGGACAGTCGAGGGACGACAACGATGAGGAATCTTCAGACATTTTGAAGAGGAGGATTTGAGAGCAGAAAGACAGTCGAGGGACGACGATGATGAGGATCGCGGAAGGACAGTCGAGGGGACGACGACGATGAGTATTGCAGAAGGACAGTTGAGGGATGACGACGATGAGGAGTCTGCAGACATTTTGAAGAGGAGGATTTGCGTGCAGAAAGACAGTCGAGGGACGACGACGATGAGGATCGCAGAAGGACAGTCGAGGGGACGACGACGATGAGGATTGCAGGCGGCCAGTCGAGGGACGACAACGATGAGGAATCTTCAGACATTTTGAAGAGGAGGATTTGCGCGACGACGATGATGAGGAATCTTCAGTGCAGACATGATGAGGAGGAGGATTCGCGTGCTGAAGGATAGTCGAGGGAAGACGACGATGAGGATCACAGACGGATAGTCGAGGGACGACGACGATGAGGATCACAGAAGGACAGTCGAGGGACGACGACGATGAGGAATCTGAAAACATTTTGAAGAGGAAGATTTGCGTGCAGAAAGACAGTCGAGGGACGACGACGATGAGGATCGCAGAAAGACAGTCGAGGGACGACGACGATGAGGATCGCAGAAGGACAGTCGAGGGGACGACGACGATGAGGATTGCAGGCGGCCAGTCGAGGGACGACAAGGATGAGGAATCTTCAGACATTTTGAAGAGGAAGATTTGCGCGCAGAAAGACAGATGAGGGACGACAACGATGAGGATAGCAGAAGGACAGTCGAGGGACCACGACGATGAGGATCGCAGAAGGACAGTCGAGGGATGACGACGATGAGGAATCTGCAGACATTTTGAAAAGGAGGACTTGAACGCAGAAGGACAGTCGAGGGACAACGATGATGAGAATCGCAGAAGGACAGTCGAGGGACGACGACGATGAGGATCGCAGAAGGACAGTCGAGGGACGACGACAATGAGGAATCTTCAGTTCAGACATGTTGAAGGATTTGCGCTTAGAAAGACAGTCGAGGGACGACGACGATGAGGATTGCAGAAGGACAGTCGAGGGACCACGTCGATGAGGATCGCAGAAGGACAGTCGAGGGACGACGACGATGAGGAATCTTCAGTGCAGACATGTCGAAGAGGAGGATTCGAGCGCAGAAGGACTTCTATTCTACGGTAAGTATTCAAAAGGTGGAGAAGCAGCAGTTGAAGAGGAGGGAGGATTCGCACAGATGGACAGTCGAGGGACGCCGACGATGAGCATATCAGAAGGACAGTCGAGGGACGACGATGATGAGGATAGCAGAAGGACATTCGAGGGGACGACGACGATGAGGATTGCAGGCGGCAAGTCGAGGGACGACAACGATGAGGAATCTTCAGACATTTTGAAGAGGAGGATTTGCGCGCAGAAAGACAGATGAGGGACGACGACGATGAGGATCGCAGAAGGACAGTCGAGGGACCACGAAGATGAGTATCGCAGAAGGACAGTCGAGTGATGACGACGATGAGGAATCTGCAGACATTTTGAAAAAGAGGATTTGAACACAGAAGGACAGTCGAGGGACGACGACGATGAGGATCGCAGAAGGACAGTCGAGGGACGACGTCGATGAGGATCGCAGAAGGACAGTCGAGGGACGACGACGATGAGGAATCTTCAGTGCAGACATGTCGAAGAGGAGGATTCGAGCGCAGAAGGACTTCTATTCTACGGTAAGTATTCAAAAGGTGGAGAAGCAGCAGTTGAAGAGGAGGGAGGATTCGCACAGATGGACAGTCGAGGGACGCCGACGATGAGCATATCAGAAGGACAGTCGAGGGACGACGATGATGAGGATAGCAGAAGGACATTCGAGGGGACGACGACGATGAGGATTGCAGGCGGCAAGTCGAGGGACGACAACGATGAGGAATCTTCAGACATTTTGAAGAGGAGGATTTGCGCGCAGAAAGACAGATGAGGGACGACGACGATGAGGATCGCAGAAGGACAGTCGAGGGACCACGAAGATGAGTATCGCAGAAGGACAGTCGAGTGATGACGACGATGAGGAATCTGCAGACATTTTGAAAAAGAGGATTTGAACACAGAAGGACAGTCGAGGGACGACGACGATGAGGATCGCAGAAGGACAGTCGAGGGACGACGACAATGAGGAATCTTCAGTGCAGACATGTCGAAGAGGAGGATTCACGTGCAGAAGGATAGTTGAGGGACGACGATGATCAGGATCACAGAAGGACAGTCGAGAGACGACGACGATGAGGATGTCAGAAGGAGAGTCGAGGGACGACGATGATGAGGAATCATCAGTGCAGACATGTTGAGGAGGAGGATTCGCGTGCAGAAGGATAGTCGAGGGACGACGAAGATGAGGATCGCAGAAGGAAAGTCGAGGGACGACAACGATGAGGATCGCAGAAGGACAGTCGAGGGACCACGTCGAAGAGGATCCTAGAAGGACAGTCGAGGGACGACGACGATGAGGAATCTTCAGTGCAGACATGTCGAAGAGGAGGATTCACGTGCAGAAGGATAGTCGAGGGACGACGACGATCAGAATCGCAGAAGGACAGTCGAGGGACGACGACGATGAGGATTGCAGAAGGACAGTCGAGGGACCACGTCGAAGAGGATCCTTAAAGGACAGTCGAGGGACGACGACGATGAGGAATCTTCAGTGCAGACATGTCGAAGAGGAGGATTCAAAAAGCAGAAGGATAGTCGAGGGACGACGACGATCAGAATCGCAGAAGGACAGTCGAGGGACGACGACGATGAGGATTGCAGAAGGACAGTCGAGGGACGACGACGATGAGGAATCTTCAGTGTAGACATGATGAGGAGGAGGATTCGTGTGCTGAAGGATCGTCGAGGGACAACGACGATGAGGATCGCAGAAGGACAGTCGAGGGACGACAACGATGAGGAATCTTCAGACATTTTGAAGAGGAGGATTTGAGAGCAGAAAGACAGTCGAGGGACGACGATGATGAGGATCGCGGAAGGACAGTCGAGGGGACGACGACGATGAGTATTGCAGAAGGACAGTTGAGGGATGACGACGATGAGGAGTCTGCAGACATTTTGAAGAGGAGGATTTGCGTGCAGAAAGACAGTCGAGGGACGACGACGATGAGGATCGCAGAAGGACAGTCGAGGGGACGACGACGATGAGGATTGCAGGCGGCCAGTCGAGGGACGACAACGATGAGGAATCTTCAGACATTTTGAAGAGGAGGATTTGCGCGACGACGATGATGAGGAATCTTCAGTGCAGACATGATGAGGAGGAGGATTCGCGTGCTGAAGGATAGTCGAGGGACGACGACGATGAGGATCACAGACGGATAGTCGAGGGACGACGACGATGAGGATCACAGAAGGACAGTCGAGGGACGACGACGATGAGGAATCTGAAAACATTTTGAAGAGGAAGATTTGCGTGCAGAAAGACAGTCGAGGGACGACGACGATGAGGATCGCAGAAAGACAGTCGAGGGACGACGACGATGAGGATCGCAGAAGGACAGTCGAGGGGACGACAACGATGAGGATTGCAGGCGGCCAGTCGAGGGACGACAAGGATGAGGAATCTTCAGACATTTTGAAGAGGAAGATTTGCGCGCAGAAAGACAGATGAGGGACGACAACGATGAGGATAGCAGAAGGACAGTCGAGGGACCACGACGATGAGGATCGCAGAAGGACAGTCGAGGGATGACGACGATGAGGAATCTGCAGACATTTTGAAAAGGAGGACTTGAATGCAGAAGGACAGTCGAGGGACAACGATGATGAGAATCGCAGAAGGACAGTCGAGGGACGACGACGATGAGGATCGCAGAAGGACAGTCGAGGGACGACGACAATGAGGAATCTTCAGTTCAGACATGTTGAAGGATTTGCGCTTAGAAAGACAGTCGAGGGACGACGACGATGAGGATTGCAGAAGGACAGTCGAGGGACCACGTCGATGAGGATCGCAGAAGGACAGTCGAGGGACGACGACGATGAGGAATCTTCAGTGCAGACATGTCGAAGAGGAGGATTCGAGCGCAGAAGGACTTCTATTCTACGGTAAGTATTCAAAAGGTGGAGAAGCAGCAGTTGAAGAGGAGGGAGGATTCGCACAGATGGACAGTCGAGGGACGCCGACGATGAGCATATCAGAAGGACAGTCGAGGGACGACGATGATGAGGATAGCAGAAGGACATTCGAGGGGACGACGACGATGAGGATTGCAGGCGGCAAGTCGAGGGACGACAACGATGAGGAATCTTCAGACATTTTGAAGAGGAGGATTTGCGCGCAGAAAGACAGATGAGGGACGACGACGATGAGGATCGCAGAAGGACAGTCGAGGGACCACGAAGATGAGTATCGCAGAAGGACAGTCGAGTGATGACGACGATGAGGAATCTGCAGACATTTTGAAAAAGAGGATTTGAACACAGAAGGACAGTCGAGGGACGACGACGATGAGGATCGCAGAAGGACAGTCGAGGGACGACGACAATGAGGAATCTTCAGTGCAGACATGTCGAAGAGGAGGATTCACGTGCAGAAGGATAGTTGAGGGACGACGACGATCAGGATCGCAGAAGGACAGTCGAGAGACGACGACGATGAGGATGTCAGAAGGAGAGTCGAGGGACGACGATGATGAGGAATCATCAGTGCAGACATGTTGAGGAGGAGGATTCGCGTGCAGAAGGATAGTCGAGGGACGACGAAGATGAGGATCGCAGAAGGAAAGTCGAGGGACGACAACGATGAGGATCGCAGAAGGACAGTCGAGGGACCACGTCGAAGAGGATCCTAGAAGGACAGTCGAGGGACGACGACGATGAGGAATCTTCAGTGCAGACATGTCGAAGAGGAGGATTCACGTGCAGAAGGATAGTCGAGGGACGACGACGATCAGAATCGCAGAAGGACAGTCGAGGGACGACGACGATGAGGATTGCAGAAGGACAGTCGAGGGACCACGTCGAAGAGGATCCTAGAAGGACAGTCGAGGGACGACGACGATGAGGAATCTTCAGTGCAGACATGTCGAAGAGGAGGATTCAAAAAGCAGAAGGATAGTCGAGGGACGACGACGATCAGAATCGCAGAAGGACAGTCGAGGGACGACGACGATGAGGATTGCAGAAGGACAGTCGAGGGACGACGACGATGAGGAATCTTCAGTGTAGACATGATGAGGAGGAGGATTCGTGTGCTGAAGGATCGTCGAGGGACAACGACGATGAGGATCGCAGAAGGACAGTCGAGGGACGACAACGATGAGGAATCTTCAGACATTTTGAAGAGGAGGATTTGAGAGCAGAAAGACAGTCGAGGGACGACGATGATGAGGATCGCGGAAGGACAGTCGAGGGGACGACGACGATGAGTATTGCAGAAGGACAGTTGAGGGATGACGACGATGAGGAGTCTGCAGACATTTTGAAGAGGAGGATTTGCGTGCAGAAAGACAGTCGAGGGACGACGACGATGAGGATCGCAGAAGGACAGTCGAGGGGACGACGACGATGAGGATTGCAGGCGGCCAGTCGAGGGACGACAACGATGAGGAATCTGAAGACATTTTGAAGAGGAAGATTTGCGTGCAGAAAGACAGTCGAGGGACGACGACGATGAGGATCGCAGAAGGACAGTCGAGGGGACGACGATGATGAGGATTGCAGGCGGCCAGTCGAGGGACGACAAGGATGAGGAATCTTCAGACATTTTGAAGAGGAGGATTTGCGCGCAGAAAGACAGATGAGGGACGACAACGATGAGGATAGCAGAATGACAGTCGAGGGACCACGACGATGAGGATCGCAGAAGGACAGTCGAGGGATGACGACGATGAGGAATCTGCAGACATTTTGAAAAGGAGGACTTGAACGCAGAAGGACAGTCGAGGGACAAAGATGATGAGAATCGCAGAAGTACAGTCGAGGGACGACGACGATGAGGATCGCAGAAGGACAGTTGAGGGACGACGACAATGAGGAATCTTCAGTGCAGACATGTCGAAGAGGAGGATTCACGTGCAGAAGGATAGTTGAGGGACGACGACGATCAGGATTGCAGAAGGACAGTCGAGGGACGACGACGATGAGGAATCTTCAGTGCAGACATGTCGAAGAGGAGGATTCAAAAAGCAGAAGGATAGTCGAGGGACGACGACGATCAGAATCGCAGAAGGACAGTCGAGGGACGACGACGATGAGGATTGCAGAAGGACAGTCGAGGGACGACGACGATGAGGAATCTTCAGTGTAGACATGATGAGGAGGAGGATTCGCGTGCAGAAGGATAGTCGAGGGACGACGAAGATGAGGATCGCAGAAGGAAAGTCGAGGGACGACAACGATGAGGATCGCAGAAGGACAGTCGAGAGACCACGTCGAAGAGGATCCTAGAAGGACAGTCGAGGGACGACGACGATGAGGAATCTTCAGTGCAGACATGTCGAAGAGGAGGATTCACGTGCAGAAGGATAGTCGAGGGACGACGACGATCAGAATCGCAGAAGGACAGTCGAGGGACGACGACGATGAGGATTGCAGAAGGACAGTCGAGGGACCACGTCGAAGAGGATCCTAGAAGGACAGTCGAGGGACGACGACGATGAGGAATCTTCAGTGCAGACATGTCGAAGAGGAGGATTCAAAAAGCAGAAGGATAGTCGAGGGACGACGACGATCAGAATCGCAGAAGGACAGTCGAGGGACGACGACGATGAGGATTGCAGAAGGACAGTCGAGGGACGACGACGATGAGGAATCTTCAGTGTAGACATGATGAGGAGGAGGATTCGTGTGCTGAAGGATCGTCGAGGGACAACGACGATGAGGATCGCAGAAGGACAGTCGAGGGACGACAACGATGAGGAATCTTCAGACATTTTGAAGAGGAGGATTTGAGAGCAGAAAGACAGTCGAGGGACGACGATGATGAGGATCGCGGAAGGACAGTCGAGGGGACGACGACGATGAGTATTGCAGAAGGACAGTTGAGGGATGACGACGATGAGGAGTCTGCAGACATTTTGAAGAGGAGGATTTGCGTGCAGAAAGACAGTCGAGGGACGACGACGATGAGGATCGCAGAAGGACAGTCGAGGGGACGACGACGATGAGGATTGCAGGCGGCCAGTCGAGGGACGACAACGATGAGGAATCTGAAGACATTTTGAAGAGGAAGATTTGCGTGCAGAAAGACAGTCGAGGGACGACGACGATGAGGATCGCAGAAGGACAGTCGAGGGGACGACGATGATGAGGATTGCAGGCGGCCAGTCGAGGGACGACAAGGATGAGGAATCTTCAGACATTTTGAAGAGGAGGATTTGCGCGCAGAAAGACAGATGAGGGACGACAACGATGAGGATAGCAGAATGACAGTCGAGGGACCACGACGATGAGGATCGCAGAAGGACAGTCGAGGGATGACGACGATGAGGAATCTGCAGACATTTTGAAAAGGAGGACTTGAACGCAGAAGGACAGTCGAGGGACAACGATGATGAGAATCGCAGAAGTACAGTCGAGGGACGACGACGATGAGGATCGCAGAAGGACAGTTGAGGGATGACGACAATGAGGAATCTTCAGTGCAGACATGTCGAAGAGGAGGATTCACGTGCAGAAGGATAGTTGAGGGACGACGACGATCAGGATTGCAGAAGGACAGTCGAGGGACGACGACGATGAGGAATCTTCAGTGCAGACATGTCGAAGAGGAGGATTCAAAAAGCAGAAGGATAGTCGAGGGACGACGACGATCAGAATCGCAGAAGGACAGTCGAGGGACGACGACGATGAGGATTGCAGAAGGACAGTCGAGGGACGACGACGATGAGGAATCTTCAGTGTAGACATGATGAGGAGGAGGATTCGTGTGCTGAAGGATCGTCGAGGGACAACGACGATGAGGATCGCAGAAGGACAGTCGAGGGACGACAACGATGAGGAATCTTCAGACATTTTGAAGAGGAGGATTTGAGAGCAGAAAGACAGTCGAGGGACGACGATGATGAGGATCGCGGAAGGACAGTCGAGGGGACGACGACGATGAGTATTGCAGAAGGACAGTTGAGGGATGACGACGATGAGGAGTCTGCAGACATTTTGAAGAGGAGGATTTGCGTGCAGAAAGACAGTCGAGGGACGACGACGATGAGGATCGCAGAAGGACAGTCGAGGGGACGACGACGATGAGGATTGCAGGCGGCCAGTCGAGGGACGACAACGATGAGGAATCTGAAGACATTTTGAAGAGGAAGATTTGCGTGCAGAAAGACAGTCGAGGGACGACGACGATGAGGATCGCAGAAGGACAGTCGAGGGGACGACGATGATGAGGATTGCAGGCGGCCAGTCGAGGGACGACAAGGATGAGGAATCTTCAGACATTTTGAAGAGGAGGATTTGCGCGCAGAAAGACAGATGAGGGACGACAACGATGAGGATAGCAGAATGACAGTCGAGGGACCACGACGATGAGGATCGCAGAAGGACAGTCGAGGGATGACGACGATGAGGAATCTGCAGACATTTTGAAAAGGAGGACTTGAACGCAGAAGGACAGTCGAGGGACAACGATGATGAGAATCGCAGAAGTACAGTCGAGGGACGACGACGATGAGGATCGCAGAAGGACAGTTGAGGGACGACGACAATGAGGAATCTTCAGTGCAGACATGTCGAAGAGGAGGATTCACGTGCAGAAGGATAGTTGAGGGACGACGACGATCAGGATTGCAGAAGGACAGTCGAGGGACGACGACGATGAGGAATCTTCAGACATTTTGAAGAGGAGGATTTGCGAGCAGAAAGACAGTCGAGGGACGACGATGATGAGGATCGCGGAAGGACAGTCGAGGGGACGACGACGATGAGTATTGCAGAAGGACAGTTGAGGGATGACGATGATGAGGAATCTGCAGACATTTTGAAGAGGAGGATTTGCGTGCAGAAAGACAGTCGAGGGACGACGACGATGAGGATCGCAGAAGGACAGTCGAGGGGACGACGACGATGAGGATTGCAGGCGGCCAGTCGAGGGACGACAACGATGAGGAATCTTCAGACATTTTGAAGAGGAGGATTTGCGTGACGACGGTGATGAGGAATCTTCAGTGCAGACATGATGAGGAGGAGGATTCGCGTGCTGAAGGATAGTCGAGGGACGACGACGATGAGGATCGCAGAAGGACAGTCGAGGGACGACGACGATGAGGAATCTTCAGTGCAGACATGTCGAAGAGGAGGATTCGAGCGCAGAAGGACTTCTATTCTACGGTAAGTATTCAAAAGGTGGAGAAGCAGCAGTTGAAGAGGAGGGAGGATTCGCGCAGATGGACAGTCGAGGGACGCCGACGATGAGCATATCAGAAGGACAGTCGAGGGACGACGATGATGAGGATAGCAGAAGGACAGTCGAGGGGACGACGACGATGAGGATTGCAGGCGGCAAGTCGAGGGACGACAACGATGAGGAATCTTCAGACATTTTGAAGAGGAGGATTTGCGCGCAGAAAGACAGATGAGGGACGACGACGATGAGGATCGCAGAAGGACAGTCGAGGGACCACGAAGATGAGGATCGCAGAAGGACAGTCGAGTGATGACGACGATGAGGAATCTGCAGACATTTTGAAAAAGAGGATTTGAACGCAGAAGGACAGTCGAGGGACGACGACGATGAGGATCGCAGAAGGACAGTCGAGGGACGACGACAATGAGGAATCTTCAGTGCAGACATGTCGAAGAGGAGGATTCACGTGCAGAAGGATAGTTGATGGACGACGATGATCAGGATCGCAGAAGGACAGTCGAGAGACGACGACGATGAGGATGTCAGAAGGAGAGTCGAGGGACGACGATGATGAGGAATCATCAGTGCAGACATGTTGAGGAGGAGGATTCGCGTGCAGAAGGATAGTCGAGGGACGACGAAGATGAGGATCGCAGAAGGAAAGTCGAGGGACGACAACGATGAGGATCGCAGAAGGACAGTCGAGGGACCACGTCGAAGAGGATCCTAGAAGGACAGTCGAGGGACGACGACGATGAGGAATCTTCAGTGCAGACATGTCGAAGAGGAGGATTCACGTGCAGAAGGATAGTCGAGGGACGACGACGATCAGAATCGCAGAAGGACAGTCGAGGGACGACGACGATGAGGATTGCAGAAGGACAGTCGAGGGACCACGTCGAAGAGGATCCTAGAAGGACAGTCGAGGGACGACGACGATGAGGAATCTTCAGTGCAGACATGTCGAAGAGGAGGATTCAAAAAGCAGAAGGATAGTCGAGGGACGACGACGATCAGAATCGCAGAAGGACAGTCGAGGGACGACGACGATGAGGATTGCAGAAGGACAGTCGAGGGACGACGACGATTAGGAATCTTCAGTGCAGACATGATGAGGAGGAGGATTCGCGTGCTGAAGGATAGTCGAGGGACGACGACGATGAGGATCGCAGAAGGACAGTCGAGGGACAACAACGATGAGGAATCTTCAGACATTTTGAAGAGGAGGATTTGAGAGCAGAAAGACAGTCGAGGGACGACGATGATGAGGATCGCGGAAGGACAGTCGAGGGGACGACGACGATGAGTATTGCAGAAGGACAGTTGAGGGATGACGACGATGAGGAGTCTTTAGACATTTTGAAGAGGAGGATTTGCGTGCAGAAAGACAGTCGAGGGACGACGACGATGAGGATCGCAGAAGGACAGTCGAGGGGACGACGACAATGAGGATTGCAGGCGGCCAGTCGAGGGACGACAACGATGAGGAATCTTCAGACATTTTGAAGAGGAGGATTTGCGCGACGACGATGATGAGGAATCTTCAGTGCAGACATGATGAGGAGGAGGATTCGCGTGCTGAAGGATAGTCGAGGGACGACGACGATGAGGATCACAGACGGATAGTCGAGGGACGACGACGATGAGGATCACAGAAGGACAGTCGAGGGACGACGACGATGAGGAATCTGAAAACATTTTGAAGAGGAAGATTTGCGTGCAGAAAGACAGACGAGGGACGACGACGATGAGGATCGCAGAAGGACAGTCGAGGGGACGACGACGATGAGGATTGCAGGCGGCCAGTCGAGGGACGACAAGGATGAGGAATCTTCAGACATTTTGAAGAGGAAGATTTGCGCGCAGAAAGACAGATGAGGGACGACAACGATGAGGATAGCAGAAGGACAGTCGAGGGACCACGACGATGAGGATCGCAGAAGGACAGTCGAGGGATGACGACGATGAGGAATCTGCAGACATTTTGAAAAGGAGGACTTGAACGCAGAAGGACAGTCGAGGGACAACGATGATGAGAATCGCAGAAGGACAGTCGAGGGACGACGACGATGAGGATCGCAGAAGGACAGTCGAGGGACGACGACAATGAGGAATCTTCAGTTCAGACATGTTGAAGGATTTGCGCTTAGAAAGACAGTCGAGGGACGACGACGATGAGGATTGCAGAAGGACAGTCGAGGGACCACGTCGATGAGGATCGCAGAAGGACAGTCGAGGGACGACGACGATGAGGAATCTTCAGTGCAGACATGTCGAAGAGGAGGATTCGAGCGCAGAAGGACTTCTATTCTACGGTAAGTATTCAAAAGGTGGAGAAGCAGCAGTTGAAGAGGAGGGAGGATTCGCGCAGATGGACAGTCGAGGGACGCCGACGATGAGCATATCAGAAGGACAGTCGAGGGACGACGATGATGAGGATAGCAGAAGGACATTCGAGGGGACGACGACGATGAGGATTGCAGGCGGCAAGTCGAGGGACGACAACGATGAGGAATCTTCAGACATTTTGAAGAGGAGGATTTGCGCGCAGAAAGACAGATGAGGGACGACGACGATGAGGATCGCAGAAGGACAGTCGAGGGACCACGAAGATGAGGATCGCAGAAGGACAGTCGAGTGATGACGACGATGAGGAATCTGCAGACATTTTGAAAAAGAGGATTTGAACGCAGAAGGACAGTCGAGGGACGACGACGATGAGGATCGCAGAAGGACAGTCGAGGGACGACGACAATGAGGAATCTTCAGTGCAGACATGTCGAAGAGGAGGATTCACGTGCAGAAGGATAGTTGAGGGACGACGACGATCAGGATCGCAGAAGGACAGTCGAGAGACGACGACGATGAGGATGTCAGAAGGAGAGTCGAGGGACGACGATGATGAGGAATCATCAGTGCAGACATGTTGAGGAGGAGGATTCGCGTGCAGAAGGATAGTCGAGGGACGACGAAGATGAGGATCGCAGAAGGAAAGTCGAGGGACGACAACGATGAGGATCGCAGAAGGACAGTCGAGGGACCACGTCGAAGAGGATCCTAGAAGGACAGTCGAGGGACGACAACGATGAGGAATCTTCAGTGCAGACATGTCGAAGAGGAGGATTCACGTGCAGAAGGATAGTCGAGGGACGACGACGATCAGAATCGCAGAAGGACAGTCGAGGGACGACGACGATGAGGATTGCAGAAGGACAGTCGAGGGACCACGTCGAAGAGGATCCTAGAAGGACAGTCGAGGGACGACGACGATGAGGAATCTTCAGTGCAGACATGTCGAAGAGGAGGATTCAAAAAGCAGAAGGATAGTCGAGGGACGACGACGATCAGAATCGCAGAAGGACAGTCGAGGGACGACGACGATGAGGATTGCAGAAGGACAGTCGAGGGACGACGACGATGAGGAATCTTCAGTGTAGACATGATGAGGAGGAGGATTCGTGTGCTGAAGGATCGTCGAGGGACAACGACGATGAGGATCGCAGAAGGACAGTCGAGGGACGACAACGATGAGGAATCTTCAGACATTTTGAAGAGGAGGATTTGAGAGCAGAAAGACAGTCGAGGGACGACGATGATGAGGATCGCGGAAGGACAGTCGAGGGGACGACGACGATGAGTATTGCAGAAGGACAGTTGAGGGATGACGACGATGAGGAGTCTGCAGACATTTTGAAGAGGAGGATTTGCGTGCAGAAAGACAGTCGAGGGACGACGACGATGAGGATCGCAGAAGGACAGTCGAGGGGACGACGACGATGAGGATTGCAGGCGGCCAGTCGAGGGACGACAACGATGAGGAATCTGAAGACATTTTGAAGAGGAAGATTTGCGTGCAGAAAGACAGTCGAGGGACGACGACGATGAGGATCGCAGAAGGACAGTCGAGGGGACGACGATGATGAGGATTGCAGGCGGCCAGTCGAGGGACGACAAGGATGAGGAATCTTCAGACATTTTGAAGAGGAGGATTTGCGCGCAGAAAGACAGATGAGGGACGACAACGATGAGGATAGCAGAATGACAGTCGAGGGACCACGACGATGAGGATCGCAGAAGGACAGTCGAGGGATGACGACGATGAGGAATCTGCAGACATTTTGAAAAGGAGGACTTGAACGCAGAAGGACAGTCGAGGGACAACGATGATGAGAATCGCAGAAGGACAGTCGAGGGACGACGACGATGAGGATCGCAGAAGGACAGTTGAGGGACGACGACAATGAGGAATCTTCAGTGCAGACATGTCGAAGAGGAGGATTCACGTGCAGAAGGATAGTTGAGGGACGACGACGATCAGGATTGCAGAAGGACAGTCGAGGGACGACGACGATGAGGAATCTTCAGACATTTTGAAGAGGAGGATTTGCGAGCAGAAAGACAGTCGAGGGACGACGATGATGAGGATCGCGGAAGGACAGTCGAGGGGACGACGACGATGAGTATTGCAGAAGGACAGTTGAGGGATGACGATGATGAGGAATCTGCAGACATTTTGAAGAGGAGGATTTGCGTGCAGAAAGACAGTCGAGGGACGACGACGATGAGGATCGCAGAAGGACAGTCGAGGGGACGACGACGATGAGGATTGCAGGCGGCCAGTCGAGGGACGACAACGATGAGGAATCTTCAGACATTTTGAAGAGGAGGATTTGCGTGACGACGATGATGAGGAATCTTCAGTGCAGACATGATGAGGAGGAGGATTCGCGTGCTGAAGGATAGTCGAGGGACGACGACGATGAGGATCGCAGAAGGACAGTCGAGGGACGACAACGATGAGGAATCTTCAGATATTTTGAAGAGGAGGATTTGCGCGCAGAAAGACAGATGAGGGACGACGACGATGAGGATCGCAGAAGGACAGTCGAGGGACCACGACGATGAGGATCGCAGAAGGACAGTCGAGGGATGACGACGATGAGGAATCTTCAGACATTTTGAAGAGGAGGATTTGCGCGACGACGATGATGAGGAATCTTCAGTGCAGACATGATGAGGAGGAGGATTCGCGTGCTGAAGGATAGTCGAGGGACGACGACGATGAGGATCACAGACGGATAGTCGAGGGACGACGACGATGAGGATCACAGAAGGACAGTCGAGGGACGACGACGATGAGGAATCTGAAAACATTTTGAAGAGGAAGATTTGCGTGCAGAAAGACAGACGAGGGACGACGACGATGAGGATCGCAGAAGGACAGTCGAGGGGACGACGACGATGAGGATTGCAGGCGGCCAGTCGAGGGACGACAAGGATGAGGAATCTTCAGACATTTTGAAGAGGAAGATTTGCGCGCAGAAAGACAGATGAGGGACGACAACGATGAGGATAGCAGAAGGACAGTCGAGGGACCACGACGATGAGGATCGCAGAAGGACAGTCGAGGGATGACGACGATGAGGAATCTGCAGACATTTTGAAAAGGAGGACTTGAACGCAGAAGGACAGTCGAGGGACAACGATGATGAGAATCGCAGAAGGACAGTCGAGGGACGACGACGATGAGGATCGCAGAAGGACAGTCGACTGACGACGACAATGAGGAATCTTCAGTTAAGACATGTTGAAGGATTTGCGCTTAGAAAGACAGTCGAGGGACGACGACGATGAGGATTGCAGAAGGACAGTCGAGGGACCACGTCGATGAGGATCGCAGAAGGACAGTCGAGGGACGACGACGATGAGGAATCTTCAGTGCAGACATGTCGAAGAGGAGGATTCGAGCGCAGAAGGACTTCTATTCTACGGTAAGTATTCAAAAGGTGGAGAAGCAGCAGTTGAAGAGGAGGGAGGATTCGCGCAGATGGACAGTCGAGGGACGCCGACGATGAGCATATCAGAAGGACAGTCGAGGGACGACGATGATGAGGATAGCAGAAGGACATTCGAGGGGACGACGACGATGAGGATTGCAGGCGGCAAGTCGAGGGACGACAACGATGAGGAATCTTCAGACATTTTGAAGAGGAGGATTTGCGCGCAGAAAGACAGATGAGGGACGACGACGATGAGGATCGCAGAAGGACAGTCGAGGGACCACGAAGATGAGGATCGCAGAAGGACAGTCGAGTGATGACGACGATGAGGAATCTGCAGACATTTTGAAAAAGAGGATTTGAACGCAGAAGGACAGTCGAGGGACGACGACGATGAGGATCGCAGAAGGACAGTCGAGGGACGACGACAATGAGGAATCTTCAGTGCAGACATGTCGAAGAGGAGGATTCACGTGCAGAAGGATAGTTGAGGGACGACGACGATCAGGATCGCAGAAGGACAGTCGAGAGACGACGACGATGAGGATGTCAGAAGGAGAGTCGAGGGACGACGATGATGAGGAATCATCAGTGCAGACATGTTGAGGAGGAGGATTCGCATGCAGAAGGATAGTCGAGGGACGACGAAGATGAGGATCGCAGAAGGAAAGTCGAGGGACGACAACGATGAGGATCGCAGAAGGACAGTCGAGGGACCACGTCGAAGAGGATCCTAGAAGGACAGTCGAGGGACGACAACGATGAGGAATCTTCAGTGCAGACATGTCGAAGAGGAGGATTCACGTGCAGAAGGATAGTCGAGGGACGACGACGATCAGAATCGCAGAAGGACAGTCGAGGGACGACGACGATGAGGATTGCAGAAGGACAGTCGAGGGACCACGTCGAAGAGGATCCTAGAAGGACAGTCGAGGGACGACGACGATGAGGAATCTTCAGTGCAGACATGTCGAAGAGGAGGATTCAAAAAGCAGAAGGATAGTCGAGGGACGACGACGATCAGAATCGCAGAAGGACAGTCGAGGGACGACGACGATGAGGATTGCAGAAGGACAGTCGAGGGACGACGACGATGAGGAATCTTCAGTGTAGACATGATGAGGAGGAGGATTCGTGTGCTGAAGGATCGTCGAGGGACAACGACGATGAGGATCGCAGAAGGACAGTCGAGGGACGACAACGATGAGGAATCTTCAGACATTTTGAAGAGGAGGATTTGAGAGCAGAAAGACAGTCGAGGGACGACGATGATGAGGATCGCGGAAGGACAGTCGAGGGGACGACGACGATGAGTATTGCAGAAGGACAGTTGAGGGATGACGACGATGAGGAGTCTGCAGACATTTTGAAGAGGAGGATTTGCGTGCAGAAAGACAGTCGAGGGACGACGACGATGAGGATCGCAGAAGGACAGTCGAGGGGACGACGACGATGAGGATTGCAGGCGGCCAGTCGAGGGACGACAACGATGAGGAATCTGAAGACATTTTGAAGAGGAAGATTTGCGTGCAGAAAGACAGTCGAGGGACGACGACGATGAGGATCGCAGAAGGACAGTCGAGGGGACGACGATGATGAGGATTGCAGGCGGCCAGTCGAGGGACGACAAGGATGAGGAATCTTCAGACATTTTGAAGAGGAGGATTTGCGCGCAGAAAGACAGATGAGGGACGACAACGATGAGGATAGCAGAATGACAGTCGAGGGACCACGACGATGAGGATCGCAGAAGGACAGTCGAGGGATGACGACGATGAGGAATCTGCAGACATTTTGAAAAGGAGGACTTGAACGCAGAAGGACAGTCGAGGGACAACGATGATGAGAATCGCAGAAGGACAGTCGAGGGACGACGACGATGAGGATCGCAGAAGGACAGTTGAGGGACGACGACAATGAGGAATCTTCAGTGCAGACATGTCGAAGAGGAGGATTCACGTGCAGAAGGATAGTTGAGGGACGACGACGATCAGGATTGCAGAAGGACAGTCGAGGGACGACGACGATGAGGAATCTTCAGACATTTTGAAGAGGAGGATTTGCGAGCAGAAAGACAGTCGAGGGACGACGATGATGAGGATCGCGGAAGGACAGTCGAGGGGACGACGACGATGAGTATTGCAGAAGGACAGTTGAGGGATGACGATGATGAGGAATCTGCAGACATTTTGAAGAGGAGGATTTGCGTGCAGAAAGACAGTCGAGGGACGACGACGATGAGGATCGCAGAAGGACAGTCGAGGGGACGACGACGATGAGGATTGCAGGCGGCCAGTCGAGGGACGACAACGATGAGGAATCTTCAGACATTTTGAAGAGGAGGATTTGCGTGACGACGATGATGAGGAATCTTCAGTGCAGACATGATGAGGAGGAGGATTCGCGTGCTGAAGGATAGTCGAGGGACGACGACGATGAGGATCGCAGAAGGACAGTCGAGGGACGACAACGATGAGGAATCTTCAGATATTTTGAAGAGGAGGATTTGCGCGCAGAAAGACAGATGAGGGACGACGACGATGAGGATCGCAGAAGGACAGTCGAGGGACCACGACGATGAGGATCGCAGAAGGACAGTCGAGGGATGACGACGATGAGGAATCTTCAGACATTTTGAAGAGGAGGATTTGCGCGACGACGATGATGAGGAATCTTCAGTGCAGACATGATGAGGAGGAGGATTCGCGTGCTGAAGGATAGTCGAGGGACGACGACGATGAGGATCACAGACGGATAGTCGAGGGACGACGACGATGAGGATCACAGAAGGACAGTCGAGGGACGACGACGATGAGGAATCTGAAAACATTTTGAAGAGGAAGATTTGCGTGCAGAAAGACAGACAAGGGACGACGACGATGAGGATCGCAGAAGGACAGTCGAGGGGACGACGACGATGAGGATTGCAGGCGGCCAGTCGAGGGACGACAAGGATGAGGAATCTTCAGACATTTTGAAGAGGAAGATTTGCGCGCAGAAAGACAGATGAGGGACGACAACGATGAGGATAGCAGAAGGACAGTCGAGGGACCACGACGATGAGGATCGCAGAAGGACAGTCGAGGGATGACGACGATGAGGAATCTGCAGACATTTTGAAAAGGAGGACTTGAACGCAGAAGGACAGTCGAGGGACAACGATGATGAGAATCGCAGAAGGACAGTCGAGGGACGACGACGATGAGGATCGCAGAAGGACAGTCGAGGGACGACGACAATGAGGAATCTTCAGTTCAGACATGTTGAAGGATTTGCGCTTAGAAAGACAGTCGAGGGACGACGACGATGAGGATTGCAGAAGGACAGTCGAGGGACCACGTCGATGAGGATCGCAGAAGGACAGTCGAGGGACGACGACGATGAGGAATCTTCAGTGCAGACATGTCGAAGAGGAGGATTCGAGCGCAGAAGGACTTCTATTCTACGGTAAGTATTCAAAAGGTGGAGAAGCAGCAGTTGAAGAGGAGGGAGGATTCGCGCAGATGGACAGTCGAGGGACGCCGACGATGAGCATATCAGAAGGACAGTCGAGGGACGACGATGATGAGGATAGCAGAAGGACATTCGAGGGGACGACGACGATGAGGATTGCAGGCGGCAAGTCGAGGGACGACAACGATGAGGAATCTTCAGACATTTTGAAGAGGAGGATTTGCGCGCAGAAAGACAGATGAGGGACGACGACGATGAGGATCGCAGAAGGACAGTCGAGGGACCACGAAGATGAGGATCGCAGAAGGACAGTCGAGTGATGACGACGATGAGGAATCTGCAGACATTTTGAAAAAGAGGATTTGAACGCAGAAGGACAGTCGAGGGACGACGACGATGAGGATCGCAGAAGGACAGTCGAGGGACGACGACAATGAGGAATCTTCAGTGCAGACATGTCGAAGAGGAGGATTCACGTGCAGAAGGATAGTTGAGGGACGACGACGATCAGGATCGCAGAAGGACAGTCGAGAGACGACGACGATGAGGATGTCAGAAGGAGAGTCGAGGGACGACGATGATGAGGAATCATCAGTGCAGACATGTTGAGGAGGAGGATTCGCATGCAGAAGGATAGTCGAGGGACGACGAAGATGAGGATCGCAGAAGGAAAGTCGAGGGACGACAACGATGAGGATCGCAGAAGGACAGTCGAGGGACCACGTCGAAGAGGATCCTAGAAGGACAGTCGAGGGACGACAACGATGAGGAATCTTCAGTGCAGACATGTCGAAGAGGAGGATTCACGTGCAGAAGGATAGTCGAGGGACGACGACGATCAGAATCGCAGAAGGACAGTCGAGGGACGACGACGATGAGGATTGCAGAAGGACAGTCGAGGGACCACGTCGAAGAGGATCCTAGAAGGACAGTCGAGGGACGACGACGATGAGGAATCTTCAGTGCAGACATGTCGAAGAGGAGGATTCAAAAAGCAGAAGGATAGTCGAGGGACGACGACGATCAGAATCGCAGAAGGACAGTCGAGGGACGACGACGATGAGGATTGCAGAAGGACAGTCGAGGGACGACGACGATGAGGAATCTTCAGTGTAGACATGATGAGGAGGAGGATTCGTGTGCTGAAGGATCGTCGAGGGACAACGACGATGAGGATCGCAGAAGGACAGTCGAGGGACGACAACGATGAGGAATCTTCAGACATTTTGAAGAGGAGGATTTGAGAGCAGAAAGACAGTCGAGGGACGACGATGATGAGGATCGCGGAAGGACAGTCGAGGGGACGACGACGATGAGTATTGCAGAAGGACAGTTGAGGGATGACGACGATGAGGAGTCTGCAGACATTTTGAAGAGGAGGATTTGCGTGCAGAAAGACAGTCGAGGGACGACGACGATGAGGATCGCAGAAGGACAGTCGAGGGGACGACGACGATGAGGATTGCAGGCGGCCAGTCGAGGGACGACAACGATGAGGAATCTGAAGACATTTTGAAGAGGAAGATTTGCGTGCAGAAAGACAGTCGAGGGACGACGACGATGAGGATCGCAGAAGGACAGTCGAGGGGACGACGATGATGAGGATTGCAGGCGGCCAGTCGAGGGACGACAAGGATGAGGAATCTTCAGACATTTTGAAGAGGAGGATTTGCGCGCAGAAAGACAGATGAGGGACGACAACGATGAGGATAGCAGAATGACAGTCGAGGGACCACGACGATGAGGATCGCAGAAGGACAGTCGAGGGATGACGACGATGAGGAATCTGCAGACATTTTGAAAAGGAGGACTTGAACGCAGAAGGACAGTCGAGGGACAACGATGATGAGAATCGCAGAAGGACAGTCGAGGGACGACGACGATGAGGATCGCAGAAGGACAGTCGAGGGACGACGACAATGAGGAATCTTCAGTTCAGACATGTTGAAGGATTTGCGCTTAGAAAGACAGTCGAGGGACGACGACGATGAGGATTGCAGAAGGACAGTCGAGGGACCACGTCGATGAGGATCGCAGAAGGACAGTCGAGGGACGACAACGATGAGGAATCTTCAGTGCAGACATGTCGAAGAGGAGGATTCGAGCGCAGAAGGACTTCTATTCTACGGTAAGTATTCAAAAGGTGGAGAAGCAGCAGTTGAAGAGGAGGGAGGATTCGCGCAGATGGACAGTCGAGGGACGCCGACGATGAGCATATCAGAAGGACAGTCGAGGGACGACGATGATGAGGATAGCAGAAGGACATTCGAGGGGACGACGACGATGAGGATTGCAGGCGGCAAGTCGAGGGACGACAACGATGAGGAATCTTCAGACATTTTGAAGAGGAGGATTTGCGCGCAGAAAGACAGATGAGGGACGACGACGATGAGGATCGCAGAAGGACAGTCGAGGGACCACGAAGATGAGGATCGCAGAAGGACAGTCGAGTGATGACGACGATGAGGAATCTGCAGACATTTTGAAAAAGAGGATTTGAATGCAGAAGGACAGTCGAGGGACGACGACGATGAGGATCGCAGAAGGACAGTCGAGGGACGACGACAATGAGGAATCTTCAGTGCAGACATGTCGAAGAGGAGGATTCACGTGCAGAAGGATAGTTGAGGGACGACGACGATCAGGATCGCAGAAGGACAGTCGAGAGACGACGACGATGAGGATGTCAGAAGGAGAGTCGAGGGACGACGATGATGAGGAATCATCAGTGCAGACATGTTGAGGAGGAGGATTCGCGTGCAGAAGGATAGTCGAGGGACGACGAAGATGAGGATCGCAGAAGGAAAGTCGAGGGACGACAACGATGAGGATCGCAGAAGGACAGTCGAGGGACCACGTCGAAGAGGATCCTAGAAGGACAGTCGAGGGACGACAACGATGAGGAATCTTCAGTGCAGACATGTCGAAGAGGAGGATTCACGTGCAGAAGGATAGTCGAGGGACGACGACGATCAGAATCGCAGAAGGACAGTCGAGGGACGACGACGATGAGGATTGCAGAAGGACAGTCGAGGGACCACGTCGAAGAGGATCCTAGAAGGACAGTCGAGGGACGACGACGATGAGGAATCTTCAGTGCAGACATGTCGAAGAGGAGGATTCAAAAAGCAGAAGGATAGTCGAGGGACGACGACGATCAGAATCGCAGAAGGACAGTCGAGGGACGACGACGATGAGGATTGCAGAAGGACAGTCGAGGGACGACGACGATGAGGAATCTTCAGTGTAGACATGATGAGGAGGAGGATTCGTGTGCTGAAGGATCGTCGAGGGACAACGACGATGAGGATCGCAGAAGGACAGTCGAGGGACGACAACGATGAGGAATCTTCAGACATTTTGAAGAGGAGGATTTGAGAGCAGAAAGACAGTCGAGGGACGACGATGATGAGGATCGCGGAAGGACAGTCGAGGGGACGACGACGATGAGTATTGCAGAAGGACAGTTGAGGGATGACGACGATGAGGAGTCTGCAGACATTTTGAAGAGGAGGATTTGCGTGCAGAAAGACAGTCGAGGGACGACGACGATGAGGATCGCAGAAGGACAGTCGAGGGGACGACGACGATGAGGATTGCAGGCGGCCAGTCGAGGGACGACAACGATGAGGAATCTGAAGACATTTTGAAGAGGAAGATTTGCGTGCAGAAAGACAGTCGAGGGACGACGACGATGAGGATCGCAGAAGGACAGTCGAGGGGACGACGATGATGAGGATTGCAGGCGGCCAGTCGAGGGACGACAAGGATGAGGAATCTTCAGACATTTTGAAGAGGAGGATTTGCGCGCAGAAAGACAGATGAGGGACGACAACGATGAGGATAGCAGAATGACAGTCGAGGGACCACGACGATGAGGATCGCAGAAGGACAGTCGAGGGATGACGACGATGAGGAATCTGCAGACATTTTGAAAAGGAGGACTTGAACGCAGAAGGACAGTCGAGGGACAACGATGATGAGAATCGCAGAAGGACAGTCGAGGGACGACGACGATGAGGATCGCAGAAGGACAGTTGAGGGACGACGACAATGAGGAATCTTCAGTGCAGACATGTCGAAGAGGAGGATTCACGTGCAGAAGGATAGTTGAGGGACGACGACGATCAGGATTGCAGAAGGACAGTCGAGGGACGACGACGATGAGGAATCTTCAGACATTTTGAAGAGGAGGATTTGCGAGCAGAAAGACAGTCGAGGGACGACGATGATGAGGATCGCGGAAGGACAGTCGAGGGGACGACGACGATGAGTATTGCAGAAGGACAGTTGAGGGATGACGATGATGAGGAATCTGCAGACATTTTGAAGAGGAGGATTTGCGTGCAGAAAGACAGTCGAGGGACGACGACGATGAGGATCGCAGAAGGACAGTCGAGGGGACGACGACGATGAGGATTGCAGGCGGCCAGTCGAGGGACGACAACGATGAGGAATCTTCAGACATTTTGAAGAGGAGGATTTGCGTGACGACGATGATGAGGAATCTTCAGTGCAGACATGATGAGGAGGAGGATTCGCGTGCTGAAGGATAGTCGAGGGACGACGACGATGAGGATCGCAGAAGGACAGTCGAGGGACGACAACGATGAGGAATCTTCAGATATTTTGAAGAGGAGGATTTGCGCGCAGAAAGACAGATGAGGGACGACGACGATGAGGATCGCAGAAGGACAGTCGAGGGACCACGACGATGAGGATCGCAGAAGGACAGTCGAGGGATGACGACGATGAGGAATCTGCAGACATTTTGAAAAGGAGGATTAGAACGCAGAAGGACAGTCGAGGGACAACAACGATGAGGATCCCAGAAGGATAGTTGAGGGACGACGTTGATCAGAATCGCAGAAGGACAGTCGAGGGACGATGACGATGAGGATCGCAGAAGGACAGTCGAGGGACGACGACGATGAGGAATCTTCAGTGCAGACATGATGAGGAGGAGGATTCGCGTGCTGAAGGATAGTCGAGGGACGACGACGATGAGGATCACAGAAGGATAGTCGAGGGACGACGACGATGAGGATCACAGAAGGACAGTCGAGGGACGACGACGATGAGGAATCTGAAGACATTTTGAAGAGGAAGATTTGCGTGCAGAAAGACAGTCGAGGGACGACGACGATGAGGATCGCAGAAGGACAGTCGAGGGGACGACGACGATGAGGATTGCAGGCGGCCAGTCGAGGGACGACAAGGATGAGGAATCTTCAGACATTTTGAAGAGGAGGATTTGCGCGCAGAAAGACAGATGAGGGACGACAACGATGAGGATAGCAGAAGGACAGTCGAGGGACCACGACGATGAGGATCGCAGAAGGACAGTCGAGGGATGACGACGATGAGGAATCTGCAGACATTTTGAAAAGGAGGACTTGAACGCAGAAGGACAGTCGAGGGACAACGATGATGAGGATCGCAGAAGGACAGTCGAGGGACGACGACGATGAGGATCGCAGAAGGACAGTCGAGGGACGACGACAATGAGGAATCTTCAGTGCAGACATGTCGAAGAGGAGGATTCACGTGCAGAAGGATAGTTGAGGGACGACGACGATCAGGATTGAAGAAGGACAGTCGAGAGACGACGACGATGAGGATCCTAGAAGGACAGTCGAGGGACGACGACGATGAGGAATCTTCAGTGCAGACATGTCGAAGAGGAGGATTCACGTGCAGAAGGATAGTCGAGGGACGACGACGATCAGAATCGCAGAAGGACAGTCGAGGGACGACGACGATGAGGATTGCAGAAGTACAGTCGAGGGAGCACGTCGAAGAGGATCCTAGAAGGACAGTCGAGGGACGACGACGATGAGGAATCTTCAGTGCAGACATGTCGAAGAGGAGGATTCAAAAAGCAGAAGGATAGTTGAGGGACGACGACGATCAGAATCGCAGAAGGACAGTCGAGGGACGACGACGATGAGGATTGCAGAAGGACAGTCGAGGGACGACGACGATGAGGAATCTTCAGTGCAGGAGGAGGATTCGCGTGCTGAAGGATAGTCGAGGGACGACGACGATGAGGATCGCAGAAGGACAGTCGAGGGACGACAACGATGAGGAATCTTCAGACATTTTGAAGAGGAGGATTTGCGAGCAGAAAGACAGTCGAGGGACGACGATGATGAGGATCGCGGAAAAACAGTCGAGGGGACGACGACGATGAGTATTGCAGAAGGACAGTTGAGGGATGACGATGATGAGGAATCTGCAGACATTTTGAAGAGGAGGATTTGCGTGCAGAAAGACAGTCGAGGGACGACGACGATGAGGATCGCAGAAGGACAGTCGAGGGGACGACGACGATGAGGATTGCAGGCGGCCAGTCGAGGGACGACAATGATGAGGAATCTTCAGACATTTTGAAGAGGAGGATTTGCGCGCAGAAAGACAGATGAGGGACGACGACGATGAGGATCGCAGAAGGACAGTCGAGGGACGACGACGATGAGGATTGCAGAAGGACAGTCGAGGGACGACGACGATGAGGAATCTTCAGTGCAGACATGATGAGGAGGAGGATTCGCGTGCTGAAGGATAGTCGAGGGACGACGACGATGAGGATCGCAGAAGGACAGTCGAGGGACGACGACGATGAGGAATCTTCAGACATTTTGAAGAGGAGGATTTGCGCGCAGAAAGACAGATGAGGGACGACAACGATGAGGATAGCAGAAGGACAGTCGAGGGACCACGACGATGAGGATCGCAGAAGGACAGTCGAGGGATGACGACGATGAGGAATCTGCAGACATTTTGAAAAGGAGGACTTGAACGCAGAAGGACAGTCGAGGGACAACGATGATGAGGATCGCAGAAGGACAGTCGAGGGACGACGACGATGAGGATCGCAGAAGGACAGTCGAGGGACGACGACAATGAGGAATCTTCAGTGCAGACATGTCGAAGAGGAGGATTCACGTGCAGAAGGATAGTTGAGGGACGACGACGATCAGGATTGCAGAAGGACAGTCGAGAGACGACGACGATGAGGATCCTAGAAGGACAGTCGAGGGACGACGA
Organism: Thymallus thymallus; assembly: GCA_023634145.1. Taxonomy (NCBI): domain Eukaryota; kingdom Metazoa; phylum Chordata; class Actinopteri; order Salmoniformes; family Salmonidae; genus Thymallus; species Thymallus thymallus. The sequence continues at coordinate 15,940,445 of CM042378.1, forward strand.
CGATGAGGAATCTTCAGTGCAGACATGTCGAAGAGGAGGATTCACGTGCAGAAGGATAGTCGAGGGACGACGACGATCAGAATCGCAGAAGGACAGTCGAGGGACGACGACGATGAGGATTGCAGAAGTACAGTCGAGGGAGCACGTCGAAGAGGATCCTAGAAGGACAGTCGAGGGACGACGACGATGAGGAATCTTCAGTGCAGACATGATGAGGAGGAGGATTCGCGTGCTGAAGGATAGTCGAGGGACGACGACGATGAGGATCGCAGAAGGACAGTCGAGGGACGACAACGATGAGGAATCTTCAGACATTTTGAAGAGGAGGATTTGCGAGCAGAAAGACAGTCGAGGGACGACGATGATGAGGATCGATGAAGGACAGTCGAGGGGACGACGACGATGAGTATTGCAGAAGGACAGTTGAGGGATGACGATGATGAGGAATCTGCAGACATTTTGAAGAGGAGGATTTGCGTGCAGAAAGACAGTCGAGGGACGACGACGATGAGGATCGCAGAAGGACAGTCGAGGGGACGACGACGATGAGGATTGCAGGCGGCCAGTCGAGGGACGACAATGATGAGGAATCTTCAGACATTTTGAAGAGGAGGATTTGCGCGCAGAAAGACAGATGAGGGACGACGACGATGAGGATCGCAGAAGGACAGTCGAGGGACGACGACGATGAGGATTGCAGAAGGACAGTCGAGGGACGACGACGATGAGGAATCTTCAGTGCAGACATGATGAGGAGGAGGATTCGCGTGCTGAAGGATAGTCGAGGGACGACGACGATGAGGATCGCAGAAGGACAGTCGAGGGACGACGACGATGAGGAATCTTCAGACATTTTGAAGAGGAGGATTTGCGCGCAGAAAGACAGATGAGGGACGACAACGATGAGGATAGCAGAAGGACAGTCGAGGGACTACGACGATGAGGATCGCAGAAGGACAGTCGAGGGATGACGACGATGAGGAATCTGCAGACATTTTGAAAAGGAGGACTTGAACGCAGAAGGACAGTCGAGGGACAACGATGATGAGGATCGCAGAAGGACAGTCGAGGGACGACGACGATGAGGATCGCAGAAGGACAGTCGAGGGACGACGACAATGAGGAATCTTCAGTGCAGACATGTCGAAGAGGAGGATTCACGTGCAGAAGGATAGTTGAGGGACGACGACGATCAGGATTGCAGAAGGACAGTCGAGAGACGACGACGATGAGGATCCTAGAAGGACAGTCGAGGGACGACGACGATGAGGAATCTTCAGTGCAGACATGTCGAAGAGGAGGATTCACGTGCAGAAGGATAGTCGAGGGACGACGACGATCAGAATCGCAGAAGGACAGTCGAGGGACGACGACGATGAGGATTGCAGAAGTACAGTCGAGGGAGCACGTCGAAGAGGATCCTAGAAGGACAGTCGAGGGACGACGACGATGAGGAATCTTCAGTGCAGACATGATGAGGAGGAGGATTCGCGTGCTGAAGGATAGTCGAGGGACGACGACGATGAGGATCGCAGAAGGACAGTCGAGGGACGACAACGATGAGGAATCTTCAGACATTTTGAAGAGGAGGATTTGCGAGCAGAAAGACAGTCGAGGGACGACGATGATGAGGATCGATGAAGGACAGTCGAGGGGACGACGACGATGAGTATTGCAGAAGGACAGTTGAGGGATGACGATGATGAGGAATCTGCAGACATTTTGAAGAGGAGGATTTGCGTGCAGAAAGACAGTCGAGGGACGACGACGATGAGGATCGCAGAAGGACAGTCGAGGGGACGACGACGATGAGGATTGCAGGCGGCCAGTCGAGGGACGACAATGATGAGGAATCTTCAGACATTTTGAAGAGGAGGATTTGCGCGCAGAAAGACAGATGAGGGACGACGACGATGAGGATCGCAGAAGGACAGTCGAGGGACGACGACGATGAGGATTGCAGAAGGACAGTCGAGTCCCGACGACGATGAGGAATCTTCAGTGCAGACATGATGAGGAGGAGGATTCGCGTGCTGAAGGATAGTCGAGGGACGACGACGATGAGGAATCTTCAGACATTTTGAAGAGGAGGATTTGCGAGCAGAAAGACAGTCGAGGGACGACGATGATGAGTATTGCAGAAGGACAGTTGAGGGATGACGATGATGAGGAATCTGCAGACATTTTGAAGAGGAGGATTTGCGTGCAGAAAGACAGTCGAGGGACGACGACGATGAGGATCGCAGAAGGACAGTCAAGGGGACGACGACGATGAGGATTGCAGGCGGCCAGTCGAGGGACGACAATGATGAGGAATCTTCAGACATTTTGAAGAGGAGGATTTGCGCGCAGAAAGACAGATGAGGGACGACGACGATGAGGATCGCAGAAGGACAGTCGAGGGACCACGACGATGAGGATCACAGAAGGACAGTCGAGGGATGACGACGATGAGGAATCTGCAGACATTTTGAAAAGGAGGACTTGAACGCAGAAGGACAGTCGAGGGACAACGACGATGAGGATCGCAGAAGGACAGTCGAGGGACGACGACGATGAGTATCGCAGAAGGACAGTCGAGGGACGACGACAATGAGGAATCTTCAGTGCAGACATGTCGAAGAGGAGGATTAAACGTGCAGAAGGACAATCGAGGGACGACGACGATGAGGAATCTTCAGTGCAGACATGTCGAAAAGGAGGATTCACGTGCAGAAGGATAGTCGAGGGACTACGACGATGAGGATTGCAGAAGGACAGTCGAGGGACCACGTCGAAGAGGATCCTAGAAGGACAGTCGAGGGACGAAGACGATGAGGAATCTTCAGTGCAGACATGTCGAAGAGGAGGATTCAAAAAGCAGAAGGATAGTCGAGGGACGACGACGATCAGAATCGCAGAAGGACAGTCGAGGGACGACGACGATGAGGATTGCAGAAGGACAGTCGAGGGACGACGACGATGAGGATTGCAGAAGGACAGTCGAGGGACCCCGTCGATGAGGATCCTAGAAGGACAGTCGAGGGACGACGACGATGAGGAATCTTCAGTGCAGACATGTCGAAGAGGAGGATTCAAAAAGCAGAAGGATAGTCGAGGGACGACGACGATCAGAATCGCAGAAGGACAGTTGAGGGACGACGACGATGAGGATTGCAGAAGGACAGTCGAGGGACGACGACGATGAGGAATCTTCAGTGCAGACATGTCGAAGAGGAGGATTCACGTGCAGAAGGATAGTCGAGGGACTACGACGATCAGAATCGCAGAAGGACAGTCGAGGGACGACGACGATGAGTATCGCAGAAGGACAGTCGAGGGACGACGACAATGAGGAATCTTCAGTGCAGACATGTCGAAGAGGAGGATTAAACGTGCAGAAGGATAGTTGAGGGACGACGACGATCAGGATTGGAGAAGGTCAGTCGAGGGACGACGACGATGAGGAATCTTCAGTGCAGACATATCGAAGAGGAGGATTCACGTGCAGAAGGATAGTCGAGGGATGACGACGATCAGAATCTCAGAAGGACAGTCAAGGGACGACGACAATGAGGATTGCAGAAGGACAGTCGAGGGACCACTTCGAAGAGGATCCTAGAAGGACAGTCGAGGGACGACGAGGATGAGGAATCTTCAGTGCAGACATGTCGAAGAGGAGGATTCAAAAAGCAGAAGGATAGTCGAGGGACGACGACGATCAGAATCGCAGAAGGACAGTCGAGGGACCACGACGATGAGGATTGCAGAAGGACAGTCGAGGGACGACGACGATGAGGAATCTTCAGTGCAGACATGATGAGGAGGAGGATTCGCGTGCTGAAGGATAGTCGAGGGACCACGACGATGAGGATCGCAGAAGGACAGTCGAGGGACGACAACGATGAGGAATCTTCAGACATTTTGAAGAGGAGGATTTGAGAGCAGAAAGACAGTCGAGGGACGACGATGATGAGGATCGCGGAAGGACAGTCGAGGGGACGAGGACGATGAGTATTGCAGAATGACAGTTGAGGGATGACGACGATGAGGAATCTGCAGACACTTTGAAGAGGAGGTTTTGCGCGCAGAAAGACAGATGAGGGACGACGATGATGAGGATCGCAGAAGGACAGTCGAGGGACAACAACAATGAGGATCGCAGAAGGACAGTCGAGGGACGACGACGATGAGGATCGCAGAAGGACAGTCGAGGGACGACGACAATGAGGAATCTTCAGTGCAGACATGTCGAAGAGGAGGATTCACGTGCAGAAGGATAGTTGAGGGACGACGACGATCAGAATCGCAGAAGGACAGTCGAGGGACGACGACGATGAGGATCGCAGAAGGACAGTCGAGGGACGACGACGATGAGGAATCTTCAGACATTTTGAAAAGGAGGACTTGAACGCAGAAGGACAGTCGAGGGACAACGACGATGAGGATCGCAGAAGGACAGTCGAGGGACGACGACGATGAGGATCGCAGAAGGACAGTCGAGGGACGACGACAATGAGGAATCTTCAGTGCAGACATGTCGAATAGGAGGATTAAACGTGCAGAAGGATAGTTGAGGGACGACGACGATCAGGATTGCAGAAGGACAGTCGAGAGACGACGACGATGAGGATCCTAGAAGGACAGTCAAGGGACGACGACGATGAGGAATCTTCAGTGCAGACATGTCGAAGAGGAGGATCACGTGCAGAAGGATAGTCGAGGGACGATCAGAATCGCAGAAGGACAGTCGAGGGACGACGACAATGAGGATTGCAGAAGGACAGTCGAGGGACCACGTCAAAGAGGATCCTAGAAGGACAGTTGAGGGACGACGACGATGAGGAATCTTCAGTGCAGACATGATGAGGAGGATTCGCGTGCTGAAGGATAGTCGAGGGACGACGACGATGAGGATCGCAGAAGGACAGTCGAGGGACGACGACGATGAGGAATCTGAAGACATTTTGAAGAGGAAGATTTGCGTGCAGAAAGACAGTCGAGGGACGACGACGATGAGGATCGCAGAAGGACAGTCGAGGGGACGACGACGATGAGGATTGCAGGCGGCCAGTCGAGGGACGACAAGGATGAGGAATCTTCAGACATTTTGAAGAGGAGGATTTGCGCGCAGAAAGACAGATGAGGGACGACAACGATGAGGATAGCAGAAGGACAGTCGAGGGACCACGACGATGAGGATCGCAGAAGGACAGTCGAGGGATGACGACGATGAGGAATCTGCAGACATTTTGAAAAGGAGGACTTGAACGCAGAAGGACAGTCGAGGGACAACGATGATGAGGATCGCAGAAGGACAGTCGAGGGACGACGACGATGAGGATCGCAGAAGGACAGTCGAGGGACGACGACAATGAGGAATCTTCAGTGCAGACATGTCGAAGAGGAGGATTCACGTGCAGAAGGATAGTTGAGGGACGACGACGATCAGGATTGCAGAAGGACAGTCGAGAGACGACGACGATGAGGATCCTAGAAGGACAGTCGAGGGACGACGACGATGAGGAATCTTCAGTGCAGACATGTCGAAGAGGAGGATTCACGTGCAGAAGGATAGTCGAGGGACGACGACGATCAGAATCGCAGAAGGACAGTCGAGGGACGACGACGATGAGGATTGCAGAAGTACAGTCGAGGGAGCACGTCGAAGAGGATCCTAGAAGGACAGTCGAGGGACGACGACGATGAGGAATCTTCAGTGCAGACATGTCGAAGAGGAGGATTCAAAAAGCAGAAGGATAGTTGAGGGACGACGACGATCAGAATCGCAGAAGGACAGTCGAGGGACGACGACGATGAGGATTGCAGAAGGACAGTCGAGGGACGACGACGATGAGGAATCTTCAGTGCAGGAGGAGGATTCGCGTGCTGAAGGATAGTCGAGGGACGACGACGATGAGGATCGCAGAAGGACAGTCGAGGGACGACAACGATGAGGAATCTTCAGACATTTTGAAGAGGAGGATTTGCGAGCAGAAAGACAGTCGAGGGACGACGATGATGAGGATCGCGGAAAAACAGTCGAGGGGACGACGACGATGAGTATTGCAGAAGGACAGTTGAGGGATGACGATGATGAGGAATCTGCAGACATTTTGAAGAGGAGGATTTGCGTGCAGAAAGACAGTCGAGGGACGACGACGATGAGGATCGCAGAAGGACAGTCGAGGGGACGACGACGATGAGGATTGCAGGCGGCCAGTCGAGGGACGACAATGATGAGGAATCTTCAGACATTTTGAAGAGGAGGATTTGCGCGCAGAAAGACAGATGAGGGACGACGACGATGAGGATCGCAGAAGGACAGTCGAGGGACGACGACGATGAGGATTGCAGAAGGACAGTCGAGGGACGACGACGATGAGGAATCTTCAGTGCAGACATGATGAGGAGGAGGATTCGCGTGCTGAAGGATAGTCGAGGGACGACGACGATGAGGATCGCAGAAGGACAGTCGAGGGACGACGACGATGAGGAATCTTCAGACATTTTGAAGAGGAGGATTTGCGCGCAGAAAGACAGATGAGGGACGACAACGATGAGGATAGCAGAAGGACAGTCGAGGGACCACGACGATGAGGATCGCAGAAGGACAGTCGAGGGATGACGACGATGAGGAATCTGCAGACATTTTGAAAAGGAGGACTTGAACGCAGAAGGACAGTCGAGGGACAACGATGATGAGGATCGCAGAAGGACAGTCGAGGGACGACGACGATGAGGATCGCAGAAGGACAGTCGAGGGACGACGACAATGAGGAATCTTCAGTGCAGACATGTCGAAGAGGAGGATTCACGTGCAGAAGGATAGTTGAGGGACGACGACGATCAGGATTGCAGAAGGACAGTCGAGAGACGACGACGATGAGGATCCTAGAAGGACAGTCGAGGGACGACGACGATGAGGAATCTTCAGTGCAGACATGTCGAAGAGGAGGATTCACGTGCAGAAGGATAGTCGAGGGACGACGACGATCAGAATCGCAGAAGGACAGTCGAGGGACGACGACGATGAGGATTGCAGAAGTACAGTCGAGGGAGCACGTCGAAGAGGATCCTAGAAGGACAGTCGAGGGACGACGACGATGAGGAATCTTCAGTGCAGACATGATGAGGAGGAGGATTCGCGTGCTGAAGGATAGTCGAGGGACGACGACGATGAGGATCGCAGAAGGACAGTCGAGGGACGACAACGATGAGGAATCTTCAGACATTTTGAAGAGGAGGATTTGCGAGCAGAAAGACAGTCGAGGGACGACGATGATGAGGATCGATGAAGGACAGTCGAGGGGACGACGACGATGAGTATTGCAGAAGGACAGTTGAGGGATGACGATGATGAGGAATCTGCAGACATTTTGAAGAGGAGGATTTGCGTGCAGAAAGACAGTCGAGGGACGACGACGATGAGGATCGCAGAAGGACAGTCGAGGGGACGACGACGATGAGGATTGCAGGCGGCCAGTCGAGGGACGACAATGATGAGGAATCTTCAGACATTTTGAAGAGGAGGATTTGCGCGCAGAAAGACAGATGAGGGACGACGACGATGAGGATCGCAGAAGGACAGTCGAGGGACGACGACGATGAGGATTGCAGAAGGACAGTCGAGGGACGACGACGATGAGGAATCTTCAGTGCAGACATGATGAGGAGGAGGATTCGCGTGCTGAAGGATAGTCGAGGGACGACGACGATGAGGATCGCAGAAGGACAGTCGAGGGACGACGACGATGAGGAATCTTCAGACATTTTGAAGAGGAGGATTTGCGCGCAGAAAGACAGATGAGGGACGACAACGATGAGGATCGCAGAAGGACAGTCGAGGGACGACGACGATGAGGATCGCAGAAGGACAGTCGAGGGACGACGACAATGAGGATCGCAGAAGGACAGTCGAGGGACGACGACAATGAGGAATCTTCAGTGCAGACATGTCGAAGAGGAGGATTCACGTGCAGAAGGATAGTTGAGGGACGACGACGATCAGAATCGCAGAAGGACAGTCGAGGGACGACGACGATGAGGATCGCAGAAGGACAGTCGAGGGACGACGACGATGAGGAATCTTCAGACATTTTGAAAAGGAGGACTTGAACGCAGAAGGACAGTCGAGGGACAACGACGATGAGGATCGCAGAAGGACAGTCGAGGGACGACGACGATGAGGATCGCAGAAGGACAGTCGAGGGACGACGACAATGAGGAATCTTCAGTGCAGACATGTCGAATAGGAGGATTAAACGTGCAGAAGGATAGTTGAGGGACGACGACGATCAGGATTGCAGAAGGACAGTCGAGAGACGACGACGATGAGGATCCTAGAAGGACAGTCAAGGGACGACGACGATGAGGAATCTTCAGTGCAGACATGTCGAAGAGGAGGATCACGTGCAGAAGGATAGTCGAGGGACGATCAGAATCGCAGAAGGACAGTCGAGGGACGACGACAATGAGGATTGCAGAAGGACAGTCGAGGGACCACGTCAAAGAGGATCCTAGAAGGACAGTTGAGGGACGACGACGATGAGGAATCTTCAGTGCAGACATGATGAGGAGGATTCGCGTGCTGAAGGATAGTCGAGGGACGACGACGATGAGGATCGCAGAAGGACAGTCGAGGGACGACGACGATGAGGAATCTGAAGACATTTTGAAGAGGAAGATTTGCGTGCAGAAAGACAGTCGAGGGACGACGACGATGAGGATCGCAGAAGGACAGTCGAGGGGACGACGACGATGAGGATTGCAGGCGGCCAGTCGAGGGACGACAAGGATGAGGAATCTTCAGACATTTTGAAGAGGAGGATTTGCGCGCAGAAAGACAGATGAGGGACGACAACGATGAGGATAGCAGAAGGACAGTCGAGGGACCACGACGATGAGGATCGCAGAAGGACAGTCGAGGGATGACGACGATGAGGAATCTGCAGACATTTTGAAAAGGAGGACTTGAACGCAGAAGGACAGTCGAGGGACAACGATGATGAGGATCGCAGAAGGACAGTCGAGGGACGACGACGATGAGGATCGCAGAAGGACAGTCGAGGGACGACGACAATGAGGAATCTTCAGTGCAGACATGTCGAAGAGGAGGATTCACGTGCAGAAGGATAGTTGAGGGACGACGACGATCAGGATTGCAGAAGGACAGTCGAGAGACGACGACGATGAGGATCCTAGAAGGACAGTCGAGGGACGACGACGATGAGGAATCTTCAGTGCAGACATGTCGAAGAGGAGGATTCACGTGCAGAAGGATAGTCGAGGGACGACGACGATCAGAATCGCAGAAGGACAGTCGAGGGACGACGACGATGAGGATTGCAGAAGTACAGTCGAGGGAGCACGTCGAAGAGGATCCTAGAAGGACAGTCGAGGGACGACGACGATGAGGAATCTTCAGTGCAGACATGTCGAAGAGGAGGATTCAAAAAGCAGAAGGATAGTTGAGGGACGACGACGATCAGAATCGCAGAAGGACAGTCGAGGGACGACGACGATGAGGATTGCAGAAGGACAGTCGAGGGACGACGACGATGAGGAATCTTCAGTGCAGGAGGAGGATTCGCGTGCTGAAGGATAGTCGAGGGACGACGACGATGAGGATCGCAGAAGGACAGTCGAGGGACGACAACGATGAGGAATCTTCAGACATTTTGAAGAGGAGGATTTGCGAGCAGAAAGACAGTCGAGGGACGACGATGATGAGGATCGCGGAAAAACAGTCGAGGGGACGACGACGATGAGTATTGCAGAAGGACAGTTGAGGGATGACGATGATGAGGAATCTGCAGACATTTTGAAGAGGAGGATTTGCGTGCAGAAAGACAGTCGAGGGACGACGACGATGAGGATCGCAGAAGGACAGTCGAGGGGACGACGACGATGAGGATTGCAGGCGGCCAGTCGAGGGACGACAATGATGAGGAATCTTCAGACATTTTGAAGAGGAGGATTTGCGCGCAGAAAGACAGATGAGGGACGACGACGATGAGGATCGCAGAAGGACAGTCGAGGGACGACGACGATGAGGATTGCAGAAGGACAGTCGAGGGACGACGACGATGAGGAATCTTCAGTGCAGACATGATGAGGAGGAGGATTCGCGTGCTGAAGGATAGTCGAGGGACGACGACGATGAGGATCGCAGAAGGACAGTCGAGGGACGACGACGATGAGGAATCTTCAGACATTTTGAAGAGGAGGATTTGCGCGCAGAAAGACAGATGAGGGACGACAACGATGAGGATAGCAGAAGGACAGTCGAGGGACCACGACGATGAGGATCGCAGAAGGACAGTCGAGGGATGACGACGATGAGGAATCTGCAGACATTTTGAAAAGGAGGACTTGAACGCAGAAGGACAGTCGAGGGACAACGATGATGAGGATCGCAGAAGGACAGTCGAGGGACGACGACGATGAGGATCGCAGAAGGACAGTCGAGGGACGACGACAATGAGGAATCTTCAGTGCAGACATGTCGAAGAGGAGGATTCACGTGCAGAAGGATAGTTGAGGGACGACGACGATCAGGATTGCAGAAGGACAGTCGAGAGACGACGACGATGAGGATCCTAGAAGGACAGTCGAGGGACGACGACGATGAGGAATCTTCAGTGCAGACATGTCGAAGAGGAGGATTCACGTGCAGAAGGATAGTCGAGGGACGACGACGATCAGAATCGCAGAAGGACAGTCGAGGGACGACGACGATGAGGATTGCAGAAGTACAGTCGAGGGAGCACGTCGAAGAGGATCCTAGAAGGACAGTCGAGGGACGACGACGATGAGGAATCTTCAGTGCAGACATGATGAGGAGGAGGATTCGCGTGCTGAAGGATAGTCGAGGGACGACGACGATGAGGATCGCAGAAGGACAGTCGAGGGACGACAACGATGAGGAATCTTCAGACATTTTGAAGAGGAGGATTTGCGAGCAGAAAGACAGTCGAGGGACGACGATGATGAGGATCGATGAAGGACAGTCGAGGGGACGACGACGATGAGTATTGCAGAAGGACAGTTGAGGGATGACGATGATGAGGAATCTGCAGACATTTTGAAGAGGAGGATTTGCGTGCAGAAAGACAGTCGAGGGACGACGACGATGAGGATCGCAGAAGGACAGTCGAGGGGACGACGACGATGAGGATTGCAGGCGGCCAGTCGAGGGACGACAATGATGAGGAATCTTCAGACATTTTGAAGAGGAGGATTTGCGCGCAGAAAGACAGATGAGGGACGACGACGATGAGGATCGCAGAAGGACAGTCGAGGGACGACGACGATGAGGATTGCAGAAGGACAGTCGAGGGACGACGACGATGAGGAATCTTCAGTGCAGACATGATGAGGAGGAGGATTCGCGTGCTGAAGGATAGTCGAGGGACGACGACGATGAGGATCGCAGAAGGACAGTCGAGGGACGACGACGATGAGGAATCTTCAGACATTTTGAAGAGGAGGATTTGCGCGCAGAAAGACAGATGAGGGACGACAACGATGAGGATAGCAGAAGGACAGTCGAGGGACTACGACGATGAGGATCGCAGAAGGACAGTCGAGGGATGACGACGATGAGGAATCTGCAGACATTTTGAAAAGGAGGACTTGAACGCAGAAGGACAGTCGAGGGACAACGATGATGAGGATCGCAGAAGGACAGTCGAGGGACGACGACGATGAGGATCGCAGAAGGACAGTCGAGGGACGACGACAATGAGGAATCTTCAGTGCAGACATGTCGAAGAGGAGGATTCACGTGCAGAAGGATAGTTGAGGGACGACGACGATCAGGATTGCAGAAGGACAGTCGAGAGACGACGACGATGAGGATCCTAGAAGGACAGTCGAGGGACGACGACGATGAGGAATCTTCAGTGCAGACATGTCGAAGAGGAGGATTCACGTGCAGAAGGATAGTCGAGGGACGACGACGATCAGAATCGCAGAAGGACAGTCGAGGGACGACGACGATGAGGATTGCAGAAGTACAGTCGAGGGAGCACGTCGAAGAGGATCCTAGAAGGACAGTCGAGGGACGACGACGATGAGGAATCTTCAGTGCAGACATGATGAGGAGGAGGATTCGCGTGCTGAAGGATAGTCGAGGGACGACGACGATGAGGATCGCAGAAGGACAGTCGAGGGACGACAACGATGAGGAATCTTCAGACATTTTGAAGAGGAGGATTTGCGAGCAGAAAGACAGTCGAGGGACGACGATGATGAGGATCGATGAAGGACAGTCGAGGGGACGACGACGATGAGTATTGCAGAAGGACAGTTGAGGGATGACGATGATGAGGAATCTGCAGACATTTTGAAGAGGAGGATTTGCGTGCAGAAAGACAGTCGAGGGACGACGACGATGAGGATCGCAGAAGGACAGTCGAGGGGACGACGACGATGAGGATTGCAGGCGGCCAGTCGAGGGACGACAATGATGAGGAATCTTCAGACATTTTGAAGAGGAGGATTTGCGCGCAGAAAGACAGATGAGGGACGACGACGATGAGGATCGCAGAAGGACAGTCGAGGGACGACGACGATGAGGATTGCAGAAGGACAGTCGAGTCCCGACGACGATGAGGAATCTTCAGTGCAGACATGATGAGGAGGAGGATTCGCGTGCTGAAGGATAGTCGAGGGACGACGACGATGAGGAATCTTCAGACATTTTGAAGAGGAGGATTTGCGAGCAGAAAGACAGTCGAGGGACGACGATGATGAGTATTGCAGAAGGACAGTTGAGGGATGACGATGATGAGGAATCTGCAGACATTTTGAAGAGGAGGATTTGCGTGCAGAAAGACAGTCGAGGGACGACGACGATGAGGATCGCAGAAGGACAGTCAAGGGGACGACGACGATGAGGATTGCAGGCGGCCAGTCGAGGGACGACAATGATGAGGAATCTTCAGACATTTTGAAGAGGAGGATTTGCGCGCAGAAAGACAGATGAGGGACGACGACGATGAGGATCGCAGAAGGACAGTCGAGGGACCACGACGATGAGGATCACAGAAGGACAGTCGAGGGATGACGACGATGAGGAATCTGCAGACATTTTGAAAAGGAGGACTTGAACGCAGAAGGACAGTCGAGGGACAACGACGATGAGGATCGCAGAAGGACAGTCGAGGGACGACGACGATGAGTATCGCAGAAGGACAGTCGAGGGACGACGACAATGAGGAATCTTCAGTGCAGACATGTCGAAGAGGAGGATTAAACGTGCAGAAGGACAGTCGAGGGACGACGACGATGAGGAATCTTCAGTGCAGACATGTCGAAAAGGAGGATTCACGTGCAGAAGGATAGTCGAGGGACTACGACGATGAGGATTGCAGAAGGACAGTCGAGGGACCACGTCGAAGAGGATCCTAGAAGGACAGTCGAGGGACGAAGACGATGAGGAATCTTCAGTGCAGACATGTCGAAGAGGAGGATTCAAAAAGCAGAAGGATATTCGAGGGACGACGACGATCAGAATCGCAGAAGGACAGTCGAGGGACGACGACGATGAGGATTGCAGAAGGACAGTCGAGGGACGACGACGATGAGGATTGCAGAAGGACAGTCGAGGGACCCCGTCGATGAGGATCCTAGAAGGACAGTCGAGGGACGACGACGATGAGGAATCTTCAGTGCAGACATGTCGAAGAGGAGGATTCAAAAAGCAGAAGGATAGTCGAGGGACGACGACGATCAGAATCGCAGAAGGACAGTTGAGGGACGACGACGATGAGGATTGCAGAAGGACAGTCGAGGGACGACGACGATGAGGAATCTTCAGTGCAGACATGTCGAAGAGGAGGATTCACGTGCAGAAGGATAGTCGAGGGACTACGACGATCAGAATCGCAGAAGGACAGTCGAGGGACGACGACGATGAGTATCGCAGAAGGACAGTCGAGGGACGACGACAATGAGGAATCTTCAGTGCAGACATGTCGAAGAGGAGGATTAAACGTGCAGAAGGATAGTTGAGGGACGACGACGATCAGGATTGGAGAAGGTCAGTCGAGGGACGACGACGATGAGGAATCTTCAGTGCAGACATATCGAAGAGGAGGATTCACGTGCAGAAGGATAGTCGAGGGATGACGACGATCAGAATCTCAGAAGGACAGTCAAGGGACGACGACAATGAGGATTGCAGAAGGACAGTCGAGGGACCACTTCGAAGAGGATCCTAGAAGGACAGTCGAGGGACGACGAGGATGAGGAATCTTCAGTGCAGACATGTCGAAGAGGAGGATTCAAAAAGCAGAAGGATAGTCGAGGGACGACGACGATCAGAATCGCAGAAGGACAGTCGAGGGACCACGACGATGAGGATTGCAGAAGGACAGTCGAGGGACGACGACGATGAGGAATCTTCAGTGCAGACATGATGAGGAGGAGGATTCGCGTGCTGAAGGATAGTCGAGGGACGACGACGATGAGGATCGCAGAAGGACAGTCGAGGGACGACAACGATGAGGAATCTTCAGACATTTTGAAGAGGAGGATTTGAGAGCAGAAAGACAGTCGAGGGACGACGATGATGAGGATCGCGGAAGGACAGTCGAGGGGACGAGGACGATGAGTATTGCAGAATGACAGTTGAGGGATGACGACGATGAGGAATCTGCAGACACTTTGAAGAGGAGGTTTTGCGCGCAGAAAGACAGATGAGGGACGACGATGATGAGGATCGCAGAAGGACAGTCGAGGGACAACAACAATGAGGATCGCAGAAGGACAGTCGAGGGACGACGACGATGAGGATCGCAGAAGGACAGTCGAGGGACGACGACAATGAGGAATCTTCAGTGCAGACATGTCGAAGAGGAGGATTCACGTGCAGAAGGATAGTTGAGGGACGACGACGATCAGAATCGCAGAAGGACAGTCGAGGGACGACGACGATGAGGATCGCAGAAGGACAGTCGAGGGACGACGACGATGAGGAATCTTCAGACATTTTGAAAAGGAGGACTTGAACGCAGAAGGACAGTCGAGGGACAACGACGATGAGGATCGCAGAAGGACAGTCGAGGGACGACGACGATGAGGATCGCAGAAGGACAGTCGAGGGACGACGACAATGAGGAATCTTCAGTGCAGACATGTCGAATAGGAGGATTAAACGTGCAGAAGGATAGTTGAGGGACGACGACGATCAGGATTGCAGAAGGACAGTCGAGAGACGACGACGATGAGGATCCTAGAAGGACAGTCAAGGGACGACGACGATGAGGAATCTTCAGTGCAGACATGTCGAAGAGGAGGATCACGTGCAGAAGGATAGTCGAGGGACGATCAGAATCGCAGAAGGACAGTCGAGGGACGACGACAATGAGGATTGCAGAAGGACAGTCGAGGGACCACGTCAAAGAGGATCCTAGAAGGACAGTTGAGGGACGACGACGATGAGGAATCTTCAGTGCAGACATGATGAGGAGGATTCGCGTGCTGAAGGATAGTCGAGGGACGACGACGATGAGGATCGCAGAAGGACAGTCGAGGGACGACAACGATGAGGAATCTTCAGTCATTTTGAAGAGGAGGATTTGGGAGCAGAAAGACAGTCGAGGGACGACGATGATGAGGATCGCGGAAGGACAGTCGAGGGGACGACGACAATGAGTATTGCAGAAGGACAGTTGAGGGATGACGACGATGAGGAATCTGCAGACATTTTGAAGAGGAGGATTTGCGTGCAGAAAGACAGTCGAGGGACGACGACGATGAGGATCGCAGAAGGACAGTCGAAGGGACGACGACGATGAGGATCGCAGAAGGACAGTCGAAGGACAGTCGAAGGACAGTCGAAGGACAGTCGAGGGGACAACAACGATGGGGTGCTAGGACCTAGTTTAACAATTATGCATCCATCCGTGAGTAACTCTGTTCCGTCAGCACTCATCCACTCAGGACCTACTTATTCATACAGGTCTGTATATACATACCCATGTACAGTTGTTATATTATATCACATGCAATATTGTAAGTAATTATTGGACCTAGGCATTCACTCAGGAATGCATATTAGTATCCTGCCAGTTGCACCTTTTCTCATTGCTTTTAGTATATCAAATGTGCAATAAGTGCAGTTGTCTGTAATTAAACCCTGCGCACTAAGGACTGTATTTTAAGGGAATTACTATTATTACCCCAATGATATCATACACACATTTAGCTATTAAAGTATCTCTTCCTGTCATTTACCTGTACAGTTTGTGTAAACATGCAAGTATTCACTCATCTGTAAATATAACTGTATACCTAACTGTACAGCTAATTTAACCATGCAAAATTTTCACTTACCTGTTCATTTACCCAGTCTGTCTATTAAGTAAACTATTATTACCCTCGCTCATATCATACGCATTAGCTACTGAAGTATTTCTCTGCCATCAACCTGTATAGTATAGTTAACCATCCAACATCCACCAATGTATAGTGTACATATTCAGCCAACCACTCATACTATGCAATGTCCTTTTATAGCTTTTTTTTGCACTCCAGATATTCTGTATTTCTATACTTTTTCATACTGCCGCTCTATGTATCATGTACCGTGTATCTGTCTTTTGTGTACTTTCGTTGTGGCATTTTGCACCTGCCCTGTGTTTTTGTTGTAGCTGCTTGATAATGAAATTTCCCCCCCGGGGGATCAATAAAGTACCTATCTATCTATCTATCTATCTATTGCAGAAGGACAGTTGAGGGTTGACGACAATGAGGAATCTGCAGACATTTTGAAGAGGAGGATTTGAACGCAGAAGGACAGTCGAGGGACAACGACGATGAGGATCGCAGAAGGACAGTCGAGGGACGACGACAATGAGGATCGCAGAAGGACAGTCGAGGGACGACGATGATGAGGAATCTTCAGACATTTTGAAAAGGAGGACTTGAACGCAGAAGGACAGTCGAGGGACAACGAACATGAGGATCGCAGAAGGACACTCGAGGGACGACGACAATGAAGAATCTTCAGTGCAGACATGTCGAAGAGGAGGATTAAACGTGCAGAAGGATAGTTGAGGGACGACGACGATCAGGATTGCAGAAGGACAGTCGAGAGACGACGACGATGAGGATCCTAGAAGGACAGTCGAGGGACGACGACGATGAGGAATCTTCAGTGCAGACATGTCGAAGAGGAGGATTCAAAAAGCAGAAGGATAGTCGAGGGACGACGACGATTAGAATCGCAGAAGGACAGTCGAGGGACGACGGCGATGAGGATTGCAGAAGGACAGTCGAGGGACGACGACGATGAGGAATCTTCAGTGCAGACATGATGAAAAGGAGGATTCGCATGCTGAAGGATAGTCGAGGGACGACGACGATGAGGATCGCAGAAGGACAGTCGAGGGACGACAACGATGAGGAATCTTCAGACATTTTGAAGAGGAGGATTTGCGAACAGAAAGACAGTCGAGGGACGACGATGATGAGGATCGCGGAAGGACAGTCGATGGGACGACGACGATGAGGATTGCAGGCGGCCAGTCGAGGGACGACAACGATGAGGAATCTTCAGACATTTTGAAGAGGAGGATTTGCGCGCAGAAAGACAGATGAGGGACGGCGACGATGAGGATCGCAGAAGGACAGTCGAGGGATGACGAAGATGAGGAATCTGCAGACATTTTGAAAAGGAGGAATTGAACGCAGAAGGACAGTCGAGGGACAACAACGATTAGGATCGCAGAAGGACAGTCGAGGGACGACGACGATGAGTATCGCAGAAGGACAGTCGAGGGACGACGACGATGAGGATCGCAGAAGGACAGTCGAGGGACGACGACAATGAGGAATCTTCAGTGCAGACATGTCGAAGAGGAGGATTCACGTGCAGAAGGATAGTTGAGGGACGACGACGATCAGAATCGCAGAAGGACAGTCGAGGGACGACGACGATGAGGATCGCAGAAGGACAGTCGAGGGACGACGACGATGAGGAATCTTCAGACATTTTGAAAAGGAGGACTTGAACGCAGAAGGACAGTCGAGGGACAACGACGATGAGGATCGCAGAAGGACAGTCGAGGGACGACGACGATGAGGATCGCAGAAGGACAGTCGAGGGACGACGACAATGAGGAATCTTCAGTGCAGACATGTCGAAGAGGAGGATTAAACGTGCAGAAGGATAGTTGAGGGACGACGACGATCAGGATTGCAGAAGGACAGTCGAGAGACGACGACGATGAGGATCCTAGAAGGACAGTCGAGGGACGACGACGATGAGGAATCTTCAGTGCAGACATGTCGAAGAGGAGGATTCACGTGCAGAAGGATAGTCGAGGGACGATCAGAATCGCAGAAGGACAGTCGAGGGACGACGACAATGAGGATTGCAGAAGGACAGTCGAGGGACCACGTCGAAGAGGATCCTAGAAGGACAGTCGAGGGACGACGACGATGAGGAATCTTCAGTGCAGACATGTCGAAGAGGAGGATTCAAAAAGCAGAAGGATAGTCGAGGGACGACGACGATCAGAATCGCAGAAGGACAGTCGAGGGACGACGTCGATGAGGATTGCAGAAGGACAGTCGAGGGACGACGACGATGAGGAATCTTCAGTGCAGACATGATGAGGAGGATTCGCGTGCTGAAGGATAGTCGAGGGACGACGACGATGAGGATCGCAGAAGGACAGTCGAGGGACGACAACGATGAGGAATCTTCAGACATTTTGAAGAGGAGGATTTGCGAGCAGAAAGACAGTCGAGGGACGACGATGATGAGGATCGCGGAAGGACAGTCGAGGGGACGACGACGATGAGTATTGCAGAAGGACAGTTGAGGGATGACGACGATGAGGAATCTGCAGACATTTTGAAGAGGAGGATTTGCGTGCAGAAAGACAGTCGAGGGATGACGACGATGAGGATCGCAGAAGGACAGTCGAAGGGACGACGACGATGAGGATCGCAGAAGGACAGTCGAAGGACAGTCGACGGGACGACGACGATGAGTATTGCAGAAGGACAGTTGAGGGTTGACGACAATTAGGAATCTGCAGACATTTTGAAGAGGAGGATTTGAACGCAGAAGGACAGTCGAGGGACAACGACGATGAGGATCGCAGAAAGACAGTCGAGGGACGACGACAATGAGGATCGCAGAAGGACAGTCGAGGGACGACGATGATGAGGAATCTTCAGACATTTTGAAAAGGAGGACTTGAACGCAGAAGGACAGTAGAGGGACAACGACGATGAGGATCGCAGAAGGACAGTCGAGGGACGACGACGATGAGGATCGCAGAAGGACAGTCGAGGGACGACGACAATGAGGAATCTTCAGTGCAGACATGTCGAAGAGGAGGATTAAACTTGCAGAAGGATAGTTGAGGGACGACGACGATCAGGATTGCAGAAGGACAGTCGAGAGACGACGACGATGAGGATCCTAGAAGGACAGTCGAGGGACGACGACGATGAGGAATCTTCAGTGCAGACATGTCGAAGAGGAGGATTCACGTGCAGAAGGATAGTCGAGGGACGATCAGAATCGCAGAAGGACAGTCGAGGGACGACGACAATGAGGATTGCAGAAGGACAGTCGAGGGACCACGTCGAAGAGGATCCTAGAAGGACAGTCGAGGGACGACGACGATGAGGAATCTTCAGTGCAGACATGTCGAAGAGGAGGATTCAAAAAGAAGAAGGATAGTCGAGGGACGACGACGATCAGAATCGCAGAAGGACAGTCGAGGGACGACGACGATGAGGATTGCAGAAGGACAGTCGAGGGACGACGACGATGAGGAATCTTCAGTGCAGACATGATGAGGAGGATTCGCGTGCTGAAGGATAGTCGAGGGACGACGACGATGAGGATCGCAGAAGGACAGTCGAGGGACGACAACGATGAGGAATCTTCAGACATTTTGAAGAGGAGGATTTGCGAGCAGAAAGACAGTCGAGGGACGACGATGATGAGGATCGCGGAAGGACAGTCGAGGGGACGACGACGATGAGTATTGCAGAAGGACAGTTGAGTGATGACGACGATGAGGAATCTGCAGACATTTTGAAGAGGAGGATTTGCGTGCAGAAAGACAGTCGAGGGATGACGACGATGAGGATCGCAGAAGGACAGTCGAAGGGACGACGACGATGAGGATCGCAGAAGGACAGTCGAAGGACAGTCGACGGGACGACGACGATGAGTATTGCAGAAGGACAGTTGAGGGTTGACGACAATTAGGAATCTGCAGACATTTTGAAGAGGAGGATTTGAACGCAGAAGGACAGTCGAGGGACAACGACGATGAGGATCGCAGAAAGACAGTCGAGGGACGACGACAATGAGGATCGCAGAAGGACAGTCGAGGGACGACGATGATGAGGAATCTTCAGACATTTTGAAAAGGAGGACTTGAACGCAGAAGGACAGTAGAGGGACAACGACGATGAGGATCGCAGAAGGACAGTCGAGGGACGACGGCGATGAGGAATCTTCAGACATTTTGAAGAGGAGGATTTGCGAGCAGAAAGACAGTCGAGGGACAACGACGATGAGGATCGCAGAATGACAGTCAAGGGACGACGACGATGAGGATCGCAGATGGACAGTCGAGGGACGACAACGATGAGGAATCTTCAGACATTTTGAAGAGGAGGATTTGCGTGCAGAAAGACAGTCGAGGGACGACGACGATGAGGATCGCAGAAGGACAGTCGAGGGGACGACGACGATGAGGATCTTAGAAGGACAGTCGAAGGACAGTCGAGGGGACGACGACGATGAGTATTGCAGAAGGACAGTTGAGGGATGACGACGATGAGGAATCTGCAGACATTTTGAAGAGGAGGATTTGATTGCAGAAAGACAGTCGAGGGACGACCACGATTAGGATCGCAGAAGGACAGTCGAGGGGCGACGACGATGAGGAATCTTCAGTGCAGACATGTCGAAGAGGAGGATTCAAAAAGAAGAAGGATAGTCGAGGGACGACGACGATCAGAATCGCAGAAGGACAGTCGAGGGACGACGACGATGAGGATTGCAGAAGGACAGTCGAGGGACGACGACGATGAGGAATCTTCAGTGCAGACATGATGAGGAGGATTCGCGTGCTGAAGGATAGTCGAGGGACGACGACGATGAGGATCGCAGAAGGACAGTCGAGGGACGACAACGATGAGGAATCTTCAGACATTTTGAAGAGGAGGATTTGCGAGCAGAAAGACAGTCGAGGGACGACGATGATGAGGATCGCGGAAGGACAGTCGAGGGGACGACGACGATGAGTATTGCAGAAGGACAGTTGAGTGATGACGACGATGAGGAATCTGCAGACATTTTGAAGAGGAGGATTTGCGTGCAGAAAGACAGTCGAGGGATGACGACGATGAGGATCGCAGAAGGACAGTCGAAGGGACGACGACGATGAGGATCGCAGAAGGACAGTCGAAGGACAGTCGACGGGACGACGACGATGAGTATTGCAGAAGGACAGTTGAGGGTTGACGACAATTAGGAATCTGCAGACATTTTGAAGAGGAGGATTTGAACGCAGAAGGACAGTCGAGGGACAACGACGATGAGGATCGCAGAAAGACAGTCGAGGGACGACGACAATGAGGATCGCAGAAGGACAGTCGAGGGACGACGATGATGAGGAATCTTCAGACATTTTGAAAAGGAGGACTTGAACGCAGAAGGACAGTAGAGGGACAACGACGATGAGGATCGCAGAAGGACAGTCGAGGGACGACGGCGATGAGGAATCTTCAGACATTTTGAAGAGGAGGATTTGCGAGCAGAAAGACAGTCGAGGGACAACGACGATGAGGATCGCAGAATGACAGTCAAGGGACGACGACGATGAGGATCGCAGATGGACAGTCGAGGGACGACAACGATGAGGAATCTTCAGACATTTTGAAGAGGAGGATTTGCGTGCAGAAAGACAGTCGAGGGACGACGACGATGAGGATCGCAGAAGGACAGTCGAGGGGACGACGACGATGAGGATCTTAGAAGGACAGTCGAAGGACAGTCGAGGGGACGACGACGATGAGTATTGCAGAAGGACAGTTGAGGGATGACGACGATGAGGAATCTGCAGACATTTTGAAGAGGAGGATTTGATTGCAGAAAGACAGTCGAGGGACGACCACGATTAGGATCGCAGAAGGACAGTCGAGGGGACGACGACGATGAGAATTGCAGGCGGCCAGTCGAGGGACGACAATGATGAGGAATCTTCAGACATTTTGAAGAGGAGGATTTGCGAACAGAAAGACAGATGAGGGACGACGACGATGAGGATCGCAGAAGGACAGTCGAGGGACCACGACGATGAGGATCGCAGAAGGACAGTCGAGGGATGACGACGATGAGGAATCTGCAGACATTTTGAAAACGAGGACTTGAACGCAGAAGGACAGTCGAGGGACGACGACAATGAGGAATCTTCAGTGCAGACATGTCGAAGAGGAGGATTCACGTGCAGAAGGATAGTTGAGGGACGACGACGATCAGGATTGCAGAAGGACAGTCGAGAGACGACGACGATGAGGATCCTAGAAGGACAGTCGAGGGACGACGACGATGAGGAATCTTCAGTGCAGACATGTCGAAGAGGAGGATTCACGTGCAGAAGGATAGTCGAGGGACGACGACGATCAGAATCGCAGAAGGACAGTCGAGGGACGACAACGATGAGGATCGCAGAAGGACAGTCGAGGGACCACGTCGAAGAGGATCCTAGAAGGACAGTCGAGGGACGACGACGATGAGGAATCTTCAATGCAGACATCAGGATTGCAGATTGACAGTCGAGAGACGACGGCGATGAGGATCGCAGAAGGAGAGTCGAGGGACGACGATGATGAGGAATGATCAGTGCAGACATGTTGAGGAGGAGGATACGCGTGCAGAAGGATAGTCGAGGGACGACGACGATGAGGATCGCAGCAGGACAATCGAGGGACGACAACGATGAGGATCGCAGAAGGACAGTCGAGGGACCACGTCGAAGAGGATCCTAGAAGGACAGTCGAGGGACGACGACGATGAGGAATCTTCAGTGCAGACATGTCGAAGAGGAGGATTCACGTGCAGAAGGATAGTCGAGGGACGACGACGATCAGAATCGCAGAAGGACAGTCGAGGGACGACGACGATGAGGATTGCAGAAGGACAGTCGAGGGACCACGTCGAAGAGGATCCTAGAAGGACAGTCGAGGGACGACGACGATGAGGAATCTTCAGTGCAGACATGTCGAGGAGGAGGATTCAAAAAGCAGAAGGATAGTCGAGGGACGACGACGATCAGAATCGCAGAAGGACAGTCGAGGGACGACGACGATGAGGATTGCAGAAGGACAGTCGAGGGACGACGGCGATGAGGAATCTTCAGTGTAGACATGATGAGGAGGAGGATTCGTGTGCTGAAGGATCGTCGAGGGACAACGACGATGAGGAATCTTCAGACATTTTGAAGAGGAGGATTTGAGAGCAGAAAGACAGTCGAGGGACGACGATGATGAGGATCGCGGAAGGACAGTCGAGGGGACGACGACGATGAGTATTGCAGAAGGACAGTTGAGGGATGACGGCGATGAGGAGTCTGCAGACATTTTGAAGAGGAGGATTTGCGTGCAGAAAGACAGTCGAGGGACGACGACAATGAGGATCGCAGAAGGACAGTCGAGGGGACGACGAGGATGAGGATTGCAGGCGGCCAGTCGAGGGACGACAACGATGAGGAATCTTCAGACATTTTGAAGAGGAGGATTTGCGCGACGACGATGATGAGGAATCTTCAGTGCAGACATGATGAGGAGGAGGATTCGCGTGCTGAAGGATAGTCGAGGGACGACGACGATGAGGATCGCAGAAGGACAGTCGAGGGACGACAACGATGAGGAATCTGCAGACATTTTGAAAAGGAGGACTTGAACGCAGAAGGACAGTCGAGGGACAACGACGATGAGGATCGCAGAAGGACAGTCGAGGGACGACGACGATGAGGATCGCAGAAGGACAGTCGAGGGACGACGACAATGAGTAATCTTCAGTGCAGATATGTCGAAGAGGAGGATTCACGTTCAGAAGGATAGTTGAGGGACGACGACGATCAGGATTGCAGAAGGACAGTCGAGAGACGACGACGATGAGGATCCTAGAAGGACAGTCGAGGGACGACGACGATGAGGAATCTTCAGTGCAGACATGTCGTAGAGGAGGATTCACGTGCAGAAGGATAGTCGAGGGACGACGACGATCAGAATCGCAGAAGGACAGTCGAGGGACGACAACGATGAGGATCGCAGAAGGACAGTCGAGGGACCACGTCGAAGAGGATCCTAGAAGGACAGTCGAGGGACGACGACGATGAGTATTGCAGAAGGACAGTTGAGGGATGACGACGATGAGGAATCTGCAGACATTTTGAAGAGGAGGATTTGCGTGCAGAAAGACAGTCGAGGGACGACGACGATGAGGATCGCAGAAGGACAGTCGAGGGGACGACGACGATGAGGATTGCAGGCGGCCAGTCGAGGGACGACAACGATGAGGAATCTTCAGACATTTTGAAGAGGAGGATTTGCGCGCAGAAATACAGATGAGGGACGACGACGATGAGGATCGCAGAAGGACAGTCGAGGGACCACGACGATGAGGATCGCAGAAGGACAGTCGAGGGATGACGACGATGAGGAATCTGCAGACATTTTGAAAAGGAGGACTTGAACGCAGAAGGACAGTCGAGGGACAACGACGATGAGGATCGCAGAAGGACAGTCGAGGGACGACGACGATGAGGATTGCAGAAGGACAGTCGAGGGACGACGACAATGAGTAATCTTCAGTGCAGACATGTCGAAGAGGAGGATTCACGTGCAGAAGGATAGTTGAGGGACGACGACGATCAGGATCGCAGAAGGACAGTCGAGAGACGACGACGATGAGGATGTCAGAAGGAGAGTCGAGGGACGACGATGATGAGGAATCATCAGTGCAGACATGTTGAGGAGGAGGATTCGCGTGCAGAAGGATAGTCGAGGGACGACGAAGATGAGGATCGCAGAAGGAAAGTCGAGGGACGACAACGATGAGGATCGCAGAAGGACAGTCGAGGGACCACGTCGAAGAGGATCCTAGAAGGACAGTCGAGGGACGACGACGATGAGGAATCTTCAGTGCAGACATGTCGAAGAGGAGGATTCACGTGCAGAAGGATAGTCGAGGGACGACGACGATCAGAATCGCAGAAGGACAGTCGAGGGACGACGACGATGAGGATCGCAGAAGGACAGTCGAGGGACCACGACGATGAGGATCGCAGAAGGACAGTCGAGGGATGACGACGATGAGGAATCTGCAGACATTTTGAAAAGGAGGACTTGAACGCAGAAGGACAGTTGAGGGGCGACGACGATCAGGATTGCAGATTGACAGTCGAGAGACGACGACGATGAGGATCGCAGAAGGAGAGTCGAGGGACGACGATGATGAGGAATCATCAGTGCAGACATGTTGAGGAGGAGGATACGCGTGCAGAAGGATAGTCGAGGGACGACGACGATGAGGATCGCAGAAGGACAGTCGAGGGACGACAACGATGAGGATCGCAGAAGGACAGTTGAGGGACCTCGTCGAAGAGGATCCTAGAAGGACAGTCGAGGGACGACGACGATGAGGAATCTTCAGTGCAGACATGTCGAAGAGGAGGATTCACGTGCAGAAGGATAGTCGAGGGACGACGACGATGAGGATCGCAGAAGGACAGTCGAGGGACGATGACGATGAGGATCGCAGAAGGACAGTCGAGGGACGACGACAATGAGGAATCTTCAGTGCAGACATGTTGAGGAGGAGGATACGCGTGCAGAAGGATAGTCGAGGGATGACGACGATGAGGATCGCAGAAGGACAGTCGAGGGACGACAACGATGAGGATCGCAGAAGGACAGTCGAGGGACCACGTCGAAGAGGATCCTAGAAGGACAGTCGAGGGATGACGACGATGAGGAATCTGCAGACATTTTGAAAAGGAGGACTTGAACGCAGAAGGACAGTCGAGGGACAACGACGATGAGGATCGCAGAAGGACAGTCGAGGGACGACGACGATGAGGATCGCAGAAGGACAGTCGAGGGACGACGACAATGAGTAATCTTCAGTGCAGACATGTCGAAGAGGACGATTCACGTTCAGAAGGATAGTTGAGGAACGACGACGATCAGGATTGCAGAATGACAGTCGAGAGACGACGACGATGAGGATCCTAGAAGGACAGTCGAGGGACGACAACGATGAGGAATCTTCAGTGCAGACATGTCGAAGAGGAGGATTCACGTGCAGAAGGATAGTTGAGGGACGACGACGATCAAGATTGCAGAAGGACAGTCGAGAGACGACGACGATGAGGATCGCAGAAGGAGAGTCGAGGAACGACGATGATGAGGAATCATCAGTGCAGACATGTTGAGGAGGAGGATTCGCGTGCAGAAGGATAGTCGAGGGACGACGACGATGAGGATCGCAGAAGGACAGTCGAGGGACGACGACAATGAGGAATCTTCAGTTCAGACATGTTGAAGGATTTGCGCTTAGAAAGACAGTCGAGGGACGACGACGATGAGGATTGCAGAAGGACAGTCGAGGGACCACGTCGATGAGGATCGCAGAAGGACAGTCGAGGGACGACGACGATGAGGAATCTTCAGTGCAGACATGTCGAAGAGGAGGATTCGAGCGCAGAAGGAATTCTATTCTACGGTAAGTATTCAAAAGGTGGAGAAGCAGCAGTTGAAGAGGAGGGAGGATTCGCGCAGATGGACAGTCGAGGGACGCCGACGATGAGCATATCAGAAGGACAGTCGAGGGACGACGATGATGAGGAATCTTCAGTGCAGACATGATGAGGAGGAGGATTCGCGTGCTGAAGGATAGTCGAGGGACGACGACGATGAGGATCGCAGAAGGACAGTCGAGGGACGACAACGATGAGGAATCTTCAGACATTTTGAAGAGGAGGTTTTGCGAGCAGAAAGACAGTCGAGGGACGACGATGATGAGGATCGCAGAAGGACAGTCGAGGGACCACGACGATGAGGATCGCAGAAGGACAGTCGAGGGATGACGACAATGAGGAATCTGCAGACATTTTGAAAAGGAGGACTTGAACGCAGAAGGACAGTCGAGGGACAACGACGATGAGGATCGCAGAAGGACAGTCGAGGGACGACGACGATGAGGATCGCAGAAGGACAGTCGAGGGACGACGACAATGAGGAATCTTCAGTGCAGACATGTCGAAGAGGAGGATTCACGTGCAGAAGGATAGTTGGGGGACGACGACGATCAGGATCGCAGAAGGACAGTCGAGAGACGACGACGATGAGGATGTCAGAAGGAGAGTCGAGGGACGACGATGATGAGGAATCATCAGTGCAGACATGTTGAGGAGGAGGATTCGCGTGCAGAAGGATAGTCGAGGGACGACGAAGATGAGGATCGCAGAAGGAAAGTCGAGGGACGACAACGATGAGGATCGCAGAAGGACAGTCGAGGGACCACGTCGAAGAGGATCCTAGAAGGACAGTCGAGGGACGACGACGATGAGGAATCTTCAGTGCAGACATGTCGAAGAGGAGGATTCATGTGCAGAAGGATAGTCGAGGGACGACGACGATCAGAATCGCAGAAGGACAGTCGAGGGACGACGACGATGAGGATCGCAGAAGGACAGTCGAGGGACCACGACGATGAGGATCGCAGAAGGACAGTCGAGGGATGACGACGATGAGGAATCTGCAGACATTTTGAAAAGGAGGACTTGAACGCAGAAGGACAGTCGAGGGACAACGACGATGAGGATCGCAGAAGGACAGTCGAGGGACGACGACGATGAGGATCGCAGAAGGACAGTCGAGGGACGACGACAATGAGGAATCTTCAGTGCAGACATGTCGAAGAGGAGGATTCACGTGCAGAAGGATAGTTG
Source organism: Thymallus thymallus (assembly GCA_023634145.1). Taxonomy (NCBI): domain Eukaryota; kingdom Metazoa; phylum Chordata; class Actinopteri; order Salmoniformes; family Salmonidae; genus Thymallus; species Thymallus thymallus. The sequence goes on from CM042378.1 coordinate 15,968,431, forward strand.
AGGGGCGACGACGATCAGGATTGCAGATTGACAGTCGAGAGACGACGACGATGAGGATCGCAGAAGGAGAGTCGAGGGACGACGATGATGAGGAATCATCAGTGCAGACATGTTGAGGAGGAGGATACGCGTGCAGAAGGATAGTCGAGGGACGACGACGATGAGGATCGCAGAAGGACAGTCGAGGGACGACAACGATGAGGATCGCAGAAGGACAGTTGAGGGACCTCGTCGAAGAGGATCCTAGAAGGACAGTCGAGGGACGACGACGATGAGGAATCTTCAGTGCAGACATGTCGAAGAGGAGGATTCACGTGCAGAAGGATAGTCGAGGGACGACGACGATCAGAATCGCAGAAGGACAGTCGAGGGACGACGACGATGAGGATCGCAGAAGGACAGTCGAGGGACCACGACGATGAGGATCGCAGAAGGACAGTCGAGGGATGACGACGATGAGGAATCTGCAGACATTTTGAAAAGGAGGACTTGAACGCAGAAGGACAGTCGAGGGACAACGACGATGAGGATCGCAGAAGGACAGTCGAGGGACGACGACGATGAGGATCGCAGAAGGACAGTCGAGGGACGACGACAATGAGGAATCTTCAGTGCAGACATGTTGAAGAGGAGGATACGCGTGCAGAAGGATAGTCGAGGGATGACGACGATGAGGATCGCAGAAGGACAGTCGAGGGACGACAACGATGAGGATCGCAGAAGGACAGTCGAGGGACCACGTCGAAGAGGATCCTAGAAGGACAGTCGAGGGACAACGACGATGAGGATCGCAGAAGGACAGTCGAGGGACGACGACGATGAGGATCGCAGAAGGACAGTCGAGGGACGACGACAATGAGTAATCTTCAGTGCAGACATGTCGAAGAGGACGATTCACGTTCAGAAGGATAGTTGAGGGACGACGACGATCAGGATTGCAGAATGACAGTCGAGAGACGACGACGATGAGGATCCTAGAAGGACAGTCGAGGGACGACAACGATGAGGAATCTTCAGTGCAGACATGTCGAAGAGGAGGATTCACGTGCAGAAGGATAGTTGAGGGACGACGACGATCAAGATTGCAGAAGGACAGTCGAGAGACGACGACGATGAGGATCGCAGAAGGAGAGTCGAGGAACGACGATGATGAGGAATCATCAGTGCAGACATGTTGAGGAGGAGGATTCGCGTGCAGAAGGATAGTCGAGGGACGACGACGATGAGGATCGCAGAAGGACAGTCGAGGGACGACGACAATGAGGAATCTTCAGTTCAGACATGTTGAAGGATTTGCGCTTAGAAAGACAGTCGAGGGACGACGACGATGAGGATTGCAGAAGGACAGTCGAGGGACCACGTCGATGAGGATCGCAGAAGGACAGTCGAGGGACGACGACGATGAGGAATCTTCAGTGCAGACATGTCGAAGAGGAGGATTCGAGCGCAGAAGGAATTCTATTCTACGGTAAGTATTCAAAAGGTGGAGAAGCAGCAGTTGAAGAGGAGGGAGGATTCGCGCAGATGGACAGTCGAGGGACGCCGACGATGAGCATATCAGAAGGACAGTCGAGGGACGACGATGATGAGGAATCTTCAGTGCAGACATGATGAGGAGGAGGATTCGCGTGCTGAAGGATAGTCGAGGGACGACGACGATGAGGATCGCAGAAGGACAGTCGAGGGACGACAACGATGAGGAATCTTCAGACATTTTGAAGAGGAGGTTTTGCGAGCAGAAAGACAGTCGAGGGACGACGATGATGAGGATCGCAGAAGGACAGTCGAGGGACCACGACGATGAGGATCGCAGAAGGACAGTCGAGGGATGACGACAATGAGGAATCTGCAGACATTTTGAAAAGGAGGACTTGAACGCAGAAGGACAGTCGAGGGACAACGACGATGAGGATCGCAGAAGGACAGTCGAGGGACGACGACGATGAGGATCGCAGAAGGACAGTCGAGGGACGACGACAATGAGGAATCTTCAGTGCAGACATGTCGAAGAGGAGGATTCACGTGCAGAAGGATAGTTGGGGGACGACGACGATCAGGATCGCAGAAGGACAGTCGAGAGACGACGACGATGAGGATGTCAGAAGGAGAGTCGAGGGACGACGATGATGAGGAATCATCAGTGCAGACATGTTGAGGAGGAGGATTCGCGTGCAGAAGGATAGTCGAGGGACGACGAAGATGAGGATCGCAGAAGGAAAGTCGAGGGACGACAACGATGAGGATCGCAGAAGGACAGTCGAGGGACCACGTCGAAGAGGATCCTAGAAGGACAGTCGAGGGACGACGACGATGAGGAATCTTCAGTGCAGACATGTCGAAGAGGAGGATTCACGTGCAGAAGGATAGTCGAGGGACGACGACGATCAGAATCGCAGAAGGACAGTCGAGGGACGACGACGATGAGGATCGCAGAAGGACAGTCGAGGGACCACGACGATGAGGATCGCAGAAGGACAGTCGAGGGATGACGACGATGAGGAATCTGCAGACATTTTGAAAAGGAGGACTTGAACGCAGAAGGACAGTCGAGGGACAACGACGATGAGGATCGCAGAAGGACAGTCGAGGGACGACGACGATGAGGATCGCAGAAGGACAGTCGAGGGACGACGACAATGAGGAATCTTCAGTGCAGACATGTCGAAGAGGAGGATTCACGTGCAGAAGGATAGTTGAGGGGCGACGACGATCAGGATTGCAGATTGACAGTCGAGAGACGACGACGATGAGGATCGCAGAAGGAGAGTCGAGGGACGACGATGATGAGGAATCATCAGTGCAGACATGTTGAGGAGGAGGATACGCGTGCAGAAGGATAGTCGAGGGACGACGACGATGAGGATCGCAGAAGGACAGTCGAGGGACGACAACGATGAGGATCGCAGAAGGACAGTTGAGGGACCTCGTCGAAGAGGATCCTAGAAGGACAGTCGAGGGACGACGACGATGAGGAATCTTCAGTGCAGACATGTCGAAGAGGAGGATTCACGTGCAGAAGGATAGTCGAGGGACGACGACGATCAGAATCGCAGAAGGACAGTCGAGGGACGACGACGATGAGGATCGCAGAAGGACAGTCGAGGGACCACGACGATGAGGATCGCAGAAGGACAGTCGAGGGATGACGACGATGAGGAATCTGCAGACATTTTGAAAAGGAGGACTTGAACGCAGAAGGACAGTCGAGGGACAACGACGATGAGGATCGCAGAAGGACAGTCGAGGGACGACGACGATGAGGATCGCAGAAGGACAGTCGAGGGACGACGACAATGAGGAATCTTCAGTGCAGACATGTTGAGGAGGAGGATACGCGTGCAGAAGGATAGTCGAGGGATGACGACGATGAGGATCGCAGAAGGACAGTCGAGGGACGACAACGATGAGGATCGCAGAAGGACAGTCGAGGGACCACGTCGAAGAGGATCCTAGAAGGACAGTCGAGGGATGACGACGATGAGTAATCTGCAGACATTTTGAAAAGGAGGACTTGAACGCAGAAGGACAGTCGAGGGACAACGACGATGAGGATCGCAGAAGGACAGTCGAGGGACGACGACGATGAGGATCGCAGAAGGACAGTCGAGGGACGACGACAATGAGTAATCTTCAGTGCAGACATGTCGAAGAGGACGATTCACGTTCAGAAGGATAGTTGAGGGACGACGACGATCAGGATTGCAGAATGACAGTCGAGAGACGACGACGATGAGGATCCTAGAAGGACAGTCGAGGGACGACAACGATGAGGAATCTTCAGTGCAGACATGTCGAAGAGGAGGATTCACGTGCAGAAGGATAGTTGAGGGACGACGACGATCAAGATTGCAGAAGGACAGTCGAGAGACGACGACGATGAGGATCGCAGAAGGAGAGTCGAGGAACGACGATGATGAGGAATCATCAGTGCAGACATGTTGAGGAGGAGGATTCGCGTGCAGAAGGATAGTCGAGGGACGACGACGATGAGGATCGCAGAAGGACAGTCGAGGGACGACGACAATGAGGAATCTTCAGTTCAGACATGTTGAAGGATTTGCGCTTAGAAAGACAGTCGAGGGACGACGACGATGAGGATTGCAGAAGGACAGTCGAGGGACCACGTCGATGAGGATCGCAGAAGGACAGTCGAGGGACGACGACGATGAGGAATCTTCAGTGCAGACATGTCGAAGAGGAGGATTCGAGCGCAGAAGGAATTCTATTCTACGGTAAGTATTCAAAAGGTGGAGAAGCAGCAGTTGAAGAGGAGGGAGGATTCGCGCAGATGGACAGTCGAGGGACGCCGACGATGAGCATATCAGAAGGACAGTCGAGGGACGACGATGATGAGGATAGCAGAAGGACAGTCGAGGGGACGACGACGATGAGGATTGCAGGCGGCAAGTCGAGGGACGACAACGATGAGGAATCTTCAGACATTTTGAAGAGGAGGATTTGCGCGCAGAAAGACAGATGAGGGACGACGACGATGAGGATCGCAGAAGGACAGTCGAGGGACCACGAAGATGAGGATCGCAGATGGACAGTCGAGTGATGACGACGATGAGGAATCTGCAGACATTTTGAAAAAGAGGATTTGAACGCAGAAGGACAGTCGAGGGACGACGACGATGAGGATCGCAGAAGGACAGTCGAGGGACGACGACAATGAGGAATCTTCAGTGCAGACATGTCGAAGAGGAGGATTCACGTGCAGAAGGATAGTTGAGGGACGACGACGATCAGGATCGCAGAAGGACAGTCGAGAGACGACGACGATGAGGATGTCAGAAGGAGAGTCGAGGGACGACGATGATGAGTAATCATCAGTGCAGACATGTTGAGGAGGAGGATTCACGTGCAGAAGGATAGTCGAGGGACGACGAAGATGAGGATCGCAGAAGGACAGTCGAGGGACCACATCGAAGAGGATCCTAGAAGGACAGTCGAGGGACGACGACGATGAGGAATCTTCAGTGCAGACATGTCGAAGAGGAGGATTCACGTGCAGAAGGATAGTCGAGGGACGACGACGATCAGAATCGCAGAAGGACAGTCGAGGGACGACGACGATGAGGATTGCAGAAGGACAGTCGAGGGACCACGTCGAAGAGGATCCTAGAAGGACAGTCGAGGGACGACGACGATGAGGAATCTTCAGTGCAGACATGTCGAAGAGGAGGATTCAAAAAGCAGAAGGATAGTCGAGGGACGACGACGATCAGAATCGCAGAGGGACAGTCGAGGGACGACGACGATGAGGATTGCAGAAGGACAGTCGAGGGACGACGACGATGAGGAATCTTCAGTGTAGACATGATGAGGAGGAGGATTCGTGTGCTGAAGGATCGTCGAGGGACAACGACGATGAGGATCGCAGAAGGACAGTCGAGGGACGACAACGATGAGGAATCTTCAGACATTTTGAAGCGGAGGATTTGAGAGCAGAAAGACAGTCGAGGGACGACGATGATGAGGATCGCGGAAGGACAGTCGAGGGGACGACGACGATGAGTATTGCAGAAGGACAGTTGAGGGATGACGACGATGAGGAATCTGCAGACATTTTGAAGAGGAGGATTTGCGTGCAGAAAGACAGTCGAGGGACGACGACGATGAGGATCGCAGAAGGACAGTCGAGGGGACGACGACGATGAGGATTGCAGGCGGCCAGTCGAGGGACGACAACGATGAGGAATCTTCAGACATTTTGAAGAGGAGGATTTGCGCGCAGAAAGACAGATGAGGGACGACGACAATGAGGATCGCAGATGGACAGTCGAGGGACAACGACGATGAGGATCGCAGAAGGACAGTCGAGGGACGACGACGATGAGGATCGCAGAAGGACAGTCGAGGGACGACTACAATGAGTAATCTTCAGTGCAGACATGTCGAAGAGGAGGATTCACGTGCAGAAGGATAGTTGAGGGACGACGACGATCAGGATTGCAGAAGGACAGTCGAGAGACGACGACGATGAGGATCCTTGAAGGACAGTCGAGGGACGACGACGATGAGGAATCTTCAGTGCAGACATGTCGAAGAGGAGGATTCACGTGCAGAAGGATAGTCGAGGGACGACGACGATCAGAATCGCAGAAGGACAGTCGAGGGACGACAACGATGAGGATCGCAGAAGGACAGTCGAGGGACCACGTCGAAGAGGATCCTAGAAGGACAGTCGAGGGACGACGACGATGAGGAATCTTCAGTGCAGACATGATGAGGAGGAGGATTCGCGTGCTGAAGGATAGTCGAGGGACGACGACGATGAGGATCGCAGAAGGACAGTCGAGGGACGACGACGATGAGGATCGCAGAAGGACAGTCGAGGGACGACGACAATGAGGAATCTTCAGTGCAGACATGTCGAAGAGGAGGATTCACGTGCAGAAGGATAGTTGAGGGACGACGACGATCAGAATCGCAGAAGGACAGTCGAGGGACGACAACGATGAGGAATCTTCAGGAATCTTCAGGAATCTTCCATTTTGAAAAATAGGATTTGCGCGCAGAAAGACATTTGATGGACGACGACGATGAGGATCGCAGAAGACAGTCGAGGGACAGTCCAGGAGACAATGAGTATTGCAGAAGGACAGTTGAGTGTTGACGACGTTGAGGAATCTGCAGACATTTTGAAGAGGAGGATTTGAACGCAGAAGGACAGTCGAGGGACAACGACGATGAGGATCGCAGAAGGACAGTCGAGGGACGACGACAATGAGGATCGCAGTAGGACAGTCGAGGGACGACGATGATGAGGAATCTTCAGTGCAGACATGTTGAGGAGGAGGATTCGCGTGCAGAAGGATAGTCGAGGGACGACGACGATGAGGATCGCATGAAGGACAGTCGAGGGACGACAACGATGAGGAATCTTCAGACATTTTGAAGAGGAGGATTTGAACGCAGAAGGACAGTCGAGGGACAACGACGATGAGGATCGCAGAATGACAGTCAAGGGACGACGACGATGAGGATTGCAGGCGGCCAGTCGAGGGACGACAATGATGAGGAATCTTCAGACATTTTGAAGAGGAGGATTTGAACGCAGAAGGACAGTCGAGGGACAACGACGATGAGGATCGCAGAATGACAGTCAAGGGACGACGACGATGAGGATTGCAGAAGGACAGTCAAGGGACGACGACGATGAGGAATCTTCAGTGTAGACATGATGAGGAGGAGGATTCGTGTGCTGAAGGATCGTCGAGGGACAACGACGATGAGGATCGCAGAAGGACAGTCGAGGGACGACAACGATGAGGAATCTTCAGACATTTTGAAGCGGAGGATTTGAGAGCAGAAGGACAGTCGAGGGGACGACGACGATGAGTATTGCAGAAGGACAGTTGAGGGATGACGACGATGAGGAATCTGCAGACATTTTGAAGAGGAGGATTTGCGTGCAGAAAGACAGTCGAGGGACGACGACGATGAGGATCGCAGAAGGACAGTCGAGGGGACGACGACGATGAGGATTGCAGGCGGCCAGTCGAGGGACGACAACGATGAGGAATCTTCAGACATTTTGAAGAGGAGGATTTGCGCGCAGAAAGACAGATGAGGGACGACGACAATGAGGATCGCAGATGGACAGTCGAGGGACAACGACGATGAGGATCGCAGAAGGACAGTCGAGGGACGACGACGATGAGGATCGCAGAAGGACAGTCGAGGGACGACGACAATGAGTAATCTTCAGTGCAGACATGTCGAAGAGGAGGATTCACGTGCAGAAGGATAGTTGAGGGACGACGACGATCAGAATCGCAGAAGGACAGTCGAGGGACGACAACGATGAGGAATCTTCAGGAATCTTCAGGAATCTTCCATTTTGAAAAATAGGATTTGCGCGCAGAAAGACATTTGATGGACGACGACGATGAGGATCGCAGAAGACAGTCGAGGGACAGTCCAGGAGACAATGAGTATTGCAGAAGGACAGTTGAGTGTTGACGACGTTGAGGAATCTGCAGACATTTTGAAGAGGAGGATTTGAACGCAGAAGGACAGTCGAGGGACAACGACGATGAGGATCGCAGAAGGACAGTCGAGGGACGACGACAATGAGGATCGCAGAAGGACAGTCGAGGGACGACGATGATGAGGAATCTTCAGTGCAGACATGTTGAGGAGGAGGATTCGCGTGCAGAAGGATAGTCGAGGGACGACGACGATGAGGATCGCATGAAGGACAGTCGAGGGACGACAACGATGAGGAATCTTCAGACATTTTGAAGAGGAGGATTTGAACGCAGAAGGACAGTCGAGGGACAACGACGATGAGGATCGCAGAATGACAGTCAAGGGACGACGACGATGAGGATTGCAGGCGGCCAGTCGAGGGACGACAATGATGAGGAATCTTCAGACATTTTGAAGAGGAGGATTTGAACGCAGAAGGACAGTCGAGGGACAACGACGATGAGGATCGCAGAATGACAGTCAAGGGACGACGACGATGAGGATCGCAGATGGACAGTCGAGGGACGACAACTATGAGGAATCTTCAGACATTTTGAAGAGGAGGATTTGCGTGCAGAAAGACAGTCGAGGGACGACGACGATGAGGATCGCAGAAGGACAGTCGAGGGGACGACGACGATGAGGATCGCAGAAGGACAGTCGAAGGACAGTCGAGGGGACGACGACGATGAGTATTGCAGAAGGACAGTTGAGGGATGACGACGATGAGGAATCTGCAGACATTTTGAAGAGGAGGATTTGCGTGCAGAAAGACAGTCGAGGGACGACCACGATGAGGATCGCAGAAGGACAGTCGAGGGGACGACGACGATGAGGATTGCAGGCGGCCAGTCGAGGGACGACAATGATGAGGAATCTTCAGACATTTTGAAGAGGAGGATTTGCGCGCAGAAAGACAGATGAGGGACGACGACGATGAGGATCGCAGAAGGACAGTAGAGGGACCATGACGATGAGGATCGCAGAAGGACAGTCGAGGGATGACGACGATGAGGAATCTGCAGACATTTTGAAAACGAGGACTTGAACGCAGAAGGACAGTCGAGGGACGACGACATTGAGGAATCTTCAGTGCAGACATGTCGAAGAGGAGGATTCACGTGCAGAAGGATAGTTGAGGGACGACGACGATCAGTATTGCAGAAGGACAGTCGAGAGACGACGACGATGAGGATCCTAGAAGGACAGTCGAGGGACGACGACGATGAGGAATCTTCAGTGCAGACATGTCGAAGAGGAGGATTCACGTGCAGAAGGATAGTCGAGGGACGACGACGATCAGAATCGCAGAAGGACAGTCGAGGGACGACAACGATGAGGATCGCAGAAGGACAGTCGAGGGACCACGTCGAAGAGGATCCTAGAAGGACAGTCGAGGGACGACGACGATGAGGAATCTTCATTGCAGACATGTCGAAGAGGAGGATTCACGTGCAAAAGGATAGTCGAGGGACGACGACGATCAGAATCTCAGAAGGATAGTCGAGGGACGACGACGATGAGGATCGCAGAAGGACAGTCGAGGGACGACAACGATGAGGAATCTTCAGACATTTTGAAGAGGAGGTTTTGCGAGCAGAAAGACAGTCGAGGGACGACGATGATGAGGATCGCAGAAGGACAGTCGAGTTACCACGACGATGAGGATCGCAGAAGGACAGTCGAGGGATGACGACGATGAGGAATCTGCAGACATTTTGAAAAGGAGGACTTGAACGCAGAAGGACAGTCGAGGGACAACGACGATGAGGATCGCAGAAGGACAGTCGAGGGACGACGATGATGAGGAATCATCAGTGCAGACATGTTGAGGAGGAGGATACGCGTGCAGAAGGATAGTCGAGGGACGATGAGGATCGCAGAAGGACAGTCGAGGGACGACAACGATGAGGATCGCAGAAGGACAGTCGAGGGACCACGTCGAAGAGGATCCTAGAAGGACAGTCGAGGGACGACGACGATGAGGAATCTTCAGTGCAGACATGACGAAGAGGAGGATTCACATGCAGAAAGATAATCGAGGGACGACGACGATCAGAATCGCAGAAGGACAGTCGAGGGACGACGACAATGAGGAATCTTCAGTGCAGACATGCCGAAGAGGAGGATTCACGTGCAAAAGGATAGTCGAGGGACGACGACGATCAGAATCTCAGAAGGACAGTCGAGGGACGCCGACGATGAGGATTGCAGAAGGACAGTCGAGGGACGACGATGATAAGGAATCTTCAGTGCAGACATGATGAGGAGGAGGATTCGCGTGCTGAAGGACAGTCGAGGGACGACAACGATGAGGAATCTTCAGACATTTTGAAGAGGAGGTTTTGCGAGCAGAAAGACAGTCGAGGGACGACGATGATGAGGATCGCAGAAGGACAGTCGAGGGACCACGACGATGAGGATCGCAGAAGGACAGTCGAGGGATGACGACGATGAGGAATCTGCAGACATTTTGAAAAGGAGGACTTGAACGCAGAAGGACAGTCGAGGGACAACGACGATGAGGATCGCAGAAGGACAGTCGAGGGACGACGATGATGAGGAATCATCAGTGCAGACATGTTGAGGAGGAGGATACGCATGCAGAAGGATAGTCGAGGGACGACGACGATGAGGATCGCAGAAGGACAGTCGAGGGACGACAACGATGAGGATCTCAGAAGGACAGTCGAGGGACCACGTCGAAGAGGATCCTAGAAGGACAGTCGAGGGACGACGACGATGAGGAATCTTCAGTGCAGACATGACGAAGAGGAGGATTCACATGCAGAAAGATAATCGAGGGACGACGACGATCAGAATCGCAGAAGGACAGTCGAGGGACGACGACAATGAGGAATCTTCAGTGCAGACATGTCGAAGAGGAGGATTCACGTGCAGAAGGATAGTTGGGGGACGACGACGATCAGGATCGCAGAAGGACAGTCGAGAGACGACGACGATGAGGATGTCAGAAGGAGAGTCGAGGGACGACGATGATGAGGAATCATCAGTGCAGACATGTTGAGGAGGAGGATTCGCGTGCAGAAGGATAGTCGAGGGACGACGAAGATGAGGATCGCAGAAGGAAAGTCGAGGGACGACAACGATGAGGATCGCAGAAGGACAGTCGAGGGACCACGACGATGAGGATCGCAGAAGGACAGTCGAGGGATGACGACGATGAGGAATCTGCAGACATTTTGAAAAGGAGGACTTGAACGCAGAAGGACAGTCGAGGGACAACGACGATGAGGATCGCAGAAGGACAGTCGAGGGACGACGACGATGAGGATCGCAGAAGGACAGTCGAGGGACGACGACAATGAGGAATCTTCAGTGCAGACATGTCGAAGAGGAGGATTCACGTGCAGAAGGATAGTTGAGGGGCGACGACGATCAGGATTGCAGATTGACAGTCGAGATACGACGACGATGAGGATCGCAGAAGGAGAGTCGAGGGACGACGATGATGAGGATCGCTGAAGGAAAGTCGAGGGACGACAACGATGAGGATCGCAGAAGGACAGTCGAGGGACCACGTCGAAGAGGATCCTAGAAGGACAGTCGAGGGACGACGACGATGAGGAATCTTCAGTGCAGACATGTCGAAGAGGAGGATTCACGTGCAGAAGGATAGTCGAGGGACGACGACGATCAGAATCGCAGAAGGACAGTCGAGGGACGACGACGATGAGGATTGCAGAAGGACAGTCGAGGGACCACGTCGAAGAGGATCCTAGAAGGACAGTCGAGGGACGACGACGATGAGGAATCTTCAGTGCAGACATGTCGAAGAGGAGGATTCAAAAAGCAGAAGGATAGTCGAGGGACGACGACGATCAGAATCGCAGAAGGACAGTCGAGGGACGACAACGATGAGGAATCTTCAGACATTTTGAAGAGGAGGATTTGCGCGCAGAAAGACAGATGAGGGACGACGACAATGAGGATCGCAGATGGACAGTCGAGGGACGACAACGATGAGGATCGCAGAAGGACAGTCGAGGGACCACGTCGAAGAGGATCCTAGAAGGACAGTCGAGGGACGACGACGATGAGGAATCTTCAGTGCAGACATGTCGAAGAGGATTCACGTGCAAAAGGATAGTCGAGGGACGACGACGATCAGAATCGCAGAAGGACAGTCGAGGGACGACGACGATGAGGATTGCAGAAGGACAGTCGAGGGACGACGATGATGAGGAATCTTCAGTGCAGATATGATGAGGAGGAGGATACGCGTGCAGAAGGATAGTCGAGGGACGACGACGATGAGGATCGCAGAAGGACAGTCGAGGGACGACAACGATGAGGATCGCAGAAGGACAGTTGAGGGACCTCGTCGAAGAGGATCCTAGAAGGACAGTCGAGGGACGACGACGATGAGGAATCTTCAGTGCAGACATGTCGAAGAGGAGGATTCACGTGCAGAAGGATAGTCGAGGGACGACGACGATCAGAATCGCAGAAGGACAGTCGAGGGACGACGACGATGAGGATCGCAGAAGGACAGTCGAGGGACCACGACGATGAGGATCGCAGAAGGACAGTCGAGGGATGACGACGATGAGGAATCTGCAGACATTTTGAAAAGGAGGACTTGAACGCAGAAGGACAGTCGAGGGACAACGACGATGAGGATCGCAGAAGGACAGTCGAGGGACGACGACGATGAGGATCGCAGAAGGACAGTCGAGGGACGACGACAATGAGGAATCTTCAGTGCAGACATGTCGAAGAGGAGGATTCACGTGCAGAAGGATAGTTGAGGGGCGACGACGATCAGGATTGCAGATTGACAGTCGAGATACGACGACGATGAGGATCGCAGAAGGAGAGTCGAGGGACGACGATGATGAGGATCGCTGAAGGAAAGTCGAGGGACGACAACGATGAGGATCGCAGAAGGACAGTCGAGGGACCACGTCGAAGAGGATCCTAGAAGGACAGTCGAGGGACGACAACGATGAGGAATCTTCAGTGCAGACATGTCGAAGAGGAGGAATCACGTGCAGAAGGATAGTCGAGGGACGACGACGATCAGAATCGCAGAAGGACAGTCGAGGGACGACGACGATGAGGATTGCAGAAGGACAGTCGAGGGACCACGTCGAAGAGGATCCTAGAAGGACAGTCGAGGGACGACGACGATGAGGAATCTTCAGTGCAGACATGTCGAAGAGGAGGATTCAAAAAGCAGAAGGATAGTCGAGGGACGACGACGATCAGAATCGCAGAAGGACAGTCGAGGGACGACGACGATGAGGATTCCAGAAGGACAGTCGAGGGACGACGACGATGAGGAATCTTCAGTGTAGACATGATGAGGAGGAGGATTCGTGTGCTGAAGGATCGTCGAGGGACAACGACGATGAGGATTGCAGGCGGCCAGTCGAGGGACGACAACGATGAGGAATCTTCAGACATTTTGAAGAGGAGGATTTGCGCGCAGAAAGACAGATGAGGGACGACGACAATGAGGATCGCAGATGGACAGTCGAGGGACGACAACGATGAGGATCGCAGAAGGACAGTCGAGGGACCACGTCGAAGAGGATCCTAGAAGGACAGTCGAGGGACGACGACGATGAGGAATCTTCAGTGCAGACATGTCGAAGAGGATTCACGTGCAAAAGGATAGTCGAGGGACGACGACGATCAGAATCGCAGAAGGACAGTCGAGGGACGACGACGATGAGGATTGCAGAAGGACAGTCGAGGGACGACGATGATGAGGAATCTTCAGTGCAGACATGATGAGGAGGAGGATTCGCGTGCTGAAGGATAGTCGAGGGACGACGACGATGAGGATCGCAGAAGGACAGTCGAGGGACGACGACGATGAGGATCGCAGAAGGACAGTCGAGGGACGACGACAATGAGGAATCTTCAGTGCAGACATGTCGAAGAGGAGGATTCACGTGCAGAAGGATAGTTGAGGGACGACGACGATCAGAATCGCAGAAGGACAGTCGAGGGACGACGACGATGAGGATTGCAGAAAAACAGTCGAGGGACCACGTCGAAGAGGATCCTAGAAGGACAGTCGAGGGACGACGACGATGAGGAATCTTCAGTGCAGACATGTCGAAGAGGAGGATTCAAAAAGCAGAAGGATAGTCGAGGGACGACGACGATCAGAATCGCAGAAGGACAGTAGAGGGACGACGACGATGAGGATTCCAGAAGGACAGTCGAGGGACGACGACGATGAGGAATCTTCAGTGTAGACATGATGAGGACGAGGATTCGTGTGCTGAAGGATCGTCGAGGGACAACGACGATGAGGATCGCAGAAGGACAGTCGAGGGACGACAACGATGAGGAATCTTCAGACATTTTGAAGCGGAGGATTTGAGAGCAGAAAGACAGTCGAGGGACGACGATGATGAGGATCGCGGAAGGACAGTCGAGAGGACGACGACGATGAGTATTGCAGAAGGACAGTTGAGGGATGATGACGATGAGGAATCTGCAGACATTTTGAAGAGGAGGATTTGCGTGCAGAAAGACAGTCGAGGGACGACGACGATGAGGATCGCAGAAGGACAGTCGAGGGGACGACGACGATGAGGATTGCAGGCGGCCAGTCGAGGGACGACAACGATGAGGAATCTTCAGACATTTTGAAGAGGAGGATTTGCGCGCAGAAAGACAGATGAGGGACGACGACAATGAGGATCGCAGATGGACAGTCGAGGGACAACGACGATGAGGATCGCAGAAGGACAGTCGAGGGACGACGACGATGAGGATCACAGAAGGACAGTCGAGGGACGACGACAATGAGTAATCTTCAGTGCAGACATGTCGAAGAGGAGGATTCACGTGCAGAAGGATAGTTGAGGGACGACGACGATCAGGATTGCAGAAGGACAGTCGAGAGACGACGACGATGAGGATCCTAGAAGGACAGTCGAGGGACGACGACGATGAGGAATCTTCAGTGCAGACATGTCGAAGAGGAGGATTCACGTGCAGAAGGATAGTCGAGGGACGACGACGATCAGAATCGCAGAAGGACAGTCGAGGGACGACAACGATGAGGATCGCAGAAGGACAGTCGAGGGACCACGTCGAAGAGGATCCTAGAAGGACAGTCGAGGGACGACGACGATGAGGAATCTTCAGTGCAGACATGTCGAAGAGGATTCACGTGCAAAAGGATAGTCGAGGGACGACGACGATCAGAATCGCAGAAGGACAGTCGAGGGACGACGACGATGAGGATTGCAGAAGGACAGTCGAGGGACGACGATGATGAGGAATCTTCAGTGCAGACATGATGAGGAGGAGGATTCGCGTGCTGAAGGATAGTCGAGGGACGACGACGATGAGGATCGCAGAAGGACAGTCGAGGGACGACGACGATGAGGATCGCAGAAGGACAGTCGAGGGACGACGACAATGAGGAATCTTCAGTGCAGACATGTCGAAGAGGAGGATTCACGTGCAGAAGGATAGTTGAGGGACGACGACGATCAGAATCGCAGAAGGACAGTCGAGGGACGACAACGATGAGGAATCTTCAGACATTTTGAAGAGGAGGATTTGCGAGCAGAAAGACAGTCGAGGGACGACGGCGATGAGGATCGCGGAAGGACAGTCGAGGGGACGACAACGATGAGGATTGCAGAAGGACAGTCGAGGGACGACAACGATGAGGAATCTTCAGGAATCTTCAGGAATCTTCCATTTTGAAAAATAGGATTTGCGCGCAGAAAGACATTTGAGGGACGACGACGATGAGGATCGCAGAAGACAGTCGAGGGACAGTCCAGGAGACAATGAGTATTGCAGAAGGACAGTTGAGGGTTGAGGACGATGAGGAATCTGCAGACATTTTGAAGAGGAGGATTTGAACGCAGAAGGACAGTCGAGGGACAACGACGATGAGGATCGCAGAAGGACAGTCGAGGGACGACGACAATGAGGATCGCAGAAGGACAGTCGAGGGACGACGATGATGAGGAATCTTCAGTGCAGACATGTTGAGGAGGAGGATTCGCGTGCAGAAGGACAGTCGAGGGACTACGATGATGAGGAATCTTCAGTGCAGACATGTTGAGGAGGAGGATTCGCGTGCAGAAGGACAGTTGAGGGACGACAACGATGAGGAATCTTCAGACATTTTGAAGAGGAGGATTTGAACGCAGAAGGACAGTCGAGGGACAACGACGAAGAGGATCGCAGAATGACAGTCAAGGGACGACGACGATGAGGATCGCAGATGGACAGTCGAGGGACGACAACGATGAGGAATCTTCAGACATTTTGAAGAGGAGGATTTGCGTGCAGAAAGACAGTCGAGGGACGACGACGATGAGGATCGCAGAAGGACAGTCGAGGGGTCGACGACGATGAGGATCTTAGAAGGACAGTCGAAGGACAGTCGAGGGGACGACGACGATGAGTATTGCAGAAGGACAGTTGAGGGATGACGACGATGAGGAATCTGCAGACATTTTGAAGAGGAGGATTTGCGTGCAGAAAGACAGTCGAGGGACGACCACGATGAGGATCGCAGAAGGACAGTCGAGGGGACGACGACGATGAGGATTGCAGGCGGCCAGTCGAGGGACGACAATGATGAGGAATCTTCAGACATTTTGAAGAGGAGGATTTGAACGCAGAAGGACAGTCGAGGGACAACGACGATGAGGATCGCAGATGGACAGTCGAGGGACGACAACGATGAGGAATCTTCAGACATTTTGAAGAGGAGGATTTGCGTGCAGAAAGACAGTCGAGGGACGACGCCGATGAGGATCGCAGAAGGACAGTCGAGGGGACGACGACGATGAGGATCTTAGAAGGACAGTCGAAGGACAGTCGAGGGGACGACGACGATGAGTATTGCAGAAGGACAGTTGAGGGATGACGACGATGAGGAATCTGCAGACATTTTGAAGAGGAGGATTTGCGTGCAGAAAGACAGTCGAGGGACGACCACGATGAGGATCGCAGAAGGACAGTCGAGGGGACGACGACGATGAGGATTGCAGGCGGCCAGTCGAGGGACGACAATGATGAGGAATCTTCAGACATTTTGAAGAGGAGGATTTGCGCGCAGAAAGACAGATGAGGGACGACGACGATGAGGATCGCAGAAGGACAGTAGAGGGACCACGACGATGAGGATCGCAGAAGGACAGTCGAGGGATGACGACGATGAGGAATCTGCAGACATTTTGAAAACGAGGACTTGAACGCAGAAGGACAGTCGAGGGACGATGACAATGAGGAATCTTCAGTGCAGACATGTCGAAGAGGAGGATTCACGTGCAGAAGGATAGTTGAGGGACGACGACGATCAGGATTGCAGAAGGACAGTCGAGAGACGACGACGATGAGGATCCTAGAAGGACAGTCGAGGGACGACGACGATGAGGAATCTTCAGTGCAGACATGTCGAAGAGGAGGATTCACGTGCAGAAGGATAGTCGAGGGACGACGACGATCAGAATCGCAGAAGGACAGTCGAGGGACGACAACGATGAGGATCGCAGAAGGACAGTCGAGGGACCACGTCGAAGAGGATCCTAGAAGGACAGTCGAGGGACGACGACGATGAGGAATCTTCATTGCAGACATGTCGAAGAGGAGGATTCACGTGCAAAAGGATAGTCGAGGGACGACGACGATCAGAATCTCAGAAGGACAGTCGAGGGACGACAACGATGAGGATTGCAGAAGGACAGTCGAGGGACGACGATGATGAGGAATCTTCAGTGCAGACATGATGAGGAGGAGGATTCGCGTGCTGAAGGATAGTCGAGGGACGACGACGATGAGGATCGCAGAAGGACAGTCGAGGGACGACAACGATGAGGAATCTTCAGACATTTTGAAGAGGAGGTTTTGCGAGCAGAAAGACAGTCGAGGGACGACGATGATGAGGATCGCAGAAGGACAGTCGAGGGACCACGACGATGAGGATCGCAGAAGGACAGTCGAGGGATGACGACGATGAAGAATCTGCAGACATTTTGAAAAGGAGGACTTGAACGCAGAAGGACAGTCGAGGGACAACGACGATGAGGATCGCAGAAGGACAGTCGAGGGACGACGATGATGAGGAATCATCAGTGCAGACATGTTGAGGAGGAGGATACGCGTGCAGAAGGATAGTCGAGGGACGACGACGATCAGAATCTCAGAAGGACAGTCGAGGGACGCCGACGATGAGGATTGCAGAAGGACAGTCGAGGGACGACGATGATAAGGAATCTTCAGTGCAGACATGATGAGGAGGAGGATTCGCGTGCTGAAGGATAGTCGAGGGATGACGACGATGAGGATCGCAGAAGGAGAGTCGAGGGACGACGATGATGAGGAATCATCAGTGCAGACATGTTGAGGAGGAGGATACGCGTGCAGAAGGATAGTCGAGGGACGACGACGATGAGGATCGCAGAAGGACAGTCGAGGGACGACAACGATGAGGATCGCAGAAGGACAGTTGAGGGACCTCGTCGAAGAGGATCCTAGAAGGACAGTCGAGGGACGACGACGATGAGGAATCTTCAGTGCAGACATGTCGAAGAGGAGGATTCACGTGCAGAAGGATAGTCGAGGGACGACGACGATCAGAATCGCAAAAGGACAGTCGAGGGACGACGACGATGAGGATCGCAGAAGGACAGTCGAGGGACCACGACGATGAGGATCGCAGAAGGACAGTCGAGGGATGACGACGATGAGGAATCTGCAGACATGTTGAAAAGGAGGACTTGAACGCAGAAGGACAGTCGAGGGACAACGACGATGAGGATCGCAGAAGGACAGTCGAGGGACGACGACGATGAGGATCGCAGAAGGACAGTCGAGGGACGACGACAATGAGGAATCTTCAGTGCAGACATGTCGAAGAGGAGGATTCACGTGCAGAAGGATAGTTGAGGGGCGACGACGATCAGGATTGCAGATTGACAGTCGAGATACGACGACGATGAGGATCGCAGAAGGAGAGTCGAGGGACGACGATGATGAGGATCGCTGAAGGAAAGTCGAGGGACGACAACGATGAGGATCGCAGAAGGACAGTCGAGGGACCACGTCGAAGAGGATCCTAGAAGGACAGTCGAGGGACGACGACGATGAGGAATCTTCAGTGCAGACATGTCGAAGAGGAGGATTCACGTGCAGAAGGATAGTCGAGGGACGACGACGATCAGAATCGCAGAAGGACAGTCGAGGGACGACGACGATGAGGATTGCAGAAGGACAGTCGAGGGACCACGTCGAAGAGGATCCTAGAAGGACAGTCGAGGGACGACGACGATGAGGAATCTTCAGTGCAGACATGTCGAAGAGGAGGATTCAAAAAGCAGAAGGATAGTCGAGGGACGACGACGATCAGAATCGCAGAAGGACAGTCGAGGGACGACGACGATGAGGATTCCAGAAGGACAGTCGAGGGACGACGACGATGAGGAATCTTCAGTGTAGACATGATGAGGAGGAGGATTCGTGTGCTGAAGGATCGTCGAGGGACAACGACGATGAGGATCGCAGAAGGACAGTCGAGGGACGACAACGATGAGGAATCTTCAGACATTTTGAAGCGGAGGATTTGAGAGCAGAAAGACAGTCGAGGGACGACGATGATGAGGATCGCGGAAGGACAGTCGAGAGGACGACGACGATGAGTATTGCAGAAGGACAGTTGAGGGATGATGACGATGAGGAATCTGCAGACATTTTGAAGAGGAGGATTTGCGTGCAGAAAGACAGTCGAGGGACGACGACGATGAGGATCGCAGAAGGACAGTCGAGGGGACGACGACGATGAGGATTGCAGGCGGCCAGTCGAGGGACGACAACGATGAGGAATCTTCAGACATTTTGAAGAGGAGGATTTGCGCGCAGAAAGACAGATGAGGGACGACGACAATGAGGATCGCAGATGGACAGTCGAGGGACAACGACGATGAGGATCGCAGAAGGACAGTCGAGGGACGACGACGATGAGGATCGCAGAAGGACAGTCGAGGGACGACGACAATGAGTAATCTTCAGTGCAGACATGTCGAAGTGGAGGATTCACGTGCAGAAGGATAGTTGAGGGACGACGACGATCAGGATTGCAGAAGGACAGTCGAGAGACGACGACGATGAGGATCCTAGAAGGACAGTCGAGGGACGACGACGATGAGGAATCTTCAGTGCAGACATGTCGAAGAGGAGGATTCACGTGCAGAAGGATAGTCGAGGGACGACGACGATCAGAATCGCAGAAGGACAGTCGAGGGACGACAACGATGAGGATCGCAGAAGGACAGTCGAGGGACCACGTCGAAGAGGATCCTAGAAGGACAGTCGAGGGACGACGACGATGAGGAATCTTCAGTGCAGACATGTCGAAGAGGATTCACGTGCAAAAGGATAGTCGAGGGACGACGACGATCAGAATCGCAGAAGGACAGTCGAGGGACGACGACGATGAGGATTGCAGAAGGACAGTCGAGGGACGACGATGATGAGGAATCTTCAGTGCAGACATGATGAGGAGGAGGATTCGCGTGCTGAAGGATAGTCGAGGGACGACGACGATGAGGATCGCAGAAGGACAGTCGAGGGACGACGACGATGAGGATCGCAGAAGGACAGTCGAGGGACGACGACAATGAGGAATCTTCAGTGCAGACATGTCGAAGAGGAGGATTCACGTGCAGAAGGATAGTTGAGGGACGACGACGATCAAAATCGCAGAAGGACAGTCGAGGGACGACAACGATGAGGAATCTTCAGACATTTTGAAGAGGAGGATTTGCGAGCAGAAAGACAGTCGAGGGACGACGGCGATGAGGATCGCGGAAGGACAGTCGAGGGGACGACAACGATGAGGATTGCAGAAGGACAGTCGAGGGACGACAACGATGAGGAATCTTCAGGAATCTTCAGGAATCTTCCATTTTGAAAAATAGGATTTGCGCGCAGAAAGACATTTGAGGGACGACGACGATGAGGATCGCAGAAGACAGTCGAGGGACAGTCCAGGAGACAATGAGTATTGCAGAAGGACAGTTGAGGGTTGACGACGATGAGGAATCTGCAGACATTTTGAAGAGGAGGATTTGAACGCAGAAGGACAGTCGAGGGACAACGACGATGAGGATCGCAGAAGGACAGTCGAGGGACGACGACAATGAGGATCGCAGAAGGACAGTCGAGGGACGACGATGATGAGGAATCTTCAGTGCAGACATGTTGAGGAGGAGGATTCGCGTGCAGAAGGACAGTCGAGGGACGACGATGATGAGGAATCTTCAGTGCAGACATGTTGAGGAGGAGGATTCGCGTGCAGAAGGACAGTTGAGGGACGACAACGATGAGGAATCTTCAGACATTTTGAAGAGGAGGATTTGAACGCAGAAGGACAGTCGAGGGACAACGACGAAGAGGATCGCAGAATGACAGTCAAGGGACGACGACGATGAGGATCGCAGATGGACAGTCGAGGGACGACAACGATGAGGAATCTTCAGACATTTTGAAGAGGAGGATTTGCGTGCAGAAAGACAGTCGAGGGACGACGACGATGAGGATCGCAGAAGGACAGTCGAGGGGACGACGACGATGAGGATCTTAGAAGGACAGTCGAAGGACAGTCGAGGGGACGACGACGATGAGTATTGCAGAAGGACAGTTGAGGGATGACGACGATGAGGAATCTGCAGACATTTTGAAGAGGAGGATTTGCGTGCAGAAAGACAGTCGAGGGACGACCACGATGAGGATCGCAGAAGGACAGTCGAGGGGACGACGACGATGAGGATTGCAGGCGGCCAGTCGAGGGACGACAATGATGAGGAATCTTCAGACATTTTGAAGAGGAGGATTTGAACGCAGAAGGACAGTCGAGGGACAACGACGATGAGGATCGCAGAATGACAGTCAAGGGACGACGACGATGAGGATCGCAGATGGACAGTCGAGGGACGACAACGATGAGGAATCTTCAGACATTTTGAAGAGGAGGATTTGCGTGCAGAAAGACAGTCGAGGGACGACGACGATGAGGATCGCAGAAGGACAGTCGAGGGGACGACGACGATGAGGATCTTAGAAGGACAGTCGAAGGACAGTCGAGGGGACGACGACGATGAGTATTGCAGAAGGACAGTTGAGGGATGACGACGATGAGGAATCTGCAGACATTTTGAAGAGGAGGATTTGCGTGCAGAAAGACAGTCGAGGGACGACCACGATGAGGATCGCAGAAGGACAGTCGAGGGGACGACGACGATGAGGATTGCAGGCGGCCAGTCGAGGGACGACAATGATGAGGAATCTTCAGACATTTTGAAGAGGAGGATTTGCGCGCAGAAAGACAGATGAGGGACGACGACGATGAGGATCGCAGAAGGACAGTAGAGGGACCACGACGATGAGGATCGCAGAAGGACAGTCGAGGGATGACGACGATGAGGAATCTGCAGACATTTTGAAAACGAGGACTTGAACGCAGAAGGACAGTCGAGGGACGATGACAATGAGGAATCTTCAGTGCAGACATGTCGAAGAGGAGGATTCACGTGCAGAAGGATAGTTGAGGGACGACGACGATCAGGATTGCAGAAGGACAGTCGAGAGACGACGACGATGAGGATCCTAGAAGGACAGTCGAGGGACGACGACGATGAGGAATCTTCAGTGCAGACATGTCGAAGAGGAGGATTCACGTGCAGAAGGATAGTCGAGGGACGACGACGATCAGAATCGCAGAAGGACAGTCGAGGGACGACAACGATGAGGATCGCAGAAGGACAGTCGAGGGACCACGTCGAAGAGGATCCTAGAAGGACAGTCGAGGGACGACGACGATGAGGAATCTTCATTGCAGACATGTCGAAGAGGAGGATTCACGTGCAAAAGGATAGTCGAGGGACGACGACGATCAGAATCTCAGAAGGACAGTCGAGGGACGACAACGATGAGGATTGCAGAAGGACAGTCGAGGGACGACGATGATGAGGAATCTTCAGTGCAGACATGATGAGGAGGAGGATTCGCGTGCTGAAGGATAGTCGAGGGACGACGACGATGAGGATCGCAGAAGGACAGTCGAGGGACGACAACGATGAGGAATCTTCAGACATTTTGAAGAGGAGGTTTTGCGAGCAGAAAGACAGTCGAGGGACGACGATGATGAGGATCGCAGAAGGACAGTCGAGGGACCACGACGATGAGGATCGCAGAAGGACAGTCGAGGGATGACGACGATGAAGAATCTGCAGACATTTTGAAAAGGAGGACTTGAACGCAGAAGGACAGTCGAGGGACAACGACGATGAGGATCGCAGAAGGACAGTCGAGGGACGACGATGATGAGGAATCATCAGTGCAGACATGTTGAGGAGGAGGATACGCGTGCAGAAGGATAGTCGAGGGACGACGACGATCAGAATCTCAGAAGGACAGTCGAGGGACGCCGACGATGAGGATTGCAGAAGGACAGTCGAGGGACGACGATGATAAGGAATCTTCAGTGCAGACATGATGAGGAGGAGGATTCGCGTGCTGAAGGATAGTCGAGGGACGACGACGATGAGGATCGCAGAAGGACAGTCGAGGGACGACAACGATGAGGAATCTTCAGACATTTTGAAGAGGAGGTTTTGCGAGCAGAAAGACAGTCGAGGGACGACGATGCTGAGGATCGCAGAAGGACAGTCGAGGGACCACGACGATGAGGATCGCAGAAGGACAGTCGAGGGATGACGACGATGAGGAATCTGCAGACATTTTGAAAAGGAGGACTTGAACGCAGAAGGACAGTCGAGGGACAACGACGATGAGGATCGCAGAAGGACAGTCGAGGGACGACGATGATGAGGAATCATCAGTGCAGACATGTTGAGGAGGAGGATACGCGTGCAGAAGGATAGTCGAGGGACGACGACGATGAGGATCGCAGAAGGACAGTCGAGGGACGACAACGATGAGGATCGCAGAAGGACAGTCGAGGGACCACGTCGAAGAGGATCCTAGAAGGACAGTCGAGGGACGACGACGATGAGGAATCTTCAGTGCAGACATGACGAAGAGGAGGATTCACATGCAGAAAGATAATCGAGGGACGACGACGATCAGAATCGCAGAAGGACAGTCGAGGGACGACGACAATGAGGAATCTTCAGTGCAGACATGCCGAAGAGGAGGATTCACGTGCAGAAGGATAGTTGAGGGACGACGACGATCAAGATTGCAGAAGGACAGTCGAGAGACGACGACGATGAGGATCGCAGAAGGAGAGTCGAGGAACGACGATGATGAGGAATCATCAGTGCAGACATGTTGAGGAGGAGGATTCGCGTGCAGAAGGATAGTCGAGGGACCACGTCGAAGAGGATCCTAGAAGGACAGTCGAGGGACGACGACGATGAGGAATCTTCAGTGCAGACATGACGAAGAGGAGGATTCACATGCAGAAAGATAATCGAGGGACGACGACGATCAGAATCGCAGAAGGACAGTCGAGGGACGACGACAATGAGGAATCTTCAGTGCAGACATGCCGAAGAGGAGGATTCACGTGCAAAAGGATAGTCGAGGGACGACGACGATCAGAATCTCAGAAGGACAGTCGAGGGACGCCGACGATGAGGATTGCAGAAGGACAGTCGAGGGACGACGATGATAAGGAATCTTCAGTGCAGACATGGTGAGGAGGAGGATTCGTGTGCTGAAGGATAGTCGAGGGACGACGACGATGAGGATCGCAGAAGGACAGTCGAGGGACGACAACGATGAGGAATCTTCAGACATTTTGAAGAGGAGGTTTTGAGAGCAGAAAGACAGTCGAGGGACGACGATGATGAGGATCGCAGAAGGACAGTCGAGGGACCACGACGATGAGGATCGCAGAAGGACAGTCGAGGGATGACGACGATGAGGAATCTGCAGAATGACAGTCAAGGGACGACGACGATGAGGATCGCAGATGGACAGTCGAGGGACGACAACGATGAGGAATCTTCAGACATTTTGAAGAGGAGGATTTGCGTGCAGAAAGACAGTCGAGGGACGACGACGATGAGGATCGCAGAAGGACAGTCGAGGGGACGACGACGATGAGGATCTTAGAAGGACAGTCGAAGGACAGTCGAGGGGACGACGACGATGAGTATTGCAGAAGGACAGTTGAGGGATGACGACGATGAGGAATCTGCAGACATTTTGAAGAGGAGGATTTGCGTGCAGAAAGACAGTCGAGGGACGACCACGATGAGGATCGCAGAAGGACAGTCGAGGGGACGACGACGATGAGGATTGCAGGCGGCCAGTCGAGGGACGACAATGATGAGGAATCTTCAGACATTTTGAAGAGGAGGATTTGCGTGCAGAAAGACAGTCGAGGGACGACGACGATGAGGATCGCAGAAGGACAGTCGAGGGGACGACGACGATGAGGATCGTAGAAGGACAGTCGAAGGACAGTCGAGGGGACGACGACGATGAGTATTGCAGAAGGACAGTTGAGGGATGACGACGATGAGGAATCTGCAGACATTTTGAAGAGGAGGATTTGCGTGCAGAAAGACAGTCGAGGGACGACCACGATGAGGATCGCAGAAGGACAGTCGAGGGGACGACGACGATGAGGATTGCAGGCGGCCAGTCGAGGGACGACAATGATGAGGAATCTTCAGACATTTTGAAGAGGAGGATTTGCGCGCAGAAAGACAGATGAGGGACGACGACGATGAGGATCGCAGAAGGACAGTAGAGGGACCACGACGATGAGGATCGCAGAAGGACAGTCGAGGGATGACGACGATGAGGAATCTGCAGACATTTTGAAAACGAGGACTTGAACGCAGAAGGACAGTCGAGGGACGATGACAATGAGGAATCTTCAGTGCAGACATGTCGAAGAGGAGGATTCACGTGCAGAAGGATAGTTGAGGGACGACGACGATCAGGATTGCAGAAGGACAGTCGAGAGACGACGACGATGAGGATCCTAGAAGGACAGTCGAGGGACGACGACGATGAGGAATCTTCAGTGCAGACATGTCGAAGAGGAGGATTCACGTGCAGAAGGATAGTCGAGGGACGACGACAATCAGAATCGCAGAAGGACAATCGAGGGACGACAACGATGAGGATCGCAGAAGGACAGTCGAGGGACCACGTCGAAGAGGATCCTAGAAGGACAGTCGAGGGACGACGACGATGAGGAATCTTCATTGCAGACATGTCGAAGAGGAGGATTCACGTGCAAAAGGATAGTCGAGGGACGACGACGATCAGAATCTCAGAAGGACAGTCGAGGGACGACGACAATGAGGAATCTTCAGTGCAGACATGCCGAAGAGGAGGATTCACGTGCAGAAGGATAGTTGAGGGACGACGACGATCAAGATTGCAGAAGGACAGTCGAGAGACGACGACGATGAGGATCGCAGAAGGAGAGTCGAGGAACGACGATGATGAGGAATCATCAGTGCAGACATGTTGAGGAGGAGGATTCGCGTGCAGAAGGATAGTCGAGGGACCACGTCGAAGAGGATCCTAGAAGGACAGTCGAGGGACGACGACGATGAGGAATCTTCAGTGCAGACATGACGAAGAGGAGGATTCACATGCAGAAAGATAATCGAGGGACGACGACGATCAGAATCGCAGAAGGACAGTCGAGGGACGACGACAATGAGGAATCTTCAGTGCAGACATGGTGAGGAGGAGGATTCGTGTGCTGAAGGATAGTCGAGGGACGACGACGATGAGGATCGCAGAAGGACAGTCGAGGGACGACAACGATGAGGAATCTTCAGACATTTTGAAGAGGAGGTTTTGCGAGCAGAAAGACAGTCGAGGGACGACGATGATGAGGATCGCAGAAGGACAGTCGAGGGACCACGACGATGAGGGTCGCAGAAGGACAGTCGAGGGATGACGACGATGAGGAATCTGCAGAATGACAGTCAAGGGACGACGACGATGAGGATCGCAGATGGACAGTCGAGGGGACGACGACGATGAGGATTGCAGGCGGCCAGTCGAGGGACGACAATGATGAGGAATCTTCAGACATTTTGAAGAGGAGGATTTGCGTGCAGAAAGACAGTCGAGGGACGACGACCATGAGGATCGCAGAAGGACAGTCGAGGGGACGACGACGATGAGGATCGTAGAAGGACAGTCGAAGGACAGTCGAGGGGACGACGACGATGAGTATTGCAGAAGGACAGTTGAGGGATGACGACGATGAGGAATCTGCAGACATTTTGAAGAGGAGGATTTGCGTGCAGAAAGACAGTCGAGGGACGACCACGATGAGGATCGCAGAAGGACAGTCGAGGGGACGACGACGATGAGGATTGCAGGCGGCCAGTCGAGGGACGACAATGATGAGGAATCTTCAGACATTTTGAAGAGGAGGATTTGCGCGCAGAAAGACAGATGAGGGACGACGACGATGAGGATCGCAGAAGGACAGTAGAGGGACCACGACGATGAGGATCGCAGAAGGACAGTCGAGGGATGACGACGATGAGGAATCTGCAGACATTTTGAAAACGAGGACTTGAACGCAGAAGGACAGTCGAGGGACGATGACAATGAGGAATCTTCAGTGCAGACATGTCGAAGAGGAGGATTCACGTGCAGAAGGATAGTTGAGGGACGACGACGATCAGGATTGCAGAAGGACAGTCGAGAGACGACGACGATGAGGATCCTAGAAGGACAGTCGAGGGACGACGACGATGAGGAATCTTCAGTGCAGACATGTCGAAGAGGAGGATTCACGTGCAGAAGGATAGTCGAGGGACGACGACAATCAGAATCGCAGAAGGACAATCGAGGGACGACAACGATGAGGATCGCAGAAGGACAGTCGAGGGACCACGTCGAAGAGGATCCTAGAAGGACAGTCGAGGGACGACGACGATGAGGAATCTTCATTGCAGACATGTCGAAGAGGAGGATTCACGTGCAAAAGGATAGTCGAGGGACGACGACGATCAGAATCTCAGAAGGACAGTCGAGGGACGACGACAATGAGGAATCTTCAGTGCAGACATGCCGAAGAGGAGGATTCACGTGCAGAAGGATAGTTGAGGGACGACGACGATCAAGATTGCAGAAGGACAGTCGAGAGACGACGACGATGAGGATCGCAGAAGGAGAGTCGAGGAACGACGATGATGAGGAATCATCAGTGCAGACATGTTGAGGAGGAGGATTCGCGTGCAGAAGGATAGTCGAGGGACCACGTCGAAGAGGATCCTAGAAGGACAGTCGAGGGACGACGACGATGAGGAATCTTCAGTGCAGACATGACGAAGAGGAGGATTCACATGCAGAAAGATAATCGAGGGACGACGACGATCAGAATCGCAGAAGGACAGTCGAGGGACGACGACAATGAGGAATCTTCAGTGCAGACATGCCGAAGAGGAGGATTCACGTGCAAAAGGATAGTCGAGGGACGACGACGATCAGAATCTCAGAAGGACAGTCGAGGGACGCCGACGATGAGGATTGCAGAAGGACAGTCGAGGGACGACGATGATAAGGAATCTTCAGTGCAGACATGGTGAGGAGGAGGATTCGTGTGCTGAAGGATAGTCGAGGGACGACGACGATGAGGATCGCAGAAGGACAGTCGAGGGACGACAACGATGAGGAATCTTCAGACATTTTGAAGAGGAGGTTTTGCGAGCAGAAAGACAGTCGAGGGACGACGATGATGAGGATCGCAGAAGGACAGTCGAGGGACCACGACGATGAGGATCGCAGAAGGACAGTCGAGGGATGACGACGATGAGGAATCTGCAGAATGACAGTCAAGGGACGACGACGATGAGTATTGCAGAAGGACAGTTGAGGGATGACGACGATGAGGAATCTGCAGACATTTTGAAGAGGAGGATTTGCGTGCAGAAAGACAGTCGAGGGACGACCACGATGAGGATCGCAGAAGGACAGTCGAGGGGACGACGACGATGAGGATTGCAGGCGGCCAGTCGAGGGACGACAATGATGAGGAATCTTCAGACATTTTGAAGAGGAGGATTTGCGCGCAGAAAGACAGATGAGGGACGACGACGATGAGGATCGCAGAAGGACAGTAGAGGGACCACGACGATGAGGATCGCAGAAGGACAGTCGAGGGATGACGACGATGAGGAATCTGCAGACATTTTGAAAACGAGGACTTGAACGCAGAAGGACAGTCGAGGGACGATGACAATGAGGAATCTTCAGTGCAGACATGTCGAAGAGGAGGATTCACGTGCAGAAGGATAGTTGAGGGACGACGACGATCAGGATTGCAGAAGGACAGTCGAGAGACGACGACGATGAGGATCCTAGAAGGACAGTCGAGGGACGACGACGATGAGGAATCTTCAGTGCAGACATGTCGAAGAGGAGGATTCACGTGCAGAAGGATAGTCGAGGGACGACGACAATCAGAATCGCAGAAGGACAATCGAGGGACGACAACGATGAGGATCGCAGAAGGACAGTCGAGGGACCACGTCGAAGAGGATCCTAGAAGGACAGTCGAGGGACGACGACGATGAGGAATCTTCATTGCAGACATGTCGAAGAGGAGGATTCACGTGCAAAAGGATAGTCGAGGGACGACGACGATCAGAATCTCAGAAGGACAGTCGAGGGACGACAACGATGAGGATTGCAGAAGGACAGTCGAGGGACGACGATGATGAGGAATCTTCAGTGCAGACATGATGAGGAGGAGGATTCGCTTGCTGAAGGATAGTCGAGGGACGACGACGATGAGGATCGCAGAAGGACAGTCGAGGGACGACAACGATGAGGAATCTTCAGACATTTTGAAGAGGAGGTTTTGCGAGCAGAAAGACAGTCGAGGGACGACGACGATCAGGATCGCAGAAGGACAGTCGAGGGACCACGACGATGAGGATCGCAGAAGGACAGTCGAGGGATGACGACGATGAGGAATCTGCAGACATTTTGAAAAGGAGGACTTGAACGCAGAAGGTCAGTCGAGGGACGACGATGATGAGGAATCATCAGTGCAGACATGTTGAGGAGGAGGATACGCGTGCAGAAGGATAGTCGAGGGACGATGAGGATCGCAGAAGGACAGTCGAGGGACGACAACGATGAGGATCGCAGAAGGACAGTCGAGGGACCACGTCGAAGAGGATCCTAGAAGGACAGTCGAGGGACGACGACGATGAGGAATCTTCAGTGCAGACATGACGAAGAGGAGGATTCACATGCAGAAAGATAATCGAGGGACGACGACGATCAGAATCGCAGAAGGACAGTCGAGGGACGACGACAATGAGGAATCTTCAGTGCAGACATGCCGAAGAGGAGGATTCACGTGCAAAAGGATAGTCGAGGGACGACGACGATCAGAATCTCAGAAGGACAGTCGAGGGACGCCGACGATGAGGATTGCAGAAGGACAGTCGAGGGACGACGATGATAAGGAATCTTCAGTGCAGACATGATGAGGAGGAGGATTCGCGTGCTGAAGGATAGTCGAGGGACGACGACGATGAGGATCGCAGAAGGACAGTCGAGGGACGACAACGATGTGGAATCTTCAGACATTTTGAAGAGGAGGTTTTGCGAGCAGAAAGACAGTCGAGGGACGACGATGATGAGGATCGCAGAAGGACAGTCGAGGGACCACGACGATGAGGATCGCAGAAGGACAGTCGAGGGATGAC
The DNA here is from genome assembly GCA_023634145.1 of Thymallus thymallus. NCBI lineage: Eukaryota > Metazoa > Chordata > Actinopteri > Salmoniformes > Salmonidae > Thymallus > Thymallus thymallus. Next base: position 15,999,099 of record CM042378.1, read on the forward strand.
GACGATGAGGAATCTGCAGACATTTTGAAAAGGAGGACTTGAACGCAGAAGGACAGTCGAGGGACAACGACGATGAGGATCGCAGAAGGACAGTCGAGGGACGACGACAATGAGGAATCTTCAGTTCAGACATGTCGAAGAGGAGGATTCACGTGCAAAAGGATAGTCGAGGGACGACGACGATCAGAATCTCAGAAGGACAGTCGAGGGACGACGACGATGAGGATTGCAGAAGGACAGTCGAGGGACTACGATGATGAGGAATCTTCAGTGCAGACATGATGAGGAGGAGGATTCGCGTGCTGAAGGATAGTCGAGGGACGACGACGATGAGGATCGCAGAAGGACAGTCGAGGGACGACAACGATGAGGAATCTTCAGACATTTTGAAGAGGAGGTTTTGCGAGCAGAAAGACAGTCGAGGGACGACGATGATGAGGATCGTAGAAGGACAGTCGAGGGACCACGACAATGAGGATCGCAGAAGGACAGTCGAGGGATGACGACGATGAGGAATCTGCAGACATTTTGAAAAGGAGGACTTGAACGCAGAAGGACAGTCGAGGGACAACGACGATGAGGATCGCAGAAGGACAGTCGAGGGACGACGATGATGAGGAATCATCAGAGCAGACATGTTGAGGAGGAGGATACGCGTGCAGAAGGATAGTCGAGGGACGACGACGATGAGGATCGCAGAAGGACAGTCGAGGGACGACAACGATGAGGATCGCAGAAGGACAGTCGAGGGACCACGTCGAAGAGGATCCTAGAAGGACAGTCGAGGGACTACGACGATGAGGAATCTTCAGTGCAGACATGACGAAGAGGAGGATTCACATGCAGAAAGATAATCGAGGGACGACGACGATCAGAATCGCAGAAGGACAGTCGAGGGACGACGACAATGAGGAATCTTCAGTGCAGACATGCCGAAGAGGAGGATTCACGTGCAGAAGGATAGTTGAGGGACGACGATGATCAAGATTGCAGAAGGACAGTCGAGAGACGACAACGATGAGGATCGCAGAAGGAGAGTCGAGGAACGACGATGATGAGGAATCATCAGTGCAGACATGTTGAGGAGGAGGATTCGCGTGCAGAAGGATAGTCGAGGGACGACGACGATGAGGATCGCAGAAGGACAGTCGAGGGATGACGACGATGAGGAATCTGCAGACATTTTGAAAAGGAGGACTTGAACGCAGAAGGACAGTCGAGGGACAACGACGATGAGGATCGCAGAAGGACAGTCGAGGGACGACGATGATGAGGAATCATCAGTGCAGACATGTTGAGGAGGAGGATACGCGTGCAGAAGGATAGTCGAGGGACGACGACGATGAGGATCGCAGAAGGACAGTCGAGGGACGACAACGATGAGGATCGCAGAAGGACAGTCGAGGGACCACGTCGAAGAGGATCCTAGAAGGACAGTCGAGGGACGACGACGATGAGGAATCTTCAGTGCAGACATGACGAAGAGGAGGATTCACATGCAGAAAGATAATCGAGGGACGACGACGATCAGAATCGCAGAAGGACAGTCGAGGGACGACGACAATGAGGAATCTTCAGTGCAGACATGCCGAAGAGGAGGATTCACGTGCAGAAGGATAGTTGAGGGACGACGACGATCAAGATTGCAGAAGGACAGTCGAGAGACGACGACGATGAGGATCGCAGAAGGAGAGTCGAGGAACGACGATGATGAGGAATCATCAGTGCAGACATGTTGAGGAGGAGGATTCGCGTGCAGAAGGATAGTCGAGGGACGACGACGATGAGGATCGCAGAAGGACAGTCGAGGGACGACGACAATGAGGAATCTTCAGTTCAGACATGTCGAAGAGGAGGATTCACGTGCAAAAGGATAGTCGAGGGACGACGACGATCAGAATCTCAGAAGGACAGTCGAGGGACGACGACGATGAGGATTGCAGAAGGACAGTCGAGGGACTACGATGATGAGGAATCTTCAGTGCAGACATGATGAGGAGGAGGATTCGCGTGCTGAAGGATAGTCGAGGGACGACGACGATGAGGATCGCAGAAGGACAGTCGAGGGACGACAACGATGAGGAATCTTCAGACATTTTGAAGAGGAGGTTTTGCGAGCAGAAAGACAGTCGAGGGACGACGATGATGAGGATCGTAGAAGGACAGTCGAGGGACCACGACAATGAGGATCGCAGAAGGACAGTCGAGGGATGACGACGATGAGGAATCTGCAGACATTTTGAAAAGGAGGACTTGAACGCAGAAGGACAGTCGAGGGACAACGACGATGAGGATCGCAGAAGGACAGTCGAGGGACGACGATGATGAGGAATCATCAGAGCAGACATGTTGAGGAGGAGGATACGCGTGCAGAAGGATAGTCGAGGGACGACGACGATGAGGATCGCAGAAGGACAGTCGAGGGACGACAACGATGAGGATCGCAGAAGGACAGTCGAGGGACCACGTCGAAGAGGATCCTAGAAGGACAGTCGAGGGACTACGACGATGAGGAATCTTCAGTGCAGACATGACGAAGAGGAGGATTCACATGCAGAAAGATAATCGAGGGACGACGACGATCAGAATCGCAGAAGGACAGTCGAGGGACGACGACAATGAGGAATCTTCAGTGCAGACATGCCGAAGAGGAGGATTCACGTGCAGAAGGATAGTTGAGGGACGACGATGATCAAGATTGCAGAAGGACAGTCGAGAGACGACAACGATGAGGATCGCAGAAGGAGAGTCGAGGAACGACGATGATGAGGAATCATCAGTGCAGACATGTTGAGGAGGAGGATTCGCGTGCAGAAGGATAGTCGAGGGACGACGACGATGAGGATCGCAGAAGGACAGTCGAGGGACGACGACAATGAGGAATCTTCAGTTCAGACATGTCGAAGAGGAGGATTCACGTGCAAAAGGATAGTCGAGGGACGACGACGATCAGAATCTCAGAAGGACAGTCGAGGGACGACGACGATGAGGATTGCAGAAGGACAGTCGAGGGACTACGATGATGAGGAATCTTCAGTGCAGACATGATGAGGAGGAGGATTCGCGTGCTGAAGGATAGTCGAGGGACGACGACGATGAGGATCGCAGAAGGACAGTCGAGGGACGACAACGATGAGGAATCTTCAGACATTTTGAAGAGGAGGTTTTGCGAGCAGAAAGACAGTCGAGGGACGACGATGATGAGGATCGCAGAAGGACAGTCGAGGGACCACGACGATGAGGATCGCAGAAGGACAGTCGAGGGATGACGACGATGAGGAATCTGCAGACATTTTGAAAAGGAGGACTTGAACGCAGAAGGACAGTCGAGGGACAACGACGATGAGGATCGCAGAAGGACAGTCGAGGGACGACGATGATGAGGAATCATCAGTGCAGACATGTTGAGGAGGAGGATACGCGTGCAGAAGGATAGTCGAAGGACGACGACGATGAGGATCGCAGAAGGACAGTCGAGGGACGACAACGATGAGGATCGCAGAAGGACAGTCGAGGGACCACGTCGAAGAGGATCCTAGAAGGACAGTCGAGGGACGACGACGATGAGGAATCTTCAGTGCAGACATGACGAAGAGGAGGATTCACATGCAGAAAGATAATCGAGGGACGACGACGATCAGAATCGCAGAAGGACAGTCGAGGGACGACGACAATGAGGAATCTTCAGTGCAGACATGCCGAAGAGGAGGATTCACGTGCAGAAGGATAGTTGAGGGACGACGACGATCAAGATTGCAGAAGGACAGTCGAGAGACGACGACGATGAGGATCGCAGAAGGAGAGTCGAGGAACGACGATGATGAGGAATCATCAGTGCAGACATGTTGAGGAGGAGGATTCGCGTGCAGAAGGATAGTCGAGGGACGACGACGATGAGGATCGCAGAAGGACAGTCGAGGGACGACGACAATGAGGAATCTTCAGTTCAGACATGTTGAAGGATTTGCGCTTAGAAAGACAGTCGAGGGCCGACGACGATGAGGATTGCAGAAGGACAGTCGAGGGACCACGTCGATGAGGATCGCAGAAGGACAGTCGAGGGACGACGACGATGAGGAATCTTCTGTGCAGACATGTCGAAGAGGAGGATTCGAGCGCAGAAGGACTTCTATTCTACGGTAAGTAATCAAAAGGTGGAGAAGCAGCAGTTGAAGAGGAGGGAGGATTCGCGCAGATGGACAGTCGAGGGACGCCGACGATGAGCATATCAGAAGGACAGTCGAGGGACGACGATGATGAGGATAGCAGAAGGACAGTCGAGGGGACGACGACGATGAGGATTGCAGGCGGCAAGTCGAGGGACGACAACGATGAGGAATCTTCAGACATTTTGAAGAGGAGGATTTGCGCGCAGAAAGACAGATGAGGGACGACGACGATGAGGATCGCAGAAGGACAGTCGAGGGACCACGAGGATGAGGATCGCAGAACGACAGTCGAGTGATGACGACGATGAGGAATCTGCAGACATTTTGAAAAACAGGATTTGAACGCAGAAGGACAGTCGAGGGACGACGACAATGAGGATCGCAGAAGGACAGTCGAGGGACGACGACAATGAGGAATCTTCAGTGCAGACATGTCGAAGAGGAGGATTCAGGTGCAGAAGGATAGTTGAGGGATGACGACGATCAGGATCAAAGAAGGACAGTCGAGAGACGACGACGATGAGGATGTCAGAAGGAGAGTCGAGGGACGACGATGATGAGGAATCATCAGTGCAGACATGTTGAGGAGGAGGATTCGCGTGCAGAAGGATAGTCGAGGGACGACGAAGATGAGGATCGCAGAAGGAAAGTCGAGGGACGACAACGATGAGGATCGCAGAAGGGCAGTCGAGGGACCACGTCGAAGAGGATCCTAGAAGGACAGTCGAGGGACGACGACGATGAGGAATCTTCAGTGCAGACATGTTGAAGAGGAGGATTCACGTGCAGAAGGATAGTCGAGGGACGACGACGATCAGAATCGCAGAAGGACAGTCGAGGGACGACGACGATGAGGATTGCAGAAGGACAGTCGAGGGACCACGTCGAAGAGGATCCTAGAAGGACAGTCGAGGGACGACGACGATGAGGAATCTTCAGTGCAGACATGTCGAAGAGGAGGATTCAAAAAGCAGAAGGATAGTCGAGGGACGACGACGATCAGAATCGCAGAAGGACAGTCGAGGGACGACAACGATGAGGATTGCAGAAGGACAGTCGAGGGATGACGACGATGAGGAATCTTCAGTGTAGACATGATGAGGAGGAGGATTCGTGTGCTGAAGGATCGTCGAGGGACAACGACGATGAGGATCGCAGAAGGACAGTCGAGGGACGACAACGATGACGAATCTTCAGACATTTTGAAGAGGAGGATTTGAGAGCAGAAAGACAGTCGAGGGACAACGATGATGAGGATCGCTTAAGGACAGTCGAGGGGACGACGACGATGAGTATTGCAGAAGGACAGTTGAGGGATGACGACGATGAGGAATCTGCAGACATTTTGAAAAGGAGGACTTGAACGCAGAAGGACAGTCGAGGGACAACGACGATGAGGATCGCAGAAGGACAGTCGAGGGACGACGACGATCAGGATCGCAGAAGGACAGTCGAGGGACGACGACAATGGGTAATCTTCAGTGCAGACATGTCGAAGAGGAGGATTCACGTGCAGAAGGATAGTTGAGGGACGACGATGATCAGGATTGCAGAAGGACAGTCGAGAGACGACGACGATGAGGATCCTAGAAGGACAGTCGAGGGACGACGACGATGAGGAATCTTCAGTGCAGACATGATGAGGAGGAGGATTCGCGTGCTGAAGGATAGTCGAGGGACGACGACGATGAGGATCGCAGAAGGACAGTCGAGGGACGACAACGATGAGGAATCTTCAGACATTTTGAAGAGGAGGTTTTGCGAGCAGAAAGACAGTCAAGGGACGACGATGATGAGGATCGCAGAAGGACAGTCGAGGGACCACGACGATGAGGATCGCAGAAGGACAGTCGAGGGATGACGACGATGAGGAATCTGCAGACATTTTGAAAAGGAGGACTTGAACGCAGAAGGACAGTCGAGGGACAACGACGATGAGGATCGCAGAAGGACAGTCGTGGGACGACGACGATGAGGATCGCAGAAGGACAGTCGAGGGACTACGACAATGAGGAATCTTCAGTGCAGACATGTCGAAGAGGAGGATTCACGTGCAGAAGGATAGTTGAGGGACGACGACGATCAGGATCGCAGAAGGACAGTCGAGAGACGACGACGATGAGGATGTCAGAAGGAGAGTCGAGGGACGACGATGATGAGGAATCATCAGTGCAGACATGTTGAGGAGGAGGATTCGCGTGCAGAAGGATAGTCGAGGGACGAAGATGAGGATCGCAGAAGGAAAGTCGAGGGACGACAACGATGAGGATCGCAGAAGGACAGTCGAGGGACCACGTCGAAGAGGATCCTAGAAGGACAGTCGAGGGACGACGACGATGAGGAATCTTCAGTGCAGACATGTCGAAGAGGAGGATTCACGTGCAGAAGGATAGTCGAGGGACGACGACGATCAGAATCGCAGAAGGACAGTCGAGGGACGACGACGATGAGGATTGCAGAAGGACAGTCGAGGGACCACGTCGAAGAGGATCCTAGAAGGACAGTCGAGGGACGACGACGATGAGGAATCTTCATTGCAGACATGTCGAAGAGGAGGATTCAAAAAGCAGAAGGATAGTCGAGGGACGACGACGATCAGAATCGCAGAAGGACAGTCGAGGGACGACGACGATGAGGATTGCAGAAGGATAGTCGAGGGACGACGACGATGAGGAATCTTCAGTGTAGACATGATGAGGAGGAGGATTCGTGTGCTGAAGGATCGTCGAGGGACAACGACGATGAGGATCGCAGAAGGACAGTCGAGGGACGACAACGATGAGGAATCTTCAGACATTTTGAAGAGGAGGATTTGAGAGCAGAAAGACAGTCGAGGGACGACGACGATGAGTATTGCAGAAGGAAAGTTGAGGGATGACGACGATGAGGAATCTGCAGACATTTTGAAGAGGAGGATTTGCGTGCAGAAAGACAGTCGAGGTACGACGACGATGAGGATCGCAGAAGGACAGTCGAGGGGACGACGTTGATGAGGATTGCAGGCAGCCAGTCGAGGGACGACAACGATGAGGAATCTTCAGACATTTTGAAGAGGAGGATTTGCGCGCAGAAAGACAGATGAGGGACGACGACGATGAGGATCGCAGAAGGACAGTCGAGGGACCACGACGATGAGGATCGCAGGAGGACAGTCGAGGGATGACGACGATGAGGAATCTGCAGACATTTTGAAAAGGAGGACTTGAACGCAGAAGGACAGTCGAGGGACAACGACGATGAGGATCGCAGAAGGACAGTCGAGGGACGACGACGATGAGGATCGCAGAAGGACAGTCGAGGGACGACGACAATGAGTAATCTTCAGTGCAGACATGTCGAAGAGGAGGATTCACGTGCAGAAGGATAGTTGAGGGACGACGACGATCAGGATTGCAGAAGGACAGTCGAGAGACGACGACGATGAGGATCCTAGAAGGACAGTCGAGGGACGACGATGATGAGGAATCTTCAGTGCAGACATGTCGAAGAGGAGGATTCACGTGCAGAAGGATAGTCGAGGGACAACGACGATCAGAATCGCAGAAGGACAGTCGAGGGACGACAACGATGAGGATCGCAGAAGGACAGTCGAGGGACGACGATGATGAGGAATCTTCAGTGCAGACATGATGAGGAGGAGGATTCGCGTGCTGAAGGATAGTCGAGGGACGACGACGATGAGGATCGCAGAAGGACAGTCGAGGGACGACAACGATGAGGAATCTTCAGACATTTTGAAGAGGAGGTTTTGCGAGCAGAAAGACAGTCAAGGGACGACGATGATGAGGATCGCAGAAGGACAGTCGAGGGACCACGACGATGAGGATCGCAGAAGGACAGTCGAGGGATGACGACGATGAGGAATCTGCAGACATTTTGAAAAGGAGGACTTGAACGCAGAAGGACAGTCGAGGGACAACGACGATGAGGAGCGCAGAAGGACAGTCGAGGGACGACGACGATGAGGATCGCAGAAGGACAGTCGAGGGACTACGACAATGAGGAATCTTCAGTGCAGACATGTCGAAGAGGAGGATTCACGTGCAGAAGGATAGTTGAGGGAAGACGACGATCAGGATCACAGAAGGACAGTCGAGAGACGACGACGATGAGGATGTCAGAAGGAGAGTCGAGGGACGACGATGATGAGGAATCATCAGTGCAGACATGTTGAGGAGGAGGATTCGCGTGCAGAAGGATAGTCGAGGGACGAAGATGAGGATCGCAGAAGGAAAGTCGAGGGACGACAACGATGAGGATTGCAGAAGGACAGTCGAGGGACCACGTCGAAGAGGATCCTAGAAGGACAGTCGAGGGACGACGACGATGAGGAATCTTCAGTGCAGACATGTCGACGAGGAGGATTCACGTGCAGAAGGATAGTCGAGGGACGACGACGATCAGAATCGCAGAAGGACAGTCGAGGGACGACGACGATGAGGATTGCAGAAGGACAGTCGAGGGACCACGTCGAAGAGGATCCTAGAAGGACAGTCGAGGGACGACGACGATGAGGAATCTTCATTGCAGACATGTCGAAGAGGAGGATTCAAAAAGCAGAAGGATAGTCGAGGGACGACGACGATCAGAATCGCAGAAGGACAGTCGAGGGACGACAACGATGAGGAATCTTCAGTGTAGACATGATGAGGAGGAGGATTCGTGTGCTGAAGGATCGTCGAGGGACAACGACGATGAGGATCGCAGAAGGACAGTCGAGGGACGACAACGATGAGGAATCTTCAGACATTTTGAAGAGGAGGATTTGAGAGCAGAAAGACAGTCGAGGGACGACGATGATGAGGATCGCTTAAGGACAGTCGAGGGGACGACGACGATGAGTATTGCAGAAGGACAGTTGAGGGATGACGACGATGAGGAATCTGCAGACATTTTGAAAAGGAGGACTTGAACGCAGAAGGACAGTCGAGGGACAACGACGATGAGGATCGCAGAAGGACAGTCGAGGGACGACGACGATCAGGATCGCAGAAGGACAGTCGAGGGACGACGACAATGGGTAATCTTCAGTGCAGACATGTCGAAGAGGAGGATTCACGTGCAGAAGGATAGTTGAGGGACGACGACGATCAGGATTGCAGAAGGACAGTCGAGAGACGACGACGATGAGGATCCTAGAAGGACAGTCGAGGGACGACGACGATGAGGAATCTTCAGTGCAGACATGTCGAAGAGGAGGATTCACGTGCAGAAGGATAGTCGAGGGACGACGACGATCAGAATCGCAGAAGGACAGTCGAGGGACGACAACGATGAGGATCGCAGAAGGACAGTCGAGGGACGACGATGATGAGGAATCTTCAGTGCAGACATGATGAGGAGGAGGATTCGCGTGCTGAAGGATAGTCGAGGGACGACGACGATGAGGATCGCAGAAGGACAGTCGAGGGACGACAACGATGAGGAATCTTCAGACATTTTGAAGAGGAGGTTTTGCGAGCAGAAAGACAGTCAAGGGACGACGATGATGAGGATCGCAGAAGGACAGTCGAGGGACCACGACGATGAGGATCGCAGAAGGACAGTCGAGGGATGACGACGATGAGGAATCTGCAGACATTTTGAAAAGGAGGACTTGAACGCAGAAGGACAGTCGAGGGACAACGACGATGAGGATCGCAGAAGGACAGTCGAGGGACGACGACGATGAGGATCGCAGAAGGACAGTCGAGGGACTACGACAATGAGGAATCTTCAGTGCAGACATGTCGAAGAGGAGGATTCACGTGCAGAAGGATAGTTGAGGGACGACGACGATCAGGATCGCAGAAGGACAGTCGAGAGACGACGACGATGAGGATGTCAGAAGGAGAGTCGAGGGACGACGATGATGAGGAATCATCAGTGCAGACATGTTGAGGAGGAGGATTCGCGTGCAGAAGGATAGTCGAGGGACGAAGATGAGGATCGCAGAAGGAAAGTCGAGGGACGACAACGATGAGGATCGCAGAAGGACAGTCGAGGGACCACGTCGAAGAGGATCCTAGAAGGACAGTCGAGGGACGACGACGATGAGGAATCTTCAGTGCAGACATGTCGAAGAGGAGGATTCACGTGCAGAAGGATAGTCGAGGGACGACGACGATCAGAATCGCAGAAGGACAGTCGAGGGACGACGACGATGAGGATTGCAGAAGGACAGTCGAGGGACCACGTCGAAGAGGATCCTAGAAGGACAGTCGAGGGACGACGACGATGAGGAATCTTCATTGCAGACATGTCGAAGAGGAGGATTCAAAAAGCAGAAGGATAGTCGAGGGACGACGACGATCAGAATCGCAGAAGGACAGTCGAGGGACGACGACGATGAGGATCGCAGAAGGACAGTCGAGGGACCACGAGGATGAGGATCGCAGAACGACAGTCGAGTGATGACGACGATGAGGAATCTGCAGACATTTTGAAAAACAGGATTTGAACGCAGAAGGACAGTCGAGGGACGACGACAATGAGGATCGCAGAAGGACAGTCGAGGGACGACGACAATGAGGAATCTTCAGTGCAGACATGTCGAAGAGGAGGATTCACGTGCAGAAGGATAGTTGAGGGATGACGACGATCAGGATCAAAGAAGGACAGTCGAGAGACGACGACGATGAGGATGTCAGAAGGAGAGTCGAGGGACGACGATGATGAGGAATCATCAGTGCAGACATGTTGAGGAGGAGGATTCGCGTGCAGAAGGATAGTCGAGGGACGACGAAGATGAGGATCGCAGAAGGAAAGTCGAGGGACGACAACGATGAGGATCGCAGAAGGGCAGTCGAGGGACCACGTCGAAGAGGATCCTAGAAGGACAGTCGAGGGACGACGACGATGAGGAATCTTCAGTGCAGACATGTTGAAGAGGAGGATTCACGTGCAGAAGGATAGTCGAGGGACGACGACGATCAGAATCGCAGAAGGACAGTCGAGGGACGACGACGATGAGGATTGCAGAAGGACAGTCGAGGGACCACGTCGAAGAGGATCCTAGAAGGACAGTCGAGGGACGACGACGATGAGGAATCTTCAGTGCAGACATGTCGAAGAGGAGGATTCAAAAAGCAGAAGGATAGTCGAGGGACGACGACGATCAGAATCGCAGAAGGACAGTCGAGGGACGACAACGATGAGGATTGCAGAAGGACAGTCGAGGGATGACGACGATGAGGAATCTTCAGTGTAGACATGATGAGGAGGAGGATTCGTGTGCTGAAGGATCGTCGAGGGACAACGACGATGAGGATCGCAGAAGGACAGTCGAGGGACGACAACGATGACGAATCTTCAGACATTTTGAAGAGGAGGATTTGAGAGCAGAAAGACAGTCGAGGGACAACGATGATGAGGATCGCTTAAGGACAGTCGAGGGGACGACGACGATGAGTATTGCAGAAGGACAGTTGAGGGATGACGACGATGAGGAATCTGCAGACATTTTGAAAAGGAGGACTTGAACGCAGAAGGACAGTCGAGGGACAACGACGATGAGGATCGCAGAAGGACAGTCGAGGGACGACGACGATCAGGATCGCAGAAGGACAGTCGAGGGACGACGACAATGGGTAATCTTCAGTGCAGACATGTCGAAGAGGAGGATTCACGTGCAGAAGGATAGTTGAGGGACGACGACGATCAGGATTGCAGAAGGACAGTCGAGAGACGACGACGATGAGGATCCTAGAAGGACAGTCGAGGGACGACGACGATGAGGAATCTTCAGTGCAGACATGTCGAAGAGGAGGATTCACGTGCAGAAGGATAGTCGAGGGACGACGACGATCAGAATCGCAGAAGGACAGTCGAGGGACGACAACGATGAGGATCGCAGAAGGACAGTCGAGGGACGACGATGATGAGGAATCTTCAGTGCAGACATGATGAGGAGGAGGATTCGCGTGCTGAAGGATAGTCGAGGGACGACGACGATGAGGATCGCAGAAGGACAGTCGAGGGACGACAACGATGAGGAATCTTCAGACATTTTGAAGAGGAGGTTTTGCGAGCAGAAAGACAGTCAAGGGACGACGATGATGAGGATCGCAGAAGGACAGTCGAGGGACCACGACGATGAGGATCGCAGAAGGACAGTCGAGGGACTACGACAATGAGGAATCTTCAGTGCAGACATGTCGAAGAGGAGGATTCACGTGCAGAAGGATAGTTGAGGGACGACGACGATCAGGATCGCAGAAGGACAGTCGAGAGACGACGACGATGAGGATGTCAGAAGGAGAGTCGAGGGACGACGATGATGAGGAATCATCAGTGCAGACATGTTGAGGAGGAGGATTCGCGTGCAGAAGGATAGTCGAGGGACGAAGATGAGGATCGCAGAAGGAAAGTCGAGGGACGACAACGATGAGGATCGCAGAAGGACAGTCGAGGGACCACGTCGAAGAGGATCCTAGAAGGACAGTCGAGGGACGACGACGATGAGGAATCTTCAGTGCAGACATGTCGAAGAGGAGGATTCACGTGCAGAAGGATAGTCGAGGGACGACGACGATCAGAATCGCAGAAGGACAGTCGAGGGACGACGACGATGAGGATTGCAGAAGGACAGTCGAGGGACCACGTCGAAGAGGATCCTAGAAGGACAGTCGAGGGACGACGACGATGAGGAATCTTCATTGCAGACATGTCGAAGAGGAGGATTCAAAAAGCAGAAGGATAGTCGAGGGACGACGACGATCAGAATCGCAGAAGGACAGTCGAGGGACGACGACGATGAGGATTGCAGAAGGATAGTCGAGGGACGACGACGATGAGGAATCTTCAGTGTAGACATGATGAGGAGGAGGATTCGTGTGCTGAAGGATCGTCGAGGGACAACGACGATGAGGATCGCAGAAGGACAGTCGAGGGACGACAACGATGAGGAATCTTCAGACATTTTGAAGAGGAGGATTTGAGAGCAGAAAGACAGTCGAGGGACGACGACGATGAGTATTGCAGAAGGAAAGTTGAGGGATGACGACGATGAGGAATCTGCAGACATTTTGAAGAGGAGGATTTGCGTGCAGAAAGACAGTCGAGGTACGACGACGATGAGGATCGCAGAAGGACAGTCGAGGGGACGACGTTGATGAGGATTGCAGGCAGCCAGTCGAGGGACGACAACGATGAGGAATCTTCAGACATTTTGAAGAGGAGGATTTGCGCGCAGAAAGACAGATGAGGGACGACGACGATGAGGATCGCAGAAGGACAGTCGAGGGACCACGACGATGAGGATCGCAGGAGGACAGTCGAGGGATGACGACGATGAGGAATCTGCAGACATTTTGAAAAGGAGGACTTGAACGCAGAAGGACAGTCGAGGGACAACGACGATGAGGATCGCAGAAGGACAGTCGAGGGACGACGACGATGAGGATCGCAGAAGGACAGTCGAGGGACGACGACAATGAGTAATCTTCAGTGCAGACATGTCGAAGAGGAGGATTCACGTGCAGAAGGATAGTTGAGGGACGACGACGATCAGGATTGCAGAAGGACAGTCGAGAGACGACGACGATGAGGATCCTAGAAGGACAGTCGAGGGACGACGATGATGAGGAATCTTCAGTGCAGACATGTCGAAGAGGAGGATTCACGTGCAGAAGGATAGTCGAGGGACAACGACGATCAGAATCGCAGAAGGACAGTCGAGGGACGACAACGATGAGGATCGCAGAAGGACAGTCGAGGGACGACGATGATGAGGAATCTTCAGTGCAGACATGATGAGGAGGAGGATTCGCGTGCTGAAGGATAGTCGAGGGACGACGACGATGAGGATCGCAGAAGGACAGTCGAGGGACGACAACGATGAGGAATCTTCAGACATTTTGAAGAGGAGGTTTTGCGAGCAGAAAGACAGTCAAGGGACGACGATGATGAGGATCGCAGAAGGACAGTCGAGGGACCACGACGATGAGGATCGCAGAAGGACAGTCGAGGGATGACGACGATGAGGAATCTGCAGACATTTTGAAAAGGAGGACTTGAACGCAGAAGGACAGTCGAGGGACAACGACGATGAGGAGCGCAGAAGGACAGTCGAGGGACGACGACGATGAGGATCGCAGAAGGACAGTCGAGGGACTACGACAATGAGGAATCTTCAGTGCAGACATGTCGAAGAGGAGGATTCACGTGCAGAAGGATAGTTGAGGGAAGACGACGATCAGGATCACAGAAGGACAGTCGAGAGACGACGACGATGAGGATGTCAGAAGGAGAGTCGAGGGACGACGATGATGAGGAATCATCAGTGCAGACATGTTGAGGAGGAGGATTCGCGTGCAGAAGGATAGTCGAGGGACGAAGATGAGGATCGCAGAAGGAAAGTCGAGGGACGACAACGATGAGGATTGCAGAAGGACAGTCGAGGGACCACGTCGAAGAGGATCCTAGAAGGACAGTCGAGGGACGACGACGATGAGGAATCTTCAGTGCAGACATGTCGACGAGGAGGATTCACGTGCAGAAGGATAGTCGAGGGACGACGACGATCAGAATCGCAGAAGGACAGTCGAGGGACGACGACGATGAGGATTGCAGAAGGACAGTCGAGGGACCACGTCGAAGAGGATCCTAGAAGGACAGTCGAGGGACGACGACGATGAGGAATCTTCATTGCAGACATGTCGAAGAGGAGGATTCAAAAAGCAGAAGGATAGTCGAGGGACGACGACGATCAGAATCGCAGAAGGACAGTCGAGGGACGACAACGATGAGGAATCTTCAGTGTAGACATGATGAGGAGGAGGATTCGTGTGCTGAAGGATCGTCGAGGGACAACGACGATGAGGATCGCAGAAGGACAGTCGAGGGACGACAACGATGAGGAATCTTCAGACATTTTGAAGAGGAGGATTTGAGAGCAGAAAGACAGTCGAGGGACGACGATGATGAGGATCGCTTAAGGACAGTCGAGGGGACGACGACGATGAGTATTGCAGAAGGACAGTTGAGGGATGACGACGATGAGGAATCTGCAGACATTTTGAAAAGGAGGACTTGAACGCAGAAGGACAGTCGAGGGACAACGACGATGAGGATCGCAGAAGGACAGTCGAGGGACGACGACGATCAGGATCGCAGAAGGACAGTCGAGGGACGACGACAATGGGTAATCTTCAGTGCAGACATGTCGAAGAGGAGGATTCACGTGCAGAAGGATAGTTGAGGGACGACGACGATCAGGATTGCAGAAGGACAGTCGAGAGACGACGACGATGAGGATCCTAGAAGGACAGTCGAGGGACGACGACGATGAGGAATCTTCAGTGCAGACATGTCGAAGAGGAGGATTCACGTGCAGAAGGATAGTCGAGGGACGACGACGATCAGAATCGCAGAAGGACAGTCGAGGGACGACAACGATGAGGATCGCAGAAGGACAGTCGAGGGACGACGATGATGAGGAATCTTCAGTGCAGACATGATGAGGAGGAGGATTCGCGTGCTGAAGGATAGTCGAGGGACGACGACGATGAGGATCGCAGAAGGACAGTCGAGGGACGACAACGATGAGGAATCTTCAGACATTTTGAAGAGGAGGTTTTGCGAGCAGAAAGACAGTCAAGGGACGACGATGATGAGGATCGCAGAAGGACAGTCGAGGGACCACGACGATGAGGATCGCAGAAGGACAGTCGAGGGATGACGACGATGAGGAATCTGCAGACATTTTGAAAAGGAGGACTTGAACGCAGAAGGACAGTCGAGGGACAACGACGATGAGGATCGCAGAAGGACAGTCGAGGGACGACGACGATGAGGATCGCAGAAGGACAGTCGAGGGACTACGACAATGAGGAATCTTCAGTGCAGACATGTCGAAGAGGAGGATTCACGTGCAGAAGGATAGTTGAGGGACGACGACGATCAGGATCGCAGAAGGACAGTCGAGAGACGACGACGATGAGGATGTCAGAAGGAGAGTCGAGGGACGACGATGATGAGGAATCATCAGTGCAGACATGTTGAGGAGGAGGATTCGCGTGCAGAAGGATAGTCGAGGGACGAAGATGAGGATCGCAGAAGGAAAGTCGAGGGACGACAACGATGAGGATCGCAGAAGGACAGTCGAGGGACCACGTCGAAGAGGATCCTAGAAGGACAGTCGAGGGACGACGACGATGAGGAATCTTCAGTGCAGACATGTCGAAGAGGAGGATTCACGTGCAGAAGGATAGTCGAGGGACGACGACGATCAGAATCGCAGAAGGACAGTCGAGGGACGACGACGATGAGGATTGCAGAAGGACAGTCGAGGGACCACGTCGAAGAGGATCCTAGAAGGACAGTCGAGGGACGACGACGATGAGGAATCTTCATTGCAGACATGTCGAAGAGGAGGATTCAAAAAGCAGAAGGATAGTCGAGGGACGACGACGATCAGAATCGCAGAAGGACAGTCGAGGGACGACGACGATGAGGATTGCAGAAGGATAGTCGAGGGACGACGACGATGAGGAATCTTCAGTGTAGACATGATGAGGAGGAGGATTCGTGTGCTGAAGGATCGTCGAGGGACAACGACGATGAGGATCGCAGAAGGACAGTCGAGGGACGACAACGATGAGGAATCTTCAGACATTTTGAAGAGGAGGATTTGAGAGCAGAAAGACAGTCGAGGGACGACGACGATGAGTATTGCAGAAGGAAAGTTGAGGGATGACGACGATGAGGAATCTGCAGACATTTTGAAGAGGAGGATTTGCGTGCAGAAAGACAGTCGAGGTACGACGACGATGAGGATCGCAGAAGGACAGTCGAGGGGACGACGTTGATGAGGATTGCAGGCAGCCAGTCGAGGGACGACAACGATGAGGAATCTTCAGACATTTTGAAGAGGAGGATTTGCGCGCAGAAAGACAGATGAGGGACGACGACGATGAGGATCGCAGAAGGACAGTCGAGGGACCACGACGATGAGGATCGCAGGAGGACAGTCGAGGGATGACGACAATGAGGAATCTGCAGACATTTTGAAAAGGAGGACTTGAACGCAGAAGGACAGTCGAGGGACAACGACGATGAGGATCGCAGAAGGACAGTCGAGGGACGACGACGATGAGGATCGCAGAAGGACAGTCGAGGGACGACGACAATGAGTAATCTTCAGTGCAGACATGTCGAAGAGGAGGATTCACGTGCAGAAGGATAGTTGAGGGACGACGACGATCAGGATTGCAGAAGGACAGTCGAGAGACGACGACGATGAGGATCCTAGAAGGACAGTCGAGGGACGACGACGATGAGGAATCTTCAGTGCAGACATGTCGAAGAGGAGGATTCACGTGCAGAAGGATAGTCGAGGGACGACGACGATCAGAATCGCAGAAGGACAGTCGAGGGACGACAACGATGAGGATCGCAGAAGGACAGTCGAGGGACGACGATGATGAGGAATCTTCAGTGCAGACATGATGAGGAGGAGGATTCGCGTGCTGAAGGATAGTCGAGGGACGACGACGATGAGGATCGCAGAAGGACAGTCGAGGGACCACGACGATGAGGATCGCAGAAGGACAGTCGAGGGATGACGACGATGAGGAATCTGCAGACATTTTGAAAAGGAGGACTTGAACGCAGAAGGACAGTCGAGGGACAACGACGATGAGGAGCGCAGAAGGACAGTCGAGGGACGACGACGATGAGGATCGCAGAAGGACAGTCGAGGGACTACGACAATGAGGAATCTTCAGTGCAGACATGTCGAAGAGGAGGATTCACGTGCAGAAGGATAGTTGAGGGAAGACGACGATCAGGATCGCAGAAGGACAGTCGAGAGACGACGACGATGAGGATGTCAGAAGGAGAGTCGAGGGACGACGATGATGAGGAATCATCAGTGCAGACATGTTGAGGAGGAGGATTCGCGTGCAGAAGGATAGTCGAGGGACGAAGATGAGGATCGCAGAAGGAAAGTCGAGGGACGACAACGATGAGGATTGCAGAAGGACAGTCGAGGGACCACGTCGAAGAGGATCCTAGAAGGACAGTCGAGGGACGACGACGATGAGGAATCTTCAGTGCAGACATGTCGAAGAGGAGGATTCACGTGCAGAAGGATAGTCGAGGGACGACGACGATCAGAATCGCAGAAGGACAGTCGAGGGACGACGACGATGAGGATTGCAGAAGGACAGTCGAGGGACCACGTCGAAGAGGATCCTAGAAGGAGAGTCGAGGGACGACGACGATGAGGAATCTTCATTGCAGACATGTCGAAGAGGAGGATTCAAAAAGCAGAAGGATAGTCGAGGGACGACGACGATCAGAATCGCAGAAGGACAGTCGAGGGACGACAACGATGAGGAATCTTCAGTGTAGACATGATGAGGAGGAGGATTCGTGTGCTGAAGGATCGTCGAGGGACAACGACGATGAGGATCGCAGAAGGACAGTCGAGGGACGACAACGATGAGGAATCTTCAGACATTTTGAAGAGGAGGATTTGAGAGCAGAAAGACAGTCGAGGGACGACGATGATGAGGATCGCTTAAGGACAGTCGAGGGGACGACGACGATGAGTATTGCAGAAGGACAGTTGAGGGATGACGACGATGAGGAATCTGCAGACATTTTGAAAAGGAGGACTTGAACGCAGAAGGACAGTCGAGGGACAACGACGATGAGGATCGCAGAAGGACAGTCGAGGGACGACGACGATCAGGATCGCAGAAGGACAGTCGAGGGACGACGACAATGGGTAATCTTCAGTGCAGACATGTCGAAGAGGAGGATTCACGTGCAGAAGGATAGTTGAGGGACGACGACGATCAGGATTGCAGAAGGACAGTCGAGAGACGACGACGATGAGGATCCTAGAAGGACAGTCGAGGGACGACGACGATGAGGAATCTTCAGTGCAGACATGTCGAAGAGGAGGATTCACGTGCAGAAGGATAGTCGAGGGACGACGACGATCAGAATCGCAGAAGGACAGTCGAGGGACGACAACGATGAGGATCGCAGAAGGACAGTCGAGGGACGACGATGATGAGGAATCTTCAGTGCAGACATGATGAGGAGGATTCGCGTGCTGAAGGATAGTCGAGGGACGACGACGATGAGGATCGCAGAAGGACAGTCGAGGGACGACAACGATGAGGAATCTTCAGACATTTTGAAGAGGAGGATTTGCGTGCAGAAAGACAGTCGAGGTACGACGACGATGAGGATCGCAGAAGGACAGTCGAGGGGACGACGTTGATGAGGATTGCAGGCGGCCAGTCGAGGGACGACAACGATGAGGAATCTGCAGACATTTTGAAAAGGAGGACTTGAACGCAGAAGGACAGTCGAGGGACAACGACGATGAGGATCGCAGAAGGACAGTCGAGGGACGACGACGATGAGGATCGCAGAAGGACAGTCGAGGGACGACGACAATGAGTAATCTTCAGTGCAGACATGTCGAAGAGGAGGATTCACGTGCAGAAGGATAGTTGAGGGACGACGACGATCAGGATTGCAGAAGGACAGTCGAGAGACGACGACGATGAGGATCCTAGAAGGACAGTCGAGGGACGACGACGATGAGGAATCTTCAGTGCAGACATGTCGAAGAGGAGGATTCACGTGCAGAAGGATAGTCGAGGGACGACGACGATCAGAATCGCAGAAGGACAGTCGAGGGACGACAATGATGAGGAACGCAGAAGGACAGTCGAGGGACCACGTCGAAGAGGATCCTAGAAGGACAGTCGAGGGACGACGACGATGAGGTATCTTCAGTGCAGACATGTCGAAGAGGATTCACGTGCAAAAGGATAGTCGAGGGACGACGACGATCAGAATCGCAGAAGGACAGTCGAGGGACGACGACGATCAGAATCGCAGAAGGACAGTCGAGGGACCACGAGGATGAGGATCGCAGAACGACAGTCGAGTGATGACGACGATGAGGAATCTGCAGACATTTTGAAAAAGAGGATTTGAACGCAGAAGGACAGTCGAGGGACGACGACGATCAGGATCGCAGAAGGACAGTCGAGAGACGACGACGATGAGGATGTCAGAAGGAGAGTCGAGGGACGACGATGAGGAATCAACAGTGCAGACATGTTGAGGAGGAGGATTCGCGTGCAGAAGGATAGTCGAGGGACGACGAAGATGAGGATCGCAGATGGAAAGTCGAGGGACGACAACGATGAGGATCGCAGAAGGACAGTCGAGGGACCACGTCGAAGAGGATCCTAGAAGGACAGTCGAGGGACGACGACGATGAGGAATCTTCAGTGCAGACATGTTGAAGAGGAGGATTCACGTGCAGAAGGATAGTCGAGGGACGACGACGATCAAAATCGCAGAAGGACAGTCGAGGGACGACGACGATGAGGATTGCAGAAGGACAGTCGAGGGACCACGTCGAAGAGGATCCTAGAAGGACAGTCGAGGGACGACGACGATGAGGAATCTTCATTGCAGACATGTCGAAGAGGAGGATTCAAAAAGCAGAAGGATAGTCGAGGGACGACGACGATCAGAATCGCAGAAGGACAGTCGAGGGACGACGACGATGAGGATTGCAGAAGGATAGTCGAGGGACGACGACGATGAGCAATCTTCAGTGTAGACATGATGAGGAGGAGGATTCGTGTGCTGAAGGATCGTCGAGGGACAACGACGATGAGGATCGCAGAAGGACAGTCGAGGGACGACAACGATGAGGAATCTTCAGACATTTTGAAGAGGAGGATTTGAGAGCAGAAAGACAGTCGAGGGACGACGACGATGAGTATTGCAGAAGGAAAGTTGAGGGATGACGACGATGAGGAATCTGCAGACATTTTGAAGAGGAGGATTTGCGTGCAGAAAGACAGTCGAGGTACGACGACGATGAGGATCGCAGAAGGACAGTCGAGGGGACGACGTTGATGAGGATTGCAGGCGGCCAGTCGAGGGACGACAACGATGAGGAATCTTCAGACATTTTGAAGAGGAGGATTTGCGCGCAGAAAGACAGATGAGGGACGACGACGATGAGGATCGCAGAAGGACAGTCGAGGGACCACGACGATGAGGATCGCAGGAGGACAGTCGAGGGATGACGACGATGAGGAATCTGCAGACATTTTGAAAAGGAGGACTTGAACGCAGAAGGACAGTCGAGGGACAACGACGATGAGGATCGCAGAAGGACAGTCGAGGGACGACGACAATGAGTAATCTTCAGTGCAGACATGTCGAAGAGGAGGATTCACGTGCAGAAGGATAGTTGAGGGACGACGACGATCAGGATTGCAGAAGGACAGTCGAGAGACGACGACGATGAGGATCCTAGAAGGACAGTCGAGGGACGACGACGATGAGGAATCTTCAGTGCAGACATGTCGAAGAGGAGGATTCACGTGCAGAAGGATAGTCGAGGGACGACGACGATCAGAATCGCAGAAGGACAGTCGAGGGACGACAACGACGAGGAACGCAGAAGGACAGTCGAGGGACCACGTCGAATAGGATCCTAGAAGGACAGTCGAGGGACGACGACGATGAGGTATCTTCAGTGCAGACATGTCGAAGAGGATTCACGTGCAAAAGGATAGTCGAGGGACGACGACGATCAGAATCGCAGAAGGACAGTCGAGGGACGACGACGATCAGAATCGCAGAAGGACAGTCGAGGGACCACGAGGATGAGGATCGCAGAACGACAGTCGAGTGATGACGACGATGAGGAATCTGCAGACATTTTGAAAAAGAGGATTTGAATGCAGAAGGACAGTCGAGGGACGACGACAATGAGGATCGCAGAAGGACAGTCGAGGGACGACGACAATGAGGAATCTTCAGACATTTTGAAGAGGAGGTTTTGCGAGCAGAAAGACAGTCGAGGGACGACGATGATGAGGATCGCAGAAGGACAGTCGAGGGACCACGACGATGAGGATCGCAGAAGGACAGTCGAGGGATGACGACGATGAGGAATCTGCAGACATTTTGAAAAGGAGGACTTGAACGCAGAAGGACAGTCGAGGGACAACGACGATGAGGATCGCAGAAGGACAGTCGAGGGATGATTACGATGAGGATCGCAGAAGGACAGTCGAGGGACTACGACAATGAGGAATCTTCAGTGCAGACATGTCGAAGAGGAGGATTCACGTGCAGAAGGATAGTTGAGGGACGACGACGATCAGGATCGCAGAAGGACAGTCGAGAGACGACGACGATGAGGATGTCAGAAGGAGAGTCGAGGGACGACGATGATGAGGAATCATCAGTGCAGACATGTTGAGGAGGAGGATTCGCGTGCAGAAGGATAGTCGAGGGACGACGAAGATGAGGATCGCAGAAGGAAAGTCGAGGGACGACAACGATGAGGATCGCAGAAGGACAGTCGAGGGACCACGTCGAAGAGGATCCTAGAAGGACAGTCGAGGGACGACGACGATGAGGAATCTTCAGTGCAGACATGTCGAAGAGGAGGATTCACGTGCAGAAGGATAGTCGAGGGACGACGACGATCAGAATCGCAGAAGGACAGTCGAGGGACGACGACGATGAGGATTGCAGAAGGACAGTCGAGGGACCACGTCGAAGAGGATCCTAGAAGGACAGTCGAGGGACGACGACGATGAGGAATCTTCAGTGCAGACATGTCGAAGAGGAGGATTCAAAAAGCAGAAGGATAGTCGAGGGACGACGACGATCAGAATCGCAGAAGGACAGTCGAGGGACGACGACGATGAGGATTGCAGAAGGATAGTCGAGGGACGACGACGATGAGGAATCTTCAGTGTAGACATGATGAGGAGGAGGATTCGTGTGCTGAAGGATCGTCGAGGGACAACGACGATGAGGATCGCAGAAGGACAGTCGAGGGACGACAACGATGAGGAATCTTCAGACATTTTGAAGAGGAGGATTTGAGAGCAGAAAGACAGTCGAGGGACGACGATGATGAGGATCGCGGAAGGACAGTCGAGGGGACGACGACGATGAGTATTGCAGAAGGAAAGTTGAGGGATGACGACGATGAGGAATCTGCAGACATTTTGAAGAGGAGGATTTGCGTGCAGAAAGACAGTCGAGGGACGACGACGATGAGGATCGCAGAAGGACAGTCGAGGGGACGACGTTGATGAGGATTGCAGGCGGCCAGTCGAGGGACGACAACGATGAGGAATCTTCAGACATTTTGAAGAGGAGGATTTGCGTGCAGAAAGACAGTCGAGGGACGACGACGATGAGGATCGCAGAAGGACAGTCGAGGGACCACGACGATGAGGATCGCAGAAGGACAGTCGAGGGATGACGACGATGAGGAATCTGCAGACATTTTGAAAAGGAGGACTTGAACGCAGAAGGACAGTCGAGGGACAACGACGATGAGGATCGCAGAAGGACAGTCGAGGGATGATTACGATGAGGATCGCAGAAGGACAGTCGAGGGACTACGACAATGAGGAATCTTCAGTGCAGACATGTCGAAGAGGAGGATTCACGTGCAGAAGGATAGTCGAGGGACGACGACGATCAGAATCGCAGAAGGACAGTCGAGGGACGACGACGATGAGGATTGCAGAAGGATAGTCGAGGGACGACGACGATGAGGAATCTTCAGTGTAGACATGATGAGGAGGAGGATTCGTGTGCTGAAGGATCGTCGAGGGACAACGACGATGAGGATCGCAGAAGGACAGTCGAGGGACGACAACGATGAGGAATCTTCAGACATTTTGAAGAGGAGGATTTGAGAGCAGAAAGACAGTCGAGGGACGACGATGATGAGGATCGCGGAAGGACAGTCGAGGGGACGACGACGATGAGTATTGCAGAAGGAAAGTTGAGGGATGACGACGATGAGGAATCTGCAGACATTTTGAAGAGGAGGATTTGCGTGCAGAAAGACAGTCGAGGGACGACGACGATGAGGATCGCAGAAGGACAGTCGAGGGGACGACGTTGATGAGGATTGCAGGCGGCCAGTCGAGGGACGACAACGATGAGGAATCTTCAGACATTTTGAAGAGGAGGATTTGCGTGCAGAAAGACAGTCGAGGGACGACGACGATGAGGATCGCAGAAGGACAGTCGAGGGACCACGACGATGAGGATCGCAGAAGGACAGTCGAGGGATGACGACGATGAGGAATCTGCAGACATTTTGAAAAGGAGGACTTGAACGCAGAAGGACAGTCGAGGGACAACGACGATGAGGATCGCAGAAGGACAGTCGAGGGGACGACGTTGATGAGGATTGCAGGCGGCCAGTCGAGGGACGACAACGATGAGGAATCTTCAGACATTTTGAAGAGGAGGATTCACGTGCAGAAGGATAGTCGAGGGACGACGACGATCAGAATCGCAGAAGGACAGTCGAGGGACGACGACGATGAGGATTGCAGAAGGATAGTCGAGGGACGACGACGATGAGGAATCTTCAGTGTAGACATGATGAGGAGGAGGATTCGTGTGCTGAAGGATCGTCGAGGGACAACGACGATGAGGATCGCAGAAGGACAGTCGAGGGACGACAACGATGAGGAATCTTCAGACATTTTGAAGAGGAGGATTTGAGAGCAGAAAGACAGTCGAGGGACGACGATGATGAGGATCGCGGAAGGACAGTCGAGGGGACGACGACGATGAGTATTGCAGAAGGAAAGTTGAGGGATGACGACGATGAGGAATCTGCAGACATTTTGAAGAGGAGGATTTGCGTGCAGAAAGACAGTCGAGGGACGACGACGATGAGGATCGCAGAAGGACAGTCGAGGGGACGACGTTGATGAGGATTGCAGGCGGCCAGTCGAGGGACGACAACGATGAGGAATCTTCAGACATTTTGAAGAGGAGGATTTGCGTGCAGAAAGACAGTCGAGGGACGACGACGATGAGGATCGCAGAAGGACAGTCGAGGGACCACGACGATGAGGATCGCAGAAGGACAGTCGAGGGATGACGACGATGAGGAATCTGCAGACATTTTGAAAAGGAGGACTTGAACGCAGAAGGACAGTCGAGGGACAACGACGATGAGGATCGCAGAAGGACAGTCGAGGGATGATTACGATGAGGATCGCAGAAGGACAGTCGAGGGACTACGACAATGAGGAATCTTCAGTGCAGACATGTCGAAGAGGAGGATTCACGTGCAGAAGGATAGTTGAGGGACGACGACGATCAGGATCGCAGAAGGACAGTCGAGAGACGACGACGATGAGGATGTCAGAAGGAGAGTCGAGGGACGACGATGATGAGGATCGCAGAAGGAAAGTCGAGGGACGACAAGGATGAGGATCGCAGAAGGACAGTCGAGGGACCACGTCGAAGAGGATCCTAGAAGGACAGTCGAGGGACGATGACGATGAGGAATCTTCAGTGCAGACATGTCGAAGAGGAGGATTCACGTGCAGAAGGATAGTCGAGGGACGACGACGATCAGAATCGCAGAAGGACAGTCGAGGGACGACGACGATGAGGATTGCAGAAGGACAGTCGAGGGACCACGTCGAAGAGGATCCTAGAAGGACAGTCGAGGGACGACGACGATGAGGAATCTTCAGTGCAGACATGTCGAAGAGGAGGATTCAAAAAGCAGAAGGATAGTCGAGGGACGACGACGATCAGAATCGCAGAAGGACAGTCGAGGGACGACGACGATGAGGATTGCAGAAGGATAGTCGAGGGACGACGACGATGAGGAATCTTCAGTGTAGACATGATGAGGAGGAGGATTCACGTGCAGAAGGATAGTTGAGGGACGACGACGATCAGGATTGCAGAAGGACAGTCGAGAGACGACGACGATGAGGATCCTAGAAGGACAGTCGAGGGACGACGACGATGAGGAATCTTCAGTGCAGACATGTCGAAGAGGAAGATTCACGTGCAGAAGGATAGTCGAGGGACGACGACGATCAGAATCGCAGAAGGACAGTCGAGGGACGACAACGATGAGGAACGCAGAAGGACAGTCGAGGGACCACGTCGAAGAGGATCCTAGAAGGACAGTCGAGGGACGACGACGATGAGGTATCTTCAGTGCAGACATGTCGAAGAGGATTCACGTGCAAAAGGATAGTCGAGGGACGACGACGATCAGAATCGCAGAAGGACAGTCGAGGGACGACGACGATGAGGATTGCAGAAGGACAGTCGAGGGACGACGATGATGAGGAATCTTCAGTGCAGACATGATGAGGAGGAGGATTCGCGTGCTGAAGGATAGTCGAGGGACGACGACGATGAGGATCGCAGAAGGACAGTCGAGGGACGACAACGATGAGGAATCTTCAGACATTTTGAAGAGGAGGTTTTGCGAGCAGAAAGACAGTCGAGGGACGACGATAATGAGGATCTCAGAAGGACAGTCGAGGGACCACGACGATGAGGATCGCAGAAGGACAGTCGAGGGACGACGATGATGAGGAATCTTCAGTGCAGACATGATGAGGAGGAGGATTCGCGTGCTGAAGGATAGTCGAGGGACGACGACGATGAGGATCGCAGAAGGACAGTCGAGGGACGACAACGATGAGGAATCTTCAGACATTTTGAAGAGGAGGTTTTGCGAGCAGAAAGACAGTCGAGGGACGACGATGATGAGGATCGCAGAAGGACAGTCGAGGGACCACGACGATGAGGATCGCAGAAGGACAGTCGAGGGACGACAACGATGAGGAATCTTCAGACATTTTGAAGAGGAGGATTTGAGAGCAGAAAGACAGTCGAGGGACGACGATGATGAGGATCGCGGAAGGACAGTCGAGGGGACGACGACGATGAGTATTGCAGAAGGAAAGTTGAGGGATGACGACGATGAGGAATCTGCAGACATTTTGAAGAGGAGGATTTGCGTGCAGAAAGACAGTCGAGGGACGACGACGATGAGGATCGCAGAAGGACAGTCGAGGGGACGACGTTGATGAGGATTGCAGGCGGCCAGTCGAGGGACGACAACGATGAGGAATCTTCAGACATTTTGAAGAGGAGGATTTGCGCGCAGAAAGACAGATGAGGGACGACGACGATGAGGATCGCAGAAGGACAGTCGAGGGACCACGACGATGAGGATCGCAGAAGGACAGTCGAGGGATGACGACGATGAGGAATCTGCAGACATTTTGAAAAGGAGGACTTGAACGCAGAAGGACAGTCGAGGGACAACGACGATGAGGATCGCAGAAGGACAGTCGAGGGACGACGACGATGAGGATCGCAGAAGGACAGTCGAGGGACGACGACAATGAGTAATATTCAGTGCAGACATGTCGAAGAGGAGGATTCACGTGCAGAAGGATAGTTGAGGGACGACGACGATCAGGATTGCAGAAGGACAGTCGAGAGACGACGACGATGAGGATCCTAGAAGGACAGTCGAGGGACGACGACGATGAGGAATCTTCAGTGCAGACATGTCGAAGAGGAGGATTCACGTGCAGAAGGATAGTCGAGGGACGACGACGATCAGAATCGCAGAAGGACAGTCGAGGGACGACAACGATGAGGATCGCAGAAGGACAGTCGAGGGACCACGTCGAAGAGGATCCTAGAAGGACAGTCGAGGGACGACGACGATGAGGAATCTTCAGTGCAGACATGTCGAAGAGGATTCACGTGCAAAAGGATAGTCGAGGGACGACGACGATCAGAATCGCAGAAGGACAGTCGAGGGACGACGACGATGAGGATTGCAGAAGGACAGTCGAGGGACGACGATGATGAGGAATCTTCAGTGCAGACATGATGAGGAGGAGAATTTGCGTGCTTAAGGATAGTCGAGGGACGACGACGATGAGGATCGCAGAAGGACAGTCGAGGGACGACAACGATGAGGAATCTTCAGACATTTTGAAGAGGAGGTTTTGCGAGCAGAAAGACAGTCGAGGGACGACGATGATGAGGATCGCAGAAGGACAGTCGAGGGACCACGACGATGAGGATCGCAGAAGGACAGTCGAGGGATGACGACGATGAGGAATCTGCAGACATTTTGAAAAGGAGGACTTGAACGCAGAAGGACAGTCGAGGGACAACGACGATGAGGATCGCAGAAGGACAGTCGAGGGACGACGACGATGAGGATCGCAGAAGGACAGTCGAGGGACTACGACAATGAGGAATCTTCAGTGCAGACATGTCGAAGAGGAGGATTCACGTGCAGAAGGATAGTTGAGGGACGACGACGATCAGGATCGCAGAAGGACAGTCGAGAGACGACAACGATGAGGAATCTTCAGACATTTTGAAGAGGAGGTTTTGCGAGCAGAAAGACAGTCGAGGGACGACGATGATGAGGATCTCAGAAGGACAGTCGAGGGACCACGACGATGAGGATCGCAGAAGGACAGTCGAGGGACGACGATGATGAGGAATCTTCAGTGCAGACATGATGAGGAGGAGGATTCGCGTGCTGAAGGATAGTCGAGGGACGACGACGATGAGGATCGCAGAAGGACAGTCGAGGGACGACAACGATGAGGAATCTTCAGACATTTTGAAGAGGAGGTTTTGCGAGCAGAAAGACAGTCGAGGGACGACGATGATGAGGATCGCAGAAGGACAGTCGAGGGACCACGACGATGAGGATCGCAGAAGGACAGTCGAGGGACGACAACGATGAGGAATCTTCAGACATTTTGAAGAGGAGGATTTGAGAGCAGAAAGACAGTCGAGGGACGACGATGATGAGGATCGCGGAAGGACAGTCGAGGGGACGACGACGATGAGTATTGCAGAAGGAAAGTTGAGGGATGACGACGATGAGGAATCTGCAGACATTTTGAAGAGGAGGATTTGCGTGCAGAAAGACAGTCGAGGGAAGACGACGATGAGGATCGCAGAAGGACAGTCGAGGGGAAGACGTTGATGAGGATTGCAGGCGGCCAGTCGAGGGACGACAACGATGAGGAATTTTCAGACATTTTGAAGAGGAGGATTTGCACGCAGAAAGACAGATGAGGGACGACGACGATGAGGATCGCAGAAGGACAGTCGAGGGACCACGACGATGAGGATCGCAGAAGGACAGTCGAGGGATGACGACGATGAGGAATCTGCAGACATTTTGAAAAGGAGGACTTGAACGCAGAAGGACAGTCGAGGGACAACGACGATGAGGATCGCAGAAGGACAGTCGAGGGACGACGACGATGAGGATCGCAGAAGGACAGTCGAGGGACGACGACAATGAGTAATCTTCAGTGCAGACATGTCGAAGAGGAGGATTCACGTGCAGAAGGGTAGTTGAGGGACGACGACGATCAGGATTGCAGAAGGACAGTCGAGAGACGACGACGATGAGGATCCTAGAAGGACAGTCGAGGGACGACGACGATGAGGAATCTTCAGTGCAGACATGTCGAAGAGGAGGATTCACGTGCAGAAGGATAGTCGAGGGACGACGACGATCAGAATCGCAGAAGGACATTCGAGGGACGACAACGATGAGGAACGCAGAAGGACAGTCGAGGGACCACGACGATGAGGATCGCAGAAGGACAGTCGAGGGATGACGACGATGAGGAATCTGCAGACATTTTGAAAAGGAGGACTTGAACGCAGAAGGACAGTCGAGGGACAACGACGATGAGGATCGCAGAAGGACAGTCGAGGGACGACGACGATGAGGATCGCAGAAGGACAGTCGAGGGACGACGACAATGAGTAATATTCAGTGCAGACATGTCGAAGAGGAGGATTCACGTGCAGAAGGATAGTTGAGGGACGACGACGATCAGGATTGCAGAAGGACAGTCGAGAGACGACGACGATGAGGATCCTAGAAGGACAGTCGAGGGACGACGACGATGAGGAATCTTCAGTGCAGACATGTCGAAGAGGAGGATTCACGTGCAGAAGGATAGTCGAGGGACGACGACGATCAGAATCGCAGAAGGACAGTCGAGGGACGACAACGATGAGGATCGCAGAAGGACAGTCGAGGGACCACGTCGAAGAGGATCCTAGAAGGACAGTCGAGGGACGACGACGATGAGGAATCTTCAGTGCAGACATGTCGAAGAGGATTCACGTGCAAAAGGATAGTCGAGGGACGACGACGATCAGAATCGCAGAAGGACAGTCGAGGGACGACGACGATGAGGATTGCAGAAGGACAGTCGAGGGACGACGATGATGAGGAATCTTCAGTGCAGACATGATGAGGAGGAGAATTTGCGTGCTGAAGGATAGTCGAGGGACGACGACGATGAGGATCGCAGAAGGACAGTCGAGGGACGACAACGATGAGGAATCTTCAGACATTTTGAAGAGGAGGTTTTGCGAGCAGAAAGACAGTCGAGGGACGACGATGATGAGGATCGCAGAAGGACAGTCGAGGGACCACGACGATGAGGATCGCAGAAGGACAGTCGAGGGATGACGACGATGAGGAATCTGCAGACATTTTGAAAAGGAGGACTTGAACGCAGAAGGACAGTCGAGGGACAACGACGATGAGGATCGCAGAAGGACAGTCGAGGGACGACGACGATGAGGATCGCAGAAGGACAGTCGAGGGACTACGACAATGAGGAATCTTCAGTGCAGACATGTCGAAGAGGAGGATTCACGTGCAGAAGGATAGTTGAGGGACGACGACGATCAGGATCGCAGAAGGACAGTCGAGAGACGACAACGATGAGGAATCTTCAGACATTTTGAAGAGGAGGTTTTGCGAGCAGAAAGACAGTCGAGGGACGACGATGATGAGGATCTCAGAAGGACAGTCGAGGGACCACGACGATGAGGATCGCAGAAGGACAGTCGAGGGACGACGATGATGAGGAATCTTCAGTGCAGACATGATGAGGAGGAGGATTCGCGTGCTGAAGGATAGTCGAGGGACGACGACGATGAGGATCGCAGAAGGACAGTCGAGGGACGACAACGATGAGGAATCTTCAGACATTTTGAAGAGGAGGTTTTGCGAGCAGAAAGACAGTCGAGGGACGACGATGATGAGGATCGCAGAAGGACAGTCGAGGGACCACGACGATGAGGATCGCAGAAGGACAGTCGAGGGACGACAACGATGAGGAATCTTCAGACATTTTGAAGAGGAGGATTTGAGAGCAGAAAGACAGTCGAGGGACGACGATGATGAGGATCGCGGAAGGACAGTCGAGGGGACGACGACGATGAGTATTGCAGAAGGAAAGTTGAGGGATGACGACGATGAGGAATCTGCAGACATTTTGAAGAGGAGGATTTGCACGCAGAAAGACAGATGAGGGACGACGACGATGAGGATCGCAGAAGGACAGTCGAGGGACCACGACGATGAGGATCGCAGAAGGACAGTCGAGGGATGACGACGATGAGGAATCTGCAGACATTTTGAAAAGGAGGACTTGAACGCAGAAGGACAGTCGAGGGACAACGACGATGAGGATCGCAGAAGGACAGTCGAGGGACGACGACGATGAGGATCGCAGAAGGACAGTCGAGGGACGACGACAATGAGTAATCTTCAGTGCAGACATGTCGAAGAGGAGGATTCACGTGCAGAAGGGTAGTTGAGGGACGACGACGATCAGGATTGCAGAAGGACAGTCGAGAGACGACGACGATGAGGATCCTAGAAGGACAGTCGAGGGACGACGACGATGAGGAATCTTCAGTGCAGACATGTCGAAGAGGAGGATTCACGTGCAGAAGGATAGTCGAGGGACGACGACGATCAGAATCGCAGAAGGACATTCGAGGGACGACAACGATGAGGAACGCAGAAGGACAGTCGAGGGACCACGACGATGAGGATCGCAGAAGGACAGTCGAGGGATGACGACGATGAGGAATCTGCAGACATTTTGAAAAGGAGGACTTGAACGCAGAAGGACAGTCGAGGGACAACGACGATGAGGATCGCAGAAGGACAGTCGAGGGACGACGACGATGAGGATCGCAGAAGGACAGTCGAGGGACGACGACAATGAGTAATATTCAGTGCAGACATGTCGAAGAGGAGGATTCACGTGCAGAAGGATAGTTGAGGGACGACGACGATCAGGATTGCAGAAGGACAGTCGAGAGACGACGACGATGAGGATCCTAGAAGGACAGTCGAGGGACGACGACGATGAGGAATCTTCAGTGCAGACATGTCGAAGAGGAGGATTCACGTGCAGAAGGATAGTCGAGGGACGACGACGATCAGAATCGCAGAAGGACAGTCGAGGGACGACAACGATGAGGATCGCAGAAGGACAGTCGAGGGACCACGTCGAAGAGGATCCTAGAAGGACAGTCGAGGGACGACGACGATGAGGAATCTTCAGTGCAGACATGTCGAAGAGGATTCACGTGCAAAAGGATAGTCGAGGGACGACGACGATCAGAATCGCAGAAGGACAGTCGAGGGACGACGACGATGAGGATTGCAGAAGGACAGTCGAGGGACGACGATGATGAGGAATCTTCAGTGCAGACATGATGAGGAGGAGAATTTGCGTGCTGAAGGATAGTCGAGGGACGACGACGATGAGGATCGCAGAAGGACAGTCGAGGGACGACAACGATGAGGAATCTTCAGACATTTTGAAGAGGAGGTTTTGCGAGCAGAAAGACAGTCGAGGGACGACGATGATGAGGATCGCAGAAGGACAGTCGAGGGACCACGACGATGAGGATCGCAGAAGGACAGTCGAGGGATGACGACGATGAGGAATCTGCAGACATTTTGAAAAGGAGGACTTGAACGCAGAAGGACAGTCGAGGGACAACGACGATGAGGATCGCAGAAGGACAGTCGAGGGACGACGACGATGAGGATCGCAGAAGGACAGTCGAGGGACTACGACAATGAGGAATCTTCAGTGCAGACATGTCGAAGAGGAGGATTCACGTGCAGAAGGATAGTTGAGGGACGACGACGATCAGGATCGCAGAAGGACAGTCGAGAGACGACAACGATGAGGAATCTTCAGACATTTTGAAGAGGAGGTTTTGCGAGCAGAAAGACAGTCGAGGGACGACGATGATGAGGATCTCAGAAGGACAGTCGAGGGACCACGACGATGAGGATCGCAGAAGGACATTCGAGGGACGACGATGATGAGGAATCTTCAGTGCAGACATGATGAGGAGGAGGATTCGCGTGCTGAAGGATAGTCGAGGGACGACGACGATGAGGATCGCAGAAGGACAGTCGAGGGACGACAACGATGAGGAATCTTCAGACATTTTGAAGAGGAGGTTTTGCGAGCAGAAAGACAGTCGAGGGACGACGATGATGAGGATCGCAGAAGGACAGTCGAGGGACCACGACGATGAGGATCGCAGAAGGACAGTCGAGGGACGACAACGATGAGGAATCTTCAGACATTTTGAAGAGGAGGATTTGAGAGCAGAAAGACAGTCGAGGGACGACGATGATGAGGATCGCGGAAGGACAGTCGAGGGGACGACGACGATGAGTATTGCAGAAGGAAAGTTGAGGGATGACGACGATGAGGAATCTGCAGACATTTTGAAGAGGAGGATTTGCGTGCAGAAAGACAGTCGAGGGAAGACGACGATGAGGATCGCAGAAGGACAGTCGAGGGGACGACGTTGATGAGGATTGCAGGCGGCCAGTCGAGGGACGACAACGATGAGGAATTTTCAGACATTTTGAAGAGGAGGATTTGCACGCAGAAAGACAGATGAGGGACGACGACGATGAGGATCGCAGAAGGACAGTCGAGGGACCACGACGATGAGGATCGCAGAAGGACAGTCGAGGGATGACGACGATGAGGAATCTGCAGACATTTTGAAAAGGAGGACTTGAACGCAGAAGGACAGTCGAGGGACAACGACGATGAGGATCGCAGAAGGACAGTCGAGGGACGACGACGATGAGGATCGCAGAAGGACAGTCGAGGGACGACGACAATGAGTAATCTTCAGTGCAGACATGTCGAAGAGGAGGATTCACGTGCAGAAGGGTAGTTGAGGGACGACGACGATCAGGATTGCAGAAGGACAGTCGAGAGACGACGACGATGAGGATCCTAGAAGGACAGTCGAGGGACGACGACGATGAGGAATCTTCAGTGCAGACATGTCGAAGAGGAGGATTCACGTGCAGAAGGATAGTCGAGGGACGACGACGATCAGAATCGCAGAAGGACATTCGAGGGACGACAACGATGAGGAACGCAGAAGGACAGTCGAGGGACCACGTCGAAGAGGATCCTAGAAGGACAGTCGAGGGACGACGACGATGAGGTATCTTCAGTGCAGACATGTCGAAGAGGATTCACGTGCAAAAGGATAGTCGAGGGACGACGACGATCAGAATCGCAGAAGGACAGTCGAGGGACGACGATGATGAGGAATCTTCAGTGCAGACATGATGAGGAGGAGGATTCGCGTGCTGAAGGATAGTCGAGGGACGACGACGATGAGGATGAGGATCGCAGAAGGACAGTCGAGGGACGACAACGATGAGGAATCTTCAGACATTTTGAAGAGGAGGTTTTGCGAGCAGAAAGACAGTCGAGGGACGACGATGATGAGGATCTCAGAAGGACAGTCGAGGGACCACGACGATGAGGATCGCAGAAGGACAGTCGAGGGACGACGATGATGAGGAATCTTCAGTGCAGACATGATGAGGAGGAGGATTCGCGTGCTGAAGGATAGTCGAGGGACGACGACGATGAGGATCGCAGAAGGACAGTCGAGGGACGACAACGATGAGGAATCTTCAGACATTTTGAAGAGGAGGTTTTGCGAGCAGAAAGACAGTCGAGGGACGACGATGATGAGGATCGCAGAAGGACAGTCGAGGGGACGACGTTGATGAGGATTGCAGGCGGCCAGTCGAGGGACGACAACGATGAGGAATCTTCAGACATTTTGAAGAGGAGGATTTGCGCGCAGAAAGACAGATGAGGGACGACGACGATGAGGATCGCAGAAGGACAGTCGAGGGACCACGACGATGAGGATCGCAGAAGGACAGTCGAGGGATGACGACGATGAGGAATCTGCAGACATTTTGAAAAGGAGGACTTGAACGCAGAAGGACAGTCGAGGGACAACGACGATGAGGATCGCAGAAGGACAGTCGAGGGACGACGACGATGAGGATCGCAGAAGGACAGTCGAGGGACGACGACAATGAGTAATCTTCAGTGCAGACATGTCGAAGAGGAGGATTCACGTGCAGAAGGATAGTTGAGGGACGACGACGATCAGAATCGCAGAAGGACAGTCGAGAGACGACAACGATGAGGATCGCAGAAGGACAGTCGAGGGACCACGTCGAAGAGGATCCTAGAAGGACAGTCGAGGGACGACGACGATGAGGAATCTTCAGACATTTTGAAGAGGAGGTTTTGCGAGCAGAAAGACAGTCGAGGGACGACGATGATGAGGATCGCAGAAGGACAGTCGAGGGACCACGACGATGAGGATCGCAGAAGGACAGTCGAGGGATGACGACGATGAGGAATCTGCAGACATTTTGAAAAGGAGGACTTGAACGCAGAAGGACAGTCGAGGGACAACGACGATGAGGATCGCAGAAGGACAGTCGAGGGACGACGACGATGAGGATCGCAGAAGGACAGTCGAGGGACGACGACGATGAGGATCGCAGAAGGACAGTCGAGGGACTACGACAATGAGGAATCTTCAGTGCAGACATGTCGAAGAGGAGGATTCACGTGCAGAAGGATAGTTGAGGGACGACGACGATCAGGATCGCAGAAGGACAGTCGAGAGACGACGACGATGAGGATGTCAGAAGGAGAGTCGAGGGAAGACGATGATGAGGAATCATCAGTGCAGACATGTTGAGGAGGAGGATTCGCGTGCAGAAGGATAGTCGAGGGACGACGAAGATGAGGATCGCAGAAGGAAAGTCGAGGGACGACAACGATGAGGATCGCAGAAGGACAGTCGAGGGACCACGTCGAAGAGGATCCTAGAAGGACAGTCGAGGGACGACGACGATGAGGAATCTTCAGTGCAGACATGTCGAAGAGGAGGATTCACGTGCAGAAGGATAGTCGAGGGACGACGACGATCAGAATCGCAGAAGGACAGTCGAGGGACGACGACGATGAGGATTGCAGAAGGACAGTCGAGGGACCACGTCGAAGAGGATCCTAGAAGGACAGTCGAGGGACAACGACGATGAGGAATCTTCAGTGCAGACATGTCGAAGAGGAGGATTCAAAAAGCAGAATGATAATCGAGGGACGACGACGATCAGAATCGCAGAAGGACAGTCGAGGGACGACGACGATGAGGATTGCAGAAGGACAGTCGAGGGACGACGAGGATGAGGAATCTTCAGTGTAGACATGATGAGGAGGAGGATTCGTGTGCTGAAGGATCGTCGAGGGACAACGATGATGAGGATCGCAGAAGGACAGTCGAGGGACGACAACGATGAGGAATCTTCAGTGCAGACATGTCGAAGAGGATTCACGTGCAAAAGGATAGTCGAGGGACGACGACGATCAGAATCGCAGAAGGACAGTCGAGGGACGACGACGATGAGGATCGCAGAAGGACAGTCGAGGGATGACAACGATGAGGAATCTTCAGACATTTTGAAGAGGAGGTTTTGCGAGCAGAAAGACAGTCGAGGGACGACGATGATGAGGATCGCGGAAGGACAGTCGAGGGGACGACGACAATGAGTATTGCAGAAGGAAAGTTGAGGGATGACGACGATGAGGAATCTGCAGACATTTTGAAGAGGAGGATTTGCGTGCAGAAAGACAGTCGAGGAACGACGACGATGAGGATCGCAGAAGGACAGTCGAGGGAACGATGACGATGAGGATTGCAGGCGGCCAGTCGAGGGACGACAACGATGAGGAATCTTCAGACATTTTGAAGAGGAGGATTTGCGCGCAGAAAGACAGATGAGGGACAACGACGATGAGGATCGCAGAAGGACAGTCGAGGGACCACGACGATGAGGATCGCAGAAGGACAGTCGAGGGATGACGACGATGAGGAATCTGCAGACATTTTGAAAAGGAGGACTTGAACGCAGAAGGACAGTCGAGGGACGACGACGGTGAGGATCGCAGAAGGACAGTCGAGGGACGACGACAATGAGTAATCTTCAGTGCAGACATGTCGAAGAGGAGGATTCACGTGCAGAAGGATAGTTGAGGGACGACGACGATCAGGATTGCAGAAGGACAGTCGAGAGACGAGGACGATGAGGATCCTAGAAGGACAGTCGAGGGACGACGACGATGAGGAATCTTCAGTGCAGACATGTCGAAGAGGAGGATTCACGTGCAGAAGGATAGTCGAGGGACGACGACGATCAGAATTGCAGAAGGACAGTCGAGGGATGACAACGATGAGGATCGCAGAAGGACAGTCGAGGGACCACGTCGAAGAGGATCCTAGAAGGACAGTCGAGGGACGACGACGATGAGGAATCTTCAGTGCAGACATGTCGAAGAGGAGGATTCACGTGCAAAAGGATAGTCGAGGGACGACGACGATCAGAATCGCAGAAGGATAGTCGAGGGACGACGACGATGAGGATTGCAGAAGGACAGTCGAGGGACGACGATGATGAGGAATCTTCAGTGCAGACATGATGAGGAGGAGGATTCGCGTGCTGAAGGATAGTCGAGGGACGACGACGATGAGGATCGCAGAAGGACAGTCAAGGGACGACAACGATGAGGATCGCAGAAGGACAGTCGAGGGATGACGACGATGAGGAATCTGCAGACATTTTGAAAAGGAGGACTTGAACGCAGAAGGACAGTCGAGGGACAACGACGATGAGGATCGCAGAAGGACAGTCGAGGGACGACGATGATGAGGAATCTTCAGTGCAGACATGTCGAAGAGGAGGATTCGAGCGCAGAAGGACTTCTATTCTACGGTAAGTATTCAAAAGGTGGAGAAGCAGCAGTTGAAGAGGAGGGAGGATTCGCGCGCAGATGGACAGTCGAGGGACGCCGACGATGAGCATATCAGAAGGACAGTCGAGGGACGACGATGATGAGGATAGCAGAAGGACAGTCGAGGGGACGACGACGATGAGGATTGCAGGCGGCAAGTCGAGGGACGACAACGATGAGGAATCTTCAGACATTTTGAAGAGGAGGATTTGCGCGCAGAAAGACAGATGAGGGACAACGACGATGAGGATCGTAGAAGGACAGTCGAGGGACCACGAGGATGAGGATCGCAGAAGGACAGTCAAGTGATGACGACGATGAGGAATCTGCAGACATTTTGAAACAGAGGATTTGAACGCAGAAGGACAGTCGAGGGACAACGACGATGAGGATCGCAGAAGGACAGTCGAGGGACAACGACGATGAGGATCGCAGAAGGACAGTCGAGGGACGACGACAATGAGGAATCTTCAGTAAAGACATGTCGAAGAGGAGGATTCACGTGCAGAAGGATAGTTGAGGGACGACGACGATCAGGATCGCAGAAGGACAGTCGAGAGACGACAACGATGAGGATCGCAGAAGGACAGTCGAGGGACCACGTCGAAGAGGATCCTAGAAGGACAGTCGAGGGACGACGACGATGAGGAATCTTCAGTGCAGACATGTCGAAGAGGAGGATTCACGTGCAGAAGGATAGTCGAGGGACGACGACTATCAGAATCGCAGAAGGACAGTCGAGGGACGACAACGATGAGGATCGCAGAAGGACAGTCGAGTGACCACGTCGAAGAGAATCCTAGAAGGACAGTCGAGGGATGACGACGATGAGGAATCTTCAGTGCAGACATGTCGAAGAGGAGGATTCACGTGCAGAAGGATAGTCGAGGGACGACGACGATCAGAATCGCAGAAGGACAGTCGAGGGACGACAACGATGAGGAATCTTCAGACATTTTGAAGAGGAGGATTTGCGAGCAGAAAGACAGTCGAGGGACGACGACGATGAGGATCGCGGCAGGACAGTCGAGGGGACGACAACGATGAGGATTGCAGAAGGACAGTCGAGGGACGACAACGATGAGGAATCTTCAGACATTTTGAAAAAGAGGATTTGCGTGCAGAAAGACATTTGAGGGACGACGACGATGAGGATCGCAGAAGGACAGTCGAGGGACAGTCGAGGAGACAATGAGTATTGCAGAAGGACAGTTGAGGGTTGACGACGATGAGGAATCTGCAGACATTTTGAAGAGGAGGATTTGAACGCAGAAGGACAGTCGAGGGACGACGACGATGAGGATCGCAGAAGGACAGTCGAGGGACGACGACAATGAGGAATCTTCAGTGCAGACATGTCGAAGAGGAGGATTCACATGCAGAAGGATAGTTGAGGGAAGACGACGATGAGGATCGCAGATGGACAGTCGAGGGACGACAACGATGAGGAATCTTCAGACATTTTGAAGAGGAGGATTTGCGTGCAGAAAGACAGTCGAGGGACGACGACGATGAGGATCGCAGAAGGACAGTCGAGGGGACGACGACGATGAGGAATCATCAGTGCAGACATGTCGAAGAGGAGGATTCACGTGCAGAAGGATAGTCGAGGGACGACGACGATCAGAATCGCAGAAGGACAGTCGAGGGGACGACGACGATGAGGAATCATCAGTGTAGACATGTTGAGGAGGAGGATTCGCGTGCAGAAGGAAAGTCGAGGGACGACGAAGATGAGGATCGCAGAAGGAAAGTCGAGGGACGACAATGATGAGGATCGCAGAAGGACACTCGAGGGACCACGTCGAAGAGGATCCTAGAAGGACAGTCGAGGGACGACGACGATGAGGAATCTTCAGTGCAGACATGTCGAAGAGGAGGATTCACGTGCAGAAGGATAGTAGAGGGACGACGACGATCAGAATCCTAGAAGGACAGTCGAGGGACGACATCGATGAGGATCGCAGAAGGACAGTCGAGGGAACGATGACGATGAGGATTGCAGGCGGCCAGTCGAGGGACGACAACGATGAGGAATCTTCAGATATTTTGAAGAGGAGGATTTGCGCGCAGAAAGACAGATGAGGGACAACGACGATGAGGATCGCAGAAGGACAGTCGAGGGACCACGACGATGAGGATCGCAGAAGGACAGTCGAGGGATGACGACGATGAGGAATCTGCAGACATTTTGAAAAGGAGGACTTGAACGCAGAAGGACAGTCGAGGGACAACGACGATGAGGATCGCAGAAGGACAGTCGAGGGACGACGACGATGAGGATCGCAGAAGGACAGTCGAGGGACGACGACAATGAGTAATCTTCAGTGCAGACATGTCGAAGAGGAGGATTCACGTGCAGAAGGATAGTTGAGGGACGACGACGATCAGGATTGCAGAAGGACAGTCGAGAGACGAGGACGATGAGGATCCTAGAAGGACAGTCGAGGGACGACGACGATGAGGAATCTTCAGTGCAGACATGTCGAAGAGGAGGATTCACGTGCAGAAGGATAGTCGAGGGACGACGACGATCAGAATTGCAGAAGGACAGTCGAGGGATGACAACGATGAGGATCGCAGAAGGACAGTCGAGGGACCACGTCGAAGAGGATCCTAGAAGGACAGTCGAGGGACGACGACGATGAGGAATCTTCAGTGCAGACATGTCGAAGAGGAGGATTCACGTGCAGAAGGATAGTAGAGGGACGACGACGATCAGAATCCTAGAAGGACAGTCGAGGGACGACATCGATGAGGATCGCAGAAGGACAGTCGAGGGACGACGATGATGAGGAATCTTCAGTGCAGACATGATGAGGAGGAGGATTCGCGTGCTGAAGGATAGTCGAGGGACGACGACGATGAGGATCGCAGAAGGACAGTCGAGGGACGACGACAATGAGTAATCTTCAGTGCAGACATGTCGAAGAGGAGGATTCACGTGCAGAAGGATAGTTGAGGGACGACGACGATCAGGATTGCAGAAGGACAGTCGAGAGACGAGGACGATGAGGATCCTAGAAGGACAGTCGAGGGACGACGACGATGAGGAATCTTCAGTGCAGACATGTCGAAGAGGAGGATTCACGTGCAGAAGGATAGTCGAGGGACGACGACGATCAGAATTGCAGAAGGACAGTCGAGGGATGACAACGATGAGGATCGCAGAAGGACAGTCGAGGGACCACGTCGAAGAGGATCCTAGAAGGACAGTCGAGGGACGACGACGATGAGGAATCTTCAGTGCAGACATGTCGAAGAGGAGGATTCACGTGCAAAAGGATAGTCGAGGGACGACGACGATCAGAATCGCAGAAGGATAGTCGAGGGACGACGACGATGAGGATTGCAGAAGGACAGTCGAGGGACGACGATGATGAGGAATCTTCAGTGCAGACATGATGAGGAGGAGGATTCGCGTGCTGAAGGATAGTCGAGGGACGACGACGATGAGGATCGCAGAAGGACAGTCAAGGGACGACAACGATGAGGATCGCAGAAGGACAGTCGAGGGATGACGACGATGAGGAATCTGCAGACATTTTGAAAAGGAGGACTTGAACGCAGAAGGACAGTCGAGGGACAACGACGATGAGGATCGCAGAAGGACAGTCGAGGGACGACGATGATGAGGAATCTTCAGTGCAGACATGTCGAAGAGGAGGATTCGAGCGCAGAAGGACTTCTATTCTACGGTAAGTATTCAAAAGGTGGAGAAGCAGCAGTTGAAGAGGAGGGAGGATTCGCGCGCAGATGGACAGTCGAGGGACGCCGACGATGAGCATATCAGAAGGACAGTCGAGGGACGACGATGATGAGGATAGCAGAAGGACAGTCGAGGGGACGACGACGATGAGGATTGCAGGCGGCAAGTCGAGGGACGACAACGATGAGGAATCTACAGACATTTTGAAGAGGAGGATTTGCGTGCAGAAAGACAGTCGTGGGACGACGACGATGAGGATCGCAGAAGGACAGTCGAGGGAACGATGACGATGAGGATTGCAGGCGGCCAGTCGAGGGACGACAACGATGAGGAATCTTCAGACATTTTGAAGAGGAGGATTTGCGCGCAGAAAGACAGATGAGGGACAACGACGATGAGGATCGTAGAAGGACAGTCGAGGGACCACGAGGATGAGGATCGCAGAAGGACAGTCGAGTGATGACGACGATGAGGAATCTGCAGACATTTTGAAAAGGAGGACTTGAACGCAGAAGGACAGTCGAGGGACAACGACGATGAGGAATGCAGAAGGACAGTCGAGGGACAACGACGATGAGGATCGCAGAAGGACAGTCGAGGGACGACGACAATGAGGAATCTTCAGTGCAGACATGTCGAAGAGGAGGATTCACGTGCAGAAGGATAGTTGAGGGACGACGACGATCAGGATCGCAGAAGGACAGTCGAGAGACGACGACGATGAGGATGTCAGAAGGAGAGTCGAGGGACGACGATGATGAGGAATCATCGGTGCAGACATGTTGAGGAGGAGGATTCGCGTGCAGAAGGATAGTCGAGGGACGACGAAGATGAGGATCGCAGAAGGAAAGTCGAGTGACGACAACGATGAGGATCGCAGAAGGACAGTCGAGGGACCACGTCGAAGAGGATCCTAGAAGGACAGTCGAGGGACGACGACGATGAGGAATCTTCAGTGCAGACATGTCGAAGAGGAGGATTCACGTGCAGAAGGATAGTCGAGGGACGACGACTATCAGAATCGCAGAAGGACAGTCGAGGGACGACAACGATGAGGATCGCAGAAGGACAGTCGAGTGACCACGTCGAAGAGAATCCTAGAAGGACAGTCGAGGGATGACGACGATGAGGAATCTTCAGTGCAGACATGTCGAAGAGGAGGATTCACGTGCAGAAGGATAGTCGAGGGACGACGACGATCAGAATCGCAGAAGGACAGTCGAGGGACGACAACGATGAGGAATCTTCAGACATTTTGAAGAGGAGGATTTGCGAGCAGAAAGACAGTCGAGGGACGACGACGATGAGGATCGCGGCAGGACAGTCG
The DNA here is from genome assembly GCA_023634145.1 of Thymallus thymallus. Taxonomy (NCBI): domain Eukaryota; kingdom Metazoa; phylum Chordata; class Actinopteri; order Salmoniformes; family Salmonidae; genus Thymallus; species Thymallus thymallus. The sequence continues at coordinate 16,042,140 of CM042378.1, forward strand.
AGGGGACGACAACGATGAGGATTGCAGAAGGACAGTCGAGGGACGACAACGATGAGGAATCTTCAGACATTTTGAAAAAGAGGATTTGCGTGCAGAAAGACATTTGAGGGACGACGACGATGAGGATCGCAGAAGGACAGTCGAGGGACAGTCGAGGAGACAATGAGTATTGCAGAAGGACAGTTGAGGGTTGACGACGATGAGGAATCTGCAGACATTTTGAAGAGGAGGATTTGAACGCAGAAGGACAGTCGAGGGACAACGACGATGAGGATCGCAGAAGGACAGTCGAGGGACGACGACGATGAGGATCGCAGAAGGACAGTCGAGGGACGACGACAATGAGGAATCTTCAGTGCAGACATGTCGAAGAGGAGGATTCACATGCAGAAGGATAGTTGAGGGAAGACGACGATGAGGATCGCAGATGGACAGTCGAGGGACGACAACGATCAGGAATCTTCAGACATTTTGAAGAGGAGGATTTGCGTGCAGAAAGACAGTCGAGGGAAAACGACGATGAGGATCGCAGAAGGACAGTCGAGGGGACGACGACGATGAGGAATCATCAGTGCAGACATGTCGAAGAGGAGGATTCACGTGCAGAAGGATAGTCGAGGGACGACGACGATCAGAATCGCAGAAGGACAGTCGAGGGGACGACGACGATGAGGAATCATCAGTGCAGACATGTTGAGGAGGAGGATTCGCGTGCAGAAGGAAAGTCGAGGGACGACGAAGATGAGGATCGCAGAAGGAAAGTCGAGGGACGACAATGATGAGGATCGCAGAAGGACACTCGAGGGACCACGTCGAAGAGGATCCTAGAAGGACAGTCGAGGGACGACGACGATGAGGAATCTTCAGTGCAGACATGTCGAAGAGGAGGATTCACGTGCAGAAGGATAGTAGAGGGACGACAACGATCAGAATCCTAGAAGGACAGTCGAGGGACGACATCGATGAGGATCGCAGAAGGACAGTCGAGGGACCACGTCGAAGAGAATCCTAGAAGGACAGTCGAGGGACGACGACGATGAGGAATCTTCAGTGCAGACATGTCGAAGAGGAGGATTCACGTGCAGAAGGATAGTCGAGGGACGACGACGATCAGAATCGCAGAAGGACAGCCGAGGGACGACGACAATGAGGAATCTTCAGTGCAGACATGTCGAAGAGGAGGATTCACATGCAGAAGGATAGTTGAGGGACGACGACGATGAGGAATCTTCAATGCAGACATGTCGAAGAGGAGGATTCACATGCAGAAGGATAGTTGAGGGACGACGACGATGAGGATCGCAGATGGACAGTCGAGGGACGACAACGATGAGGAATCTTCAGACATTTTGAAGAGGAGGATTTGCGTGCAGAAAGACAGTCGAGGGACGACGACGATGAGGACAGCAGAAGGACAGTCGAGGGGACGACGACGATGAGGATTGCAGAAGGACAGTCGAGGGACGACAACGATGAGGAATCTTCAGACATTTTGAAGAGGAGGATTTGCGCGCAGAAAGACAGTTGAGGGACGACGACGATGAGGATCGCAGATGGACAGTCGAGGGCCAACGACGATGAGGATCGCAGAAGGACAGTCGAAGGACAGTCGAGGGGACGACGACGATGAGTATTGCAGAAGAACAGTTGAGGGATGACGACGATGAGGAATCTGCAAACATTTTGAAGAGGAGGATTTGCGTGCAGAAAGACTGTCGAGGGACGAAGACGATGAGGATCGCAGGAGGACAGTCGAGGGACCACGACGATGAGGATCGCAGATGGACAGTCGAGGGACGACGACGATGAGGATCGCAGAAGGACAGTCGAGGGACGACGACGATGAGGAATCTTCAGTGCAGACATGTCGAAGAGGAGGATTCACGTGCAGAAGGATAGTCGAGGGACGACGACGATCAGAATCGCAGAAGGACAGTCGAGGGACGACAACGATGAGGAATCTTCAGACATTTTGAAGAGGAGGATTTGCGAGCAGAAAGACAGTCGAGGGACGACGACGATGAGGATCGCGGCAGGACAGTCGAGGGGACGACAACGATGAGGATTGCAGAAGGACAGTCGAGGGACGACAACGATGAGGAATCTTCAGACATTTTGAAAAAGAGCATTTGCGTGCAGAAAGACATTTGAGGGACGACGACGATGAGGATCGCAGAAGGACAGTCGAGGGACAGTCGAGGAGACAATGAGTATTGCAGAAGGACAGTTGAGGGTTGACGACGATGAGGAATCTGCAGACATTTTGAAGAGGAGGATTTGAACGCAGAAGGACAGTCGAGGGACAACGACGATGAGGATCGCAGAAGGACAGTCGAGGGACGACGACAATGAGGATCGCAGAAGGACAGTCGAGGGACGACGATGATGAGGAATCTTCAGTGCAGACATGTTGAGGAGGAGGATTAGCGTGCAGAAGGATAGTCGAGGGACGACGACGATGAGGATCGCAGAAGGACAGTCGAGGGACGACAACGATGAGGAATCTTCAGACATTTTGAAGAGGAGGATTTACGCACAGAAAGACAGTCGAGGGACGATGACGATGAGGATCGCAGAAGGACAGTCGAGGGACGACAACGATGCGGAATATTCAGACATTTTGAAGAGGAGGATTTGAACGCAGAAGGACAGTCGAGGGACAACGACGATGAGGATCGCAGAAGGACAGTCAAGGGACGATGACGATGAGGATCGCAGAAGGACAGTCGAGGGACGACAACGATGCGGAATATTCAGACATTTTGAAGAGGAGGATTTGAACGCAGAAGGACAGTCGAGGGACGACGACGATGAGGATCGCAGAAGGACAGTCGAGGGACGACGACGATCAGAATCGCAGAAGGACAGTCGAGGGACGACAACGATGAGGATCGCAGAAGGACAGTCGAGGGACCACGTCGAAGAGAATCCTAGAAGGACAGTCGAGGGACGACGACGATGAGGAATCTTCAGTGCAGACATTTTGAAGAGGAGGATTTGCGAGCAGAAAGACAGTCGAGGGACGACGACGATGAGGATCGCGGCAGGACAGTCGAGGGGACGACAACGATGAGGATTGCAGAAGGACAGTCGAGGGACGACAACGATGAGGAATCTTCAGACATTTTGAAAAAGAGGATTTGCGTGCAGAAAGACATTTGAGGGACGACGACGATGAGGATCGCAGAAGGACAGTCGAGGGACAGTCGAGGAGACAATGAGTATTGCAGAAGGACAGTTGAGGGTTCACGACGATTAGGAATCTGCAGACATTTTGAAGAGGAGGATTTGAACGCAGAAGGACAGTCGAGGGACAACGACGATGAGGATCGCAGAAGGACAGTCGAGGGACGACGACGATGAGGATCGCAGAAGGACAGTCGAGGGACGACGACAATGAGGAATCTTCAATGCAGACATGTCGAAGAGGAGGATTCACATGCAGAAGGATAGTTGAGGGACGACGACGATGAGGATCGCAGATGGACAGTCGAGGGACGACAACGATGAGGAATCTTCAGACATTTTGAAGAGGAGGATTTGCGTGCAGAAAGACAGTCGAGGGACGACGACGATGAGGATCGCAGAAGGACAGTCGAGGGGACGACGACGATGAGGATTGCAGAAGGACAGTCGAGGGACGACAACGATGAGGAATCTTCAGACATTTTGAAGAGGAGGATTTGCGCGCAGAAAGACAGTTGAGGGACGACGACGATGAGGATCGCAGATGGACAGTCGAGGGCCAACGACGATGAGGATCGCAGAAGGACAGTCGAAGGACAGTCGAGGGGACGACGACGATGAGTATTGCAGAAGAACAGTTGAGGGATGACGACGATGAGGAATCTGCAGACATTTTGAAGAGGAGGATTTGCGTGCAGAAAGACTGTCGAGGGACGAAGACGATGAGGATCGCAGGAGGACAGTCGAGGGACCACGACGATGAGGATCGCAGATGGACAGTCGAGGGACGACGACGATGAGGATCGCAGAAGGACAGTCGAGGGACGACGACAATGAGGAATCTTCAGTGCAGACATGTCGAAGAGGAGGATTCACGTGCAGAAGGATAGTCGAGGGACGACGACGATCAGAATCGCAGAAGGACAGTCGAGGGACGACAACGATGAGGAATCTTCAGACATTTTGAAGAGGAGGATTTGCGAGCAGAAAGACAGTCGAGGGACGACGACGATGAGGATCGCGGCAGGACAGTCGAGGGGACGACAACGATGAGGATTGCAGAAGGACAGTCGAGGGACGACAACGATGAGGAATCTTCAGACATTTTGAAAAAGAGCATTTGCGTGCAGAAAGACATTTGAGGGACGACGACGATGAGGATCGCAGAAGGACAGTCGAGGGACAGTCGAGGAGACAATGAGTATTGCAGAAGGACAGTTGAGGGTTGACGACGATGAGGAATCTGCAGACATTTTGAAGAGGAGGATTTGAACGCAGAAGGACAGTCGAGGGACAACGACGATGAGGATCGCAGAAGGACAGTCGAGGGACGACGACAATGAGGATCGCAGAAGGACAGTCGAGGGACGACGATGATGAGGAATCTTCAGTGCAGACATGTTGAGGAGGAGGATTAGCGTGCAGAAGGATAGTCGAGGGACGACGACGATGAGGATCGCAGAAGGACAGTCGAGGGACGACAACGATGAGGAATCTTCAGACATTTTGAAGAGAAGGATTTACGCACAGAAAGACAGTCGAGGGACGATGACGATGAGGATCGCAGAAGGACAGTCGAGGGACGACAACGATGCGGAATCTTCAGACATTTTGAAGAGGAGGATTTGAACGCAGAAGGACAGTCGAGGGACAACGACGATGAGGATCGCAGAAGGACAGTCAAGGGACGATGACGATGAGGATCGCAGAAGGACAGTCGAGGGACGACGACAATGAGGAATCTTCAGTGCAGACATGTCGAAGAGGAGGATTCACATGCAGAGGGATAGTTGAGGGACGACGACGATGAGGATCGCAGAAGGACAGTCGAGGGACGACGACGATGAGGATCGCAGAAGGACAGTCGAGGGGACGACGACGATGAGGATTGCAGAAGGACAGTCGAGGGACGACAACGATGAGGAATCTTCAGACATTTTGAAGAGGAGGATTTGCGCGCAGAAAGACAGTTGAGGGACGACGACGATGAGGATCGCAGATGGACAGTCGAGGGCCAACGACGATGAGGATCGCAGAAGGACAGTCGAGGGACAGTCGACGGGACGACAACGATGAGTATTGCAGAAGGACAGTTGAGGGATGACGACGATGAGGAATCTGCAGACATTTTGAAGAGGAGGATTTGAACGCAGAAGGACAGTCGAGGGACAACGACGATGAGGATCGCAGAAGGACAGTCGAGGGACGACGACGATGAGGATCGCAGAAGGACAGTCGAGGGACGACGACAATGAGGAATCTTCAATGCAGACATGTCGAAGAGGAGGATTCACATGCAGAAGGATAGTTGAGGGACGACGACGATGAGGATCGCAGATGGACAGTCGAGGGACGACAACGATGAGGAATCTTCAGACATTTTGAAGAGGAGGATTTGCGTGCAGAAAGACAGTCGAGGGACGACGACGATGAGGATCGCAGAAGGACAGTCGAGGGGACGACGACGATGAGGATTGCAGAAGGACAGTCGAGGGACGACAACGATGAGGAATCTTCAGACATTTTGAAGAGGAGGATTTGCGCGCAGAAAGACAGTTGAGGGACGACGACGATGAGGATCGCAGATGGACAGTCGAGGGCCAACGACGATGAGGATCGCAGAAGGACAGTCGAAGGACAGTCGAGGGGACGACGACGATGAGTATTGCAGAAGAACAGTTGAGGGATGACGACGATGAGGAATCTGCAGACATTTTGAAGAGGAGGATTTGCGTGCAGAAAGACTGTCGAGGGACGAAGACGATGAGGATCGCAGGAGGACAGTCGAGGGACCACGACGATGAGGATCGCAGATGGACAGTCGAGGGACGACGACGATGAGGATCGCAGAAGGACAGTCGAGGGACGACGACAATGAGGAATCTTCAGTGCAGACATGTCGAAGAGGAGGATTCACGTGCAGAAGGATAGTCGAGGGACGACGACGATCAGAATCGCAGAAGGACAGTCGAGGGACGACAACGATGAGGAATCTTCAGACATTTTGAAGAGGAGGATTTGCGAGCAGAAAGACAGTCGAGGGACGACGACGATGAGGATCGCGGCAGGACAGTCGAGGGGACGACAACGATGAGGATTGCAGAAGGACAGTCGAGGGACGACAACGATGAGGAATCTTCAGACATTTTGAAAAAGAGCATTTGCGTGCAGAAAGACATTTGAGGGACGACGACGATGAGGATCGCAGAAGGACAGTCGAGGGACAGTCGAGGAGACAATGAGTATTGCAGAAGGACAGTTGAGGGTTGACGACGATGAGGAATCTGCAGACATTTTGAAGAGGAGGATTTGAACGCAGAAGGACAGTCGAGGGACAACGACGATGAGGATCGCAGAAGGACAGTCGAGGGACGACGACAATGAGGATCGCAGAAGGACAGTCGAGGGACGACGATGATGAGGAATCTTCAGTGCAGACATGTTGAGGAGGAGGATTAGCGTGCAGAAGGATAGTCGAGGGACGACGACGATGAGGATCGCAGAAGGACAGTCGAGGGACGACAACGATGAGGAATCTTCAGACATTTTGAAGAGGAGGATTTACGCACAGAAAGACAGTCGAGGGACGATGACGATGAGGATCGCAGAAGGACAGTCGAGGGACGACAACGATGCGGAATCTTCAGACATTTTGAAGAGGAGGATTTGAACGCAGAAGGACAGTCGAGGGACAACGACGATGAGGATCGCAGAAGGACAGTCAAGGGACGATGACGATGAGGATCGCAGAAGGACAGTCGAGGGACGACGACAATGAGGAATCTTCAGTGCAGACATGTCGAAGAGGAGGATTCACATGCAGAGGGATAGTTGAGGGACGACGACGATGAGGATCGCAGAAGGACAGTCGAGGGACGACGACGATGAGGATCGCAGAAGGACAGTCGAGGGGACGACGACGATGAGGATTGCAGAAGGACAGTCGAGGGACGACAACGATGAGGAATCTTCAGACATTTTGAAGAGGAGGATTTGCGCGCAGAAAGACAGTTGAGGGACGACGACGATGAGGATCGCAGATGGACAGTCGAGGGCCAACGACGATGAGGATCGCAGAAGGACAGTCGAGGGACAGTCGACGGGACGACAACGATGAGTATTGCAGAAGGACAGTTGAGGGATGACGACGATGAGGAATCTGCAGACATTTTGAAGAGGAGGATTTGCGTGCAGAAAGACAGTCGAGCGACGACGACGATGAGGATCGCAGAAGGACAGTCGAGGGGACAACGACGATGAGGATTGCAGGCGGCCAGTCGAGGGACGAAAACGATGAGGAATCTTCAGACATTTTGAAGAGGATTTGCGCGCAGAAAGACAGATGAGGGACGACGACGATGAGGATCGCAGAAGGACAGTCGAGGGACCAAGACGATGAGGATCGCAGAAGGACAGTCGAGGGACGACGACGATGAGGATCTTAGAAGGACAGTCGAGGGACGACGACAATGAGGAATCTTCAGTGCAGACATGTCGAAGAGGAGGAGTCGCGTGAAGAAGGATAGTCGAGGGACGACGACGATGAGGATCGCAGAAGGACAGTAGAGGGACAACAACGATGAGGATCGCAGAAGGACAGTCGAGGGACCACGTCGAAGAGGATCCTAGAAGGACAGTCGAGGGACGACGAAGATGAGGATCGCAGAAGGACAGTCGAGGGACGACGACAATGAGGAATCTTCAGTGCAGACATGTCGAAGAGGAGGATTCACGTGCAGAAGGATAGTTGAGGGACGACGACGATCAGGATTGCAGAAGGACAGTCGAGAGACGACGACGATGAGGATCCTAGAAGGACAGTCGAGGGACGACGACGATGAGGAATCTTCAGTGCAGACATGTCGAAGAGGAGGATTCACGTGCAGAAGGATAGTCGAGGGACGACGATGATCAGAATCGCAGAAGGACAGTCGAGGGACGACAACGATGAGGATCGCAGAAGGACAGTCGAGGGACCACGTCGAAGAGGATCCTAGAAGGAAAGTCGAGGGACGACGACGATGAGGAATCTTCAGTGCAGACATGTCGAAGAGGAGGATTCACGTGCAAAAGGATAGTCGAGGGACGACGACGATCAGAATCGCAGAAGGACAGTCGAGGGACGACGACGATGAGGATTGCAGAAGGACAGTCGAGGGACGACGATGATGAGGAATCTTCAGTGCAGACATGATGAGGAGGAGGATTCGCGTGCTGAAGGATAGTCGAGGGAGGACGACGATGAGGATCGCAGAAGGACAGTCGAGGGACGACAACGATGAGGAATCTTCAGACATTTTGAAGAGGAGGTTTTGCGAGCAGAAAGACAGTCGAGGGACGACGATGATGAGGATCGCAGAAGGACAGTCGAGGGACCACGACGATGAGGATCGCAGAAGGACAGTCGAGGGATGACGACGATGAGGAATCTGCAGACATTTTGAAAAGGAGGACTTGAACGCAGAAGGACAGTCGAGGGACAACGACGATGAGGATCGCAGAAGGACAGTCGAGGGACGACGACGATGAGGATCGCAGAAGGACAGTCGAGGGACGACGACAATGAGGAATCTTCAGTGTAGACATGTCGAAGAGGAGGATTCACGTGCAGAAGGATAGTTGAGGGGCGACGACGATCAGGATTGCAGATTGACAGTCGAGAGACGACGATGATGAGGATCGCAGAAGGAGAGTCGAGGGACGACGATGATGAGGAATCATCAGTGCAGACATGTTGAGGAGGAGGATACGCGTGCAGAAGGATAGTCGATGGACGACGACGATGAGGATCGCAGAAGGACAGTCGAGGGACGACAACGATGAGGATCGCAGAAGGACAGTCGAAAGACCACGTCGAAGAGGATCCTAGAAGGACAGTCGAGGGACGACGACGATGAGGAATCTTCAGTGCAGACATGACGAAGAGGAGGATTCACATTCAGAAGGATAGTCGAGGGACGACGACGATCAGAATCGCAGAAGGACAGTCGAGGGACGACGACAATGAGGAATCTTCAGTGCAGACATGCCGAAGAGGAGGATTCACGTGCAGAAGGATAGTTGAGGGACGACGACGATCAAGATTGCAGAAGGACAGTCGAGAGACGACGACGATGAGGATCGCAGAAGGAGAGTCGAGGAACGACGATGATGAGGAATCATCAGTGCAGACATGTTGAGGAGGAGAATTCGCGTGCAGAAGGATAGTCGAGGGACGACTACGATGAGGATCGCAGTGGAACAGTCGAGGGACGACGACAATGAGGAATCTTCAGTTCAGACATGTTGAAGGATTTGCGCTTAGAAAGACAGTCGAGGGACGACGACGATGAGGATTGCAGAAGGACAGTCGAGGGACCACGTCGATGAGGATCGCAGAAGGACAGTCGAGGGACGACGACGATGAGGAATCTTCAGTGCAGACATGTCGAAGAGGAGGATTCGAGCGCAGAAGGACTTCTATTCTACGGTAAGTATTCAAAAGGTGGAGAAGCAGCAGTTGAAGAGGAGGGAGGATTCGTGCGCAGATGGACAGTCGAGGGACGCCGACGATGAGCATATCAGAAGGACAGTCGAGGGACGACGATGATGAGGATAGCAGAAGGACAGTCGAGGGGACGACGACGATGAGGATTGCAGGCAGCAAGTCGAGGGACGACAACGATGAGGAATCTTCAGTGCAGACATGTCGAAGAGGAGGATTCACGTGCAGAAGGATAGTTGAGGGACGACGACGATCAGGATCGCAGAAGGACAGTCGAGAGACGACGAGGATGAGGATCGCAGAAGGACAGTCGAGTGATGACGACGATGAGGAATCTGCAGACATTTTGAAAAAGAGGATTTGAACGCAGAAGGACAGTCGAGGGACAACGACGATGAGGATCGCAGAAGGACAGTCGAGGGACAACGACGATGAGGATCGCAGAAGGACAGTCGAGGGACGACGACGATGAGGATCGCAGAAGGACAGTCGAGGGACGACGACAATGAGGAATCTTCAGTGCAGACATGTCGAAGAGGAGGATTCACGTGCAGAAGGATAGTTGAGGGACGACGACGATCAGGATCGCAGAAGGACAGTCGAGAGACGACGACGATGAAGATGTCAGAAGGAGAGTCGAGGGACGACGATGATGAGGAATCATCAGTGCAGACATGTTGAGGAGGAGGATTCACGTGCAGAAGGATAGTCGAGGGACGACGACGATCAGAATCGCAGAAGGACAGTCGAGGGACGACAACGATGAGGAATCTTCAGACATTTTGAAGAGGAGGATTTGCGAGCAGAAAGACAGTCGAGGCACGACGACGATGAGGATCGCGGCAGGAAAGTCGAGCGGACGACAACGATGAGGATTGCAGAAGGACAGTCGAGGGACGACAACGATGAGGAATCTTCAGACATTTTGAAAAAGAGGATTTGCGTGCAGAAAGACATTTGAGGGACGACGACGATGAGGATCGCCGAAGGACAGTCGAGGGAGAGTCGAGGAGACAATGAGTATTGCAGAAGGACAGTTGAGGGTTGACGACGATGAGGAATCTTCAGTGCAGACATGTCGAAGAGGAGGATTCACATGCAGAAGGATAGTTGAGGGACGACGACGATGAGGATCGCAGATGGACAGTCGAGGGATGACAACGATGAGGAATCTTCAGACATTTTGAAGAGGAGTATTTGCGTGCAGAAAGACAGTCGAGGGACGACGACGTTGAGGATCGCAGAAGGACAGTCGAGGGGACGACGACGATGAGGAATCATCAGTGCAGACATGTTGAGGAGGAGGAGTCGCGTGCAGAAGGATAGTCGAGGGACGACGAAGATGAGGATCGCAGAAGGAAAGTCGAGGGACGACAACGATGAGGATCGCAGAAGGACAGTCGAGGGACCACGTCGAAGAGGATCCTAGAAGGATAGTCGAGGGACGACGACGATGAGGAATCTTCAGTGCAGACATGTCGAAGAGGAGGATTCACGTGCAGAAGGATAGTCGAGGGACAACGACGATGAGGATCGCAGAAGGACAGTTCGAGGGACGACGACGATGAGGATCGCAGATGGACAGTCGAGGGACGACGACGATGAGGATCGCAGAAGGACAGTCGAGGGGACGACGACGATGAGGATTGCAGAAGGACAGTCGAGGGACGACAACGATGAGGAATATTCAGACATTTTGAAGAGGAGGATTTGCGCGCAGAAAGACAGTCGAGGGACGACGACGATGAGGATCGCAGAAGGACAGTCGAGGGACGACGACGATGAGGATCGCAGAAGGACAGTCGAGGGACGACGACGATGAGGAATCTTCAGACATTTTGAAAAAGAGGATTTGCGCGCAGAAAGACATTTGAGGGACGACGACGATGAGGATCGCAGAAGGACAGTCGAGGGACAGTCGAGGGGACGACGAAGATGAGTATTGCAGAAGGACAGTTGAGAGTGACGACGATGAGGAATCTGCAGACATTTTGAAGAGGAGGATTTGAACGCAGAAGGACAGTCGAGGGACAACAACGATGAGGATCGCAGAAGGACAGTCGAGGGACGACGATGATGAGGAATCTTCAGTGCAGACATGTTGAGGAGGAGGATTCGCGTGCAGAAGGAAAGTCGAGGGACGACGACGATGAGGATCGCAGAAGGACAGTCGAGGGACGACAACGATGAGGAATCTTCAGACATTTTGAAGAGGAGGATTTGCGCACAGAAAGACAGTCGAGGGAAGATAACGATGAGGATCGCAGAAGGACAGTCGAGGGGACGACGACGATGAGGATTGCAGAAGGACAGTCGAGGGACGACAACGATGAGGATCGCAGATGGACAGTCGAGGGCCAACGACTATGAGGATCGCAGAAGGACAGTCAAAGGACAGTCGAGGGGACGACGACGATGAGTATTGCAGAAGGACAGTTGAGGGATGACGACGATGAGGAATCTGCAGACATTTTGAAGAGGAGGATTTGCGTGCAGAAAGACAGTCGAGGGACGAAGACGATGAGGATCGCAGAAGGACAGTCGAGGGACGACGACGATGAGGATCGCAGAAGGACAGTCGAGGGACGACGACAATGAGGAATCTTCAGTGCAGACATGTCGAAGAGGAGGATTCACGTGCAGAAGGACAGTTGAGGGACGACAACGATCAGAATCGCAGAAGGACAGTCGAGGGACGACGACGATGAGGATCGCAGAAGGACAGTCGAGGGACGACGACGATGAGGAATCTTCAGTGCAGACATGATGAGGAGGAGAATTCGCGTGCTGAAGGATAGTCGAGGGGTCGACAACGATGAGGATTGCAGAAGGACAGTCGAGGGACGACAACGATGAGGAATCTTCAGACATTTTGAAAAAGAGGATTTGCGCGCAGAAAGACATTTGAGGGACGACGACGATGAGGATCGCAGAAGGACAGTCGAGGGACAGTCGAGGGGACGACGACGATGAGTATTGCAGAAGGACAGTTGAGAGTGACGACGATGAGGAATCTGCAGACATTTTGAAGAGGAGGATTTGAACGCAGAAGGACAGTCGAGGGACAACGACGATGAGGATCGCAGAAGGACAGTCGAGCGACGACGACAATGAGGATCGCAGAAGGACAGTCGAGGGACGACGATGATGAGGAATCTTCAGTGCAAACATGTTGAGGAGGAGGATTCGCGTGCAGAAGGAAAGTCGAGGGACGACGACGATGAGGATCGCAGAAGGACAGTCGAGGGACGACAACGATGAGGAATCTTCAGACATTTTGAAGAGGAGGATTTGCGCACAGAAAGACAGTCGAGGGGCGATGACGATGAGTATCGCAGAAGGAGAGTCGAGGGGACGACAACGATGCGGAATCTTCAGACATTTTGAAGAGGAGGATTTGAACGCAGAAGGACAGTCGAGGGACAACGACGATGAGGATCGCAGAAGGACAGTCGAGGGACGACGACGATGAGGATCGCAGAAGGACAGTCGAGGGACGACGACAATGAGGAATCTTCAGTGCAGACATGTCGAAGAGGAGGATTCACGTGCAGAAGGATAGTTGAGGGACGACGACGATCAGGATTGCAGAAGGACAGTCGAGAGACGACGACGATGAGGATCGCATAAGGAGAGTCGAGGGACGACGATGTTGAGGAATCATCAGTGCAGACATGTTGAGGAGGAGGATTCGCGTGAGGAAGGATAGTCGAGGGACGACGACGATGAGGATCGCAGAATGACAGTCGAGGGACGACGACGATGAGGATCGCAGAAGGACAGTCGAGGGAATACGACGATGAGGATCGCAGAAGGACAGTCGAGGGGACGACGACGATGAGGATCGCAGAAGGACAGTCGAGGGACGACAACGATGAGGAATCTTCAGACATTTTGAAGAGGAGGATTTGCGCGCAGAAAGACAGTTGAGGGACGACGACGATGAGGATCGCAGATGGACAGTCGAGGGACGACGACAATGAGGAATCTTCAGTGCAGACATGTCGAAGAGGAGGATTCACGTGCAGAAGGATAGTTGAGGGACGACAACGATCAGAATCGCAGAAGGACAGTCGAGGGACGACGACGTTGAGGATCGCAGAAGGACAGTCGAGGGACGACGACGATGAGGAATCTTCAGTGCAGACATGATGAGGAGCAGGATTCGCGTGCTGAAGGATAGTCGAGAGACGACGACGATGAGGATCACAGAAGGACAGTCGAGGGACGACAACGATGAGGATTGCGGAAGGACAGTCGAGGGGACGACAACGATGAGGATTGCAGAAGGACAGTCGAGGGACGACAACGATGAGGAATCTTCAGACATTTTGAAAAAGAGGATTTGCGCGCAGAAAGACATTTGAGGGACGACGACGATAAGGATCGCAGAAGGACAGTCGAGAGACAGTCGAGGGGACGACGAAGATGAGTATTGCAGAAGGACAGTTGAGAGTGACGACGATGAGGAATCTGCAGACATTTTGAAGAGGAGGATTTGAACGCAGAAGGACAGTAGAGGGACAACGACGATGAGGATCGCAGAAGGATAGTCGAGGGACGACGATGATGAGGAATCTTCAGTGCAGACATGTTGAGGAGGAGGATTCGCGTGCAGAAGGAAAGTCGAGGGACGACGACGATGAGGATCGCAGAAGGACAGTCGAGGGACGACAACGATGAGGAATCTTCAGACATTTTGAAGAGGAGGATTTGCGCACAGAAAGACAGTCGAGGGACGATAACAATGAGGATCGCAGAAGGACAGTCGAGGGGACGACGACGATGAGGATTGCAGAAGGACAGTCGAGGGACGACAACGATGAGGAATCTTCAGACATTTTGAAGAGGAGGATTTGCGCGCAGAAAGACAGTTGAGGGACGACGACGATGAGGATCGCAGATGGACAGTCGAGGGCCAACGACTATGAGGATCGCAGAAGGACAGTCGAAGGACAGTCGAGGGGACGACGACGATGAGTATTGCAGAAGGACAGTTGAGGGATGACGACGATGAGGAATCTGCAGACATTTTGAAGAGGAGGATTTGCGTGCAGAAAGACAGTCGAGGGACGAAGACGATGAGGATAGCAGAAGGACAGTCGAGGGACGACGACGATGAGGATCGAAGAAGGACAGTCGAGGGACGACGACAATGAGGAATCTTCAGTGCAGACATGTCGAAGAGGAGGATTCACGTGCAGAAGGATAGTTGAGGGACGACAACGATCAGAATCGCAGAAGGACAGTCGAGGGACGACGACGATGAGGATCGCAGAAGGACAGTCGAGGGACGACGACGATGAGGAATCTTCAGTGCAGACATGATGAGGAGGAGAATTCGCGTGCTGAAGGATAGTCGAGGGACGACGACGATGAGGATCACAGAAGGACAGTCGAGGGACGACAACGATGAGGAATCTTCAGACATTTTGAAGAGGAGGATTTGCGAGCAGAAAGACAGTCGAGGGAAGACAACGATGAGGATCGCGGAAGGACAGTCGAGGGGACGACAACGATGAGGACTGCAGAAGGACAGTCGATGGACGACAACGATGAGGAATCTTCAGACATTTTGAAAAAGAGGATTTGCGCGCAGAAAGACATTTGAGGGACGACGACGATGAGGATCGTAGAAGGACAATCGAGGGACAGTCGAGGGGACGACGACGATGAGTATTGCAGAAGGACAGTTGAGAGTGACGACGATGAGGAATCTGCAGACATTTTGAAGAGGAGGATTTGAACGCAGAAGGACAGTCGAGGGACAACGACGATGAGGATCGCAGAAGGACAGTCGAGCGACGACGACAATGAGGATCGCAGAAGGACAGTCGAGGGACGACGATGATGAGGAATCTTCAGTGCAAACATGTTGAGGAGGAGGATTCGCGTGCAGAAGGAAAGTCGAGGGACGACGACGATGAGGATCGCAGAAGGACAGTCGAGGGACGACAACGATGAGGAATCTTCAGACATTTTGAAGAGGAGGATTTGCGCACAGAAAGACAGTCGAGGGGCGATGACGATGAGTATCGCAGAAGGACAGTCGAGGGACGACAACGATGCGGAATCTTCAGACATTTTGAAGAGGAGGATTTGTACGCAGAAGGACAGTCGAGGGACAACGACGATGAGGATCGCAGAAGGACAGTCGAGGGACGACGACGATGAGGATCGCAGAAGGACAGTCGAGGGACGACGACAATGAGGAATCTTCAGTGCAGACATGTCGAAGAGGAGGATTCACGTGCAGAAGGATAGTTGAGGGACGACGACGATCAGGATTGCAGAAGGAGACTCGAGGGACGACGATGATGAGGAATCATCAGTGCAGACATGTTGAGGAGGAGGATTCGCGTGAGGAAGGATAGTCGAGGGACGACGACGATGAGGATCGCAGAAGGACAGTCGAGGGACGACGACGATGAGGATCGCAGAAGGACAGTCGAGGGACGACGACGATGAGGATCGCAGAAGGACAGTCGAGGGACGACAACGATGAGGAATCTTCAGACATTTTGAAGAGGAGGATTTGCGTGCAGAAAGACAGTCGAGGGACGACGACGATGAGGATCGCAGAAGGACAGTCGAGGGATGACAACGATGAGGAATCTTCAGACATTTTGAAGAGGAGGATTTGCGCGCAGAAAGACAGTTGAGGGACGACGACGTTGAGGATCGCAGATGGACAGTCGAGGGACGACGACGATGAGGATCGCAGAAGGACAGTCGAGGGACGACGACAATGAGGAATCTTCAGTGCAGACATGTCGAAGAGGAGGATTCACGTGCAGAAGGATAGTTGAGGGACGACGACGATCAGGATTGCAGAAGGACAGTCGAGAGACGACGACGATGAGGATCGCAGAAGGAGAGTCGAGGGACGACGATGATGAGGAATCATCAGTGCAGACATGTTGAGGAGGAGGATTCGCGTGAGGAAGGATAGTCGAGGGACGACGACGATGAGGATCGCAGAAGGACAGTCGAGGGACGACGACGATGAGGATCGCAGAAGGACAGTCGAGGGACGACGACGATGAGGATCGCAGAAGGACAGTCGAGGGGACGACGACGAGGATTGCAGAAGGACAGTCGAGGGACGACAACGATGAGGAATCTTCAGACATTTTGAAGAGGAGGATTTGCGTGCAGAAAGACAGTCGAGGGACGACGACGATGAGGATCGCAGAAGGACAGTCGAGGGGACGACGACGATGAGGATTGCAGAAGGACAGTCGAGGGAAGACAACGATGAGGAATCTTCAGACATTTTGAAGAGGAGGATTTGCGCGCAGAAAGACAGTTGAGGGACGACGACGATGAGGATCGCAGATGGACAGTCGAGGGACGACGACAATGAGGAATCTTCAGTGCAGACATGTCGAAGAGGAGGATTCATGTGCAGAAGGATAGTTGAGGGACGACAACGATCAGAATCGCAGAAGGACAGTCGAGGGACGACGACGATGATGATCGCAGAAGGACAGTCGAGGGACGACGACGATGAGGAATCTTCAGTGCAGACGTGATGAGGAGCAGGATTCGCGTGCTGAAGGATAGTCGAGAGACGACGACGATGAGGATCACAGAAGGACAGTCGAGGGACGACAACGATGAGGAATCTTCAGACATTTTGAAGAGGAGGATTTGCGTGCAGAAAGACAGTCGAGGGACGACAACGATGAGGATCGCGGAAGGACAGTTGAGGGGACGACAACGATGAGGATTGGAGAAGGACAGTCGAGGGACGACAACGATGAGGAATCTTCAGACATTTTGAAAAAGAGGATTCGCGCGCAGAAAGACATTTGAGGGACGACGACGATTAGGATCGCAGAAGGACAGTCGAGGGACAGTCGAGGGGACGACGAAGATGAGTATTGCAGAAGGACAGTTGAGAGTGACGACGATGAGGAATCTGCAGACATTTTGAAGAGGAGGAATTGAACGCAGAAGGACAGTCGAGGGACAACGACGATGAGGATCGCAGAAGGACAGTCGAGGGACGACGATGATGAGGAATCTTCAGTGCAGACATGTTGAGGAGGAGGATTCGCGTGCAGAAGAAAAGTCGAGGGACGACGACGATGAGGATCGCAGATGGACAGTCGAAGGACGACAACGATGAGGAATCTTCAGACATTTTGAAGAGGAGGATTTGCGCACAGAAAGACAGTCGAGGGACGATAACGATGAGGATCGCAGAAGGACAGTCGAGGGGACGACGACGATGAGGAATCTTCAGACATTTTGAAGAGGAGGATTTGCGCGCAGAAAGACAGTTGAGGGACGACGACGATGAGGATCGCAGATGGACAGTCGAGGGCCAACGACTATGAGGATCGCAGAAGGACAGTCGAAGGACAGTCGAGGGGACGATGAGTATTGCAGAAGGACAGTCGAAGGACAGTCGAGGGGACGACGACGATGAGTATTGCAGAAGGACAGTTGAGGGATGACGACGATGAGGAATCTGCAGACATTTTGAAGAGGAGGATTTGCGTGCAGAAAGACAGTCGAGGGATGAAGACGATGAGGATCGCAGAAGGACAGTCGAGGGACCACGACGATGAGGATCGCAGAAGGACAGTCGAGGGACGACGACGATGAGGATCGCAGAAGGACAGTCGAGGGACGACGACAATGAGGAATCTTCAGTGCAGACATGTCGAAGAGGAGGATTCACGTGCAGAAGGATAGTTGAGGGACGACAACGATCAGAATCGCAGAAGGACAGTCGAGGGACGACGACGATGAGGATCGCAGAAGGACAGTCGAGGGACGACGACGATGAGGAATCTTCAGTGCAGACATGATGAGGAGGAGGATTCGCGTGCTGAAGGATAGTCGAGGGACGACGACGATGAGGATCACAGAAGGACAGTCGAGGGACGACAACGATGAGGAATCTTCAGACATTTTGAAGAGGAGGATTTGCGTGCAGAAAGACAGTCGAGGGACGACAGCGATGAGGATCGCGGAAGGACATTTGAGGGGACGACAACGATGAGGATTGCAGAAGGACAGTCGAGGGACGACAACGATGAGGAATCTTCAGACATTTTGAAAAAGAGGATTCGCGCGCAGAAAGACATTTGAGGGACGACGACGATTAGGATCGCAGAAGGACAGTCGAGGGACAGTCGAGGGGACGACGAAGATGAGTATTGCAGAAGGACAGTTGAGAGTGACGACGATGAGGAATCTGCAGACATTTTGAAGAGGAGGAATTGAACGCAGAAGGACAGTCGAGGGACAACGACGATGAGGATCGCAGAAGGACAGTCGAGGGACGACGATGATGAGGAATCTTCAGTGCAGACATGTTGAGGAGGAGGATTCGCGTGCAGAAGAAAAGTCGAGGGACGACGACGATGAGGATCGCAGATGGACAGTCGAGGGACGACAACGATGAGGAATCTTCAGACATTTTGAAGAGGAGGATTTGCGCACAGAAAGACAGTCGAGGGACGATAACGATGAGGATCGCAGAAGGACAGTCGAGGGGACGACGACGATGAGGAATCTTCAGACATTTTGAAGAGGAGGATTTGCGCGCAGAAAGACAGTTGAGGGACGACGACGATGAGGATCGCAGATGGACAGTCGAGGGCCAACGACTATGAGGATCGCAGAAGGACAGTCGAAGGACAGTCGAGGGGACGATGAGTATTGCAGAAGGACAGTCGAAGGACAGTCGAGGGGAAGACGATGAGTATTGCAGAAGGACAGTTGAGGGATGACGACGATGAGGAATCTGCAGACATTTTGAAGAGGAGGATTTGCGTGCAGAAAGACAGTCGAGGGATGAAGACGATGAGGATCGCAGAAGGACAGTCGAGGGACCACGACGATGAGGATCGCAGAAGGACAGTCGAGGGACGACGACGATGAGGATCGCAGAAGGACAGTCGAGGGACGACGACAATGAGGAATCTTCAGTGCAGACATGTCGAAGAGGAGGATTCACGTGCAGAAGGATAGTCGAGGGACGACGACGATGAGGATCACAGAAGGACAGTCGAGGGACGACAACGATGAGGAATCTTCAGACATTTTGAAGAGGAGGATTTGCGAGCAGAAAGACAGTCGAGGGACGACAACGATGAGGATCGCGGAAGGACAGTCGAGGGGACGACGACGATGAGGATTGCAGAAGGACAGTCGAGGGACGACAACGATGAGGAATCTTCAGACATTTTGAAAAAGAGGATTTGCGCGCAGAAAGACATTTGAGGGACGACGACGATGAGGATCGCAGAAGGACAGTCGAGGGACAGTCGAGGGGACGACGACGGTGAGTATTGCAGAAGGACAGTTGAGAGTGACGACGATGAGGAATCTGCAGACATTTTGAAGAGGAGGATTTGAACGCAGAAGGACAGTCGAGGGACAACGACGATGAGGATCGCAGAAGGACAGTCGAGCGACGACGACAATGAGGATCGCAGAAGGACAGTCGAGGGACGACGATGATGAGGAATCTTCAGTGCAGACATGTTGAGGAGGAGGATTCGCGTGCAGAAGGAAAGTCGAGGGACGACGACGATGAGGATCGCAGAAGCACAGTCGAGGGACGACGACGATGAGGAATCTTCAGACATTTTGAAGAGGAGGATTTGCGCACAGAAAGACAGTCGAGGGGCGATGACGATGAGGATCGCAGAAGGACAGTCGAGGGACGACAACGATGCGGAATCTTCAGACATTTTGAAGAGGAGGATTTGAACGCAGAAGGACAGTCGAGGGACAACGACGATGAGGATCGCAGAAGGACAGTCGAGGGACGACGACGATGAAGATCGCAGAAGGACAGTCGAGGGACGACGACAATGAGGATCGCAGAAGGACAGTCGAGGGACGACGATGATGAGGAATCATCAGTGCAGACATGTTGAGGAGGAGGATTCGCGTGAGGAAGGATAGTCGAGGGACGACGACGATGAGGATCGCGGAAGGACAGTTGAGGGGACGACAACGATGAGGATTGCAGAAGGACAGTCGAGGGACGACAACGATGAGGAATCTTCAGACATTTTGAAAAAGAGGATTCGCGCGCAGAAAGACATTTGAGGGACGACGACGATTAGGATCGCAGAAGGACAGTCGAGGGACAGTCGAGGGGACGACGAAGATGAGTATTGCAGAAGGACAGTTGAGAGTGACGACGATGAGGAATCTGCAGACATTTTGAAGAGGAGGAATTGAACGCAGAAGGACAGTCGAGGGACAACGACGATGAGGATCGCAGAAGGACAGTCGAGGGACAACGATGATGAGGAATCTTCAGTGCAGACATGTTGAGGAGGAGGATTCGCGTGCAGAAGAAAAGTCGAGGGACGACGACGATGAGGATCGCAGATGGACAGTCGAGGGACGACAACGATGAGGAATCTTCAGACATTTTGAAGAGGAGGATTTGCGCACAGAAAGACAGTCGAGGGACGATAACGATGAGGATCGCAGAAGGACAGTCGAGGGGACGACGACGATGAGGAATCTTCAGACATTTTGAAGAGGAGGATTTGCGCGCAGAAAGACAGTTGAGGGACGACGACGATGAGGATCGCAGATGGACAGTCGAGGGCCAACGACTATGAGGATCGCAGAAGGACAGTCGAAGGACAGTCGAGGGGACGATGAGTATTGCAGAAGGACAGTCGAAGGACAGTCGAGGGGACGACGACGATGAGTATTGCAGAAGGACAGTTGAGGGATGACGACGATGAGGAATCTGCAGACATTTTGAAGAGGAGGATTTGCGTGCAGAAAGACAGTCGAGGGATGAAGACGATGAGGATCGCAGAAGGACAGTCGAGGGACCACGACGATGAGGATCGCAGAAGGACAGTCGAGGGACGACGACGATGAGGATCGCAGAAGGACAGTCGAGGGACGACGACAATGAGGAATCTTCAGTGCAGACACGTCGAAGAGGAGGATTCACGTGCAGAAGGATAGTTGAGGGACGACAACGATCAGAATCGCAGAAGGACAGTCGAGGGACGACGACGATGACGATCGCAGAAGGACAGTCGAGGGACGACGACGATGAGGAATCTTCAGTGCAGACATGATGAGGAGGAGGATTCGCGTGCTGAAGGATAGTCGAGGGACGACGACGATGAGGATCACAGAAGGACAGTCGAGGGACGACAACGATGAGGAATCTTCAGACATTTTGAAGAGGAGGATTTGAACGCAGAAGGACAGTCGAGGGACAACGACGATGAGGATCGCAGAAGGACAGTCGAGGGACGACGACGATGAAGATCGCAGAAGGACAGTCGAGGGACGACGACAATGAGGATCGCAGAAGGACAGTCGAGGGACGACGATGATGAGGAATCATCAGTGCAGACATGTTGAGGAGGAGGATTCGCGTGAGGAAGGATAGTCGAGGGACGACGACGATGAGGATCGCGGAAGGACAGTTGAGGGGACGACAACGATGAGGATTGCAGAAGGACAGTCGAGGGACGACAACGATGAGGAATCTTCAGACATTTTGAAAAAGAGGATTCGCGCGCAGAAAGACATTTGAGGGACGACGACGATTAGGATCGCAGAAGGACAGTCGAGGGACAGTCGAGGGGACGACGAAGATGAGTATTGCAGAAGGACAGTTGAGAGTGACGACGATGAGGAATCTGCAGACATTTTGAAGAGGAGGAATTGAACGCAGAAGGACAGTCGAGGGACAACGACGATGAGGATCGCAGAAGGACAGTCGAGGGACGACGATGATGAGGAATCTTCAGTGCAGACATGTTGAGGAGGAGGATTCGCGTGCAGAAGAAAAGTCGAGGGACGACGACGATGAGGATCGCAGATGGACAGTCGAGGGACGACAACGATGAGGAATCTTCAGACATTTTGAAGAGGAGGATTTGCGCACAGAAAGACAGTCGAGGGACGATAACGATGAGGATCGCAGAAGGACAGTCGAGGGGACGACGACGATGAGGAATCTTCAGACATTTTGAAGAGGAGGATTTGCGCGCAGAAAGACAGTTGAGGGACGACGACGATGAGGATCGCAGATGGACAGTCGAGGGCCAACGACTATGAGGATCGCAGAAGGACAGTCGAAGGACAGTCGAGGGGACGATGAGTATTGCAGAAGGACAGTCGAAGGACAGTCGAGGGGACGACGACGATGAGTATTGCAGAAGGACAGTTGAGGGATGACGACGATGAGGAATCTGCAGACATTTTGAAGAGGAGGATTTGCGTGCAGAAAGACAGTCGAGGGATGAAGACGATGAGGATCGCAGAAGGACAGTCGAGGGACCACGACGATGAGGATCGCAGAAGGACAGTCGAGGGACGACGACGATGAGGATCGCAGAAGGACAGTCGAGGGACGACGACAATGAGGAATCTTCAGTGCAGACATGTCGAAGAGGAGGATTCACGTGCAGAAGGATAGTTGAGGGACGACAACGATCAGAATCGCAGAAGGACAGTCGAGGGACGACGACGATGAGGATCGCAGAAGGACAGTCGAGGGACGACGACGATGAGGAATCTTCAGTGCAGACATGATGAGGAGGAGGATTCGCGTGCTGAAGGATAGTCGAGGGACGACGACGATGAGGATCACAGAAGGACAGTCGAGGGACGACAACGATGAGGAATCTTCAGACATTTTGAAGAGGAGGATTTGCGAGCAGAAAGACAGTCGAGGGACGACAACGATGAGGATCGCGGAAGGACAGTCGAGGGGACGACGACGATGAGGATTGCAGAAGGACAGTCGAGGGACGACAACGATGAGGAATCTTCAGACATTTTGAAAAAGAGGATTTGCGCGCAGAAAGACATTTGAGGGACGACGACGATGAGGATCGCAGAAGGACAGTCGAGGGACAGTCGAGGGGACGACGACGGTGAGTATTGCAGAAGGACAGTTGAGAGTGACGACGATGAGGAATCTGCAGACATTTTGAAGAGGAGGATTTGAACGCAGAAGGACAGTCGAGGGACAACGACGATGAGGATCGCAGAAGGACAGTCGAGCGACGACGACAATGAGGATCGCAGAAGGACAGTCGAGGGACGACGACGATGAGGAATCTTCAGACATTTTGAAGAGGAGGATTTGCGAGCAGAAAGACAGTCGAGGGACGACAACGATGAGGATCGAAGAAGGACAGTCGAGGGGACGACAACGATGAGGATTGCAGAAGGACAGTCGAGGGACGACAACGATGAGGAATCTTCAGACATTTTGAAAAAGAGGATTTGCGCGCAGAAAGACATTTGAGGGACGACGACGATGAGGATCGCAGAAGGACAGTCGAGGGACAGTCGAGGGGACGACGACGGTGAGTATTGCAGAAGGACAGTTGAGAGTGACGACGATGAGGAATCTGCAGACATTTTGAAGAGGAGGATTTGAACGCAGAAGGACAGTCGAGGGACAACGACGATGAGGATCGCAGAAGGACAGTCGAGCGACGACGACAATGAGGATCGCAGAAGGACAGTCGAGGGACGACGATGATGAGGAATCTTCAGTGCAGACATGTTGAGGAGGAGGATTCGCGTGCAGAAGGAAAGTCGAGGGACGACGACGATGAGGATCGCAGAAGCACAGTCGAGGGACGACAACGATGAGGAATCTTCAGACATTTTGAAGAGGAGGATTTGCGCACAGAAAGACAGTCGAGGGGCGATGACGATGAGGATCGCAGAAGGACAGTCGAGGGACGACAACGATGCGGAATCTTCAGACATTTTGAAGAGGAGGATTTGAACGCAGAAGGACAGTCGAGGGACAACGACGATGAGGATCGCAGAAGGACAGTCGAGGGACGACGACGATGAAGATCGCAGAAGGACAGTCGAGGGACGACGACAATGAGGATCGCAGAAGGACAGTCGAGGGACGACGATGATGAGGAATCATCAGTGCAGACATGTTGAGGAGGAGGATTCGCGTGAGGAAGGATAGTCGAGGGACGACGACGATGAGGATCGCGGAAGGACAGTTGAGGGGACGACAACGATGAGGATTGCAGAAGGACAGTCGAGGGACGACAACGATGAGGAATCTTCAGACATTTTGAAAAAGAGGATTCGCGCGCAGAAAGACATTTGAGGGACGACGACGATTAGGATCGCAGAAGGACAGTCGAGGGACAGTCGAGGGGACGACGAAGATGAGTATTGCAGAAGGACAGTTGAGAGTGACGACGATGAGGAATCTGCAGACATTTTGAAGAGGAGGAATTGAACGCAGAAGGACAGTCGAGGGACAACGACGATGAGGATCGCAGAAGGACAGTCGAGGGACGACGATGATGAGGAATCTTCAGTGCAGACATGTTGAGGAGGAGGATTCGCGTGCAGAAGAAAAGTCGAGGGACGACGACGATGAGGATCGCAGATGGACAGTCGAGGGACGACAACGATGAGGAATCTTCAGACATTTTGAAGAGGAGGATTTGAACACAGAAAGACAGTCGAGGGACGATAACGATGAGGATCGCAGAAGGACAGTCGAGGGGACGACGACGATGAGGAATCTTCAGACATTTTGAAGAGGAGGATTTGCGCGCAGAAAGACAGTTGAGGGACGACGATGATGAGGATCGCAGATGGACAGTCGAGGGCCAACGACTATGAGGATCGCAGAAGGACAGTCGAGGGGACGATGAGTATTGCAGAAGGACAGTCGAAGGACAGTCGAGGGGACGACGACGATGAGTATTGCAGAAGGACAGTTGAGGGATGACGACGATGAGGAATCTGCAGACATTTTGAAGAGGAGGATTTGCGTGCAGAAAGACAGTCGAGGGATGAAGACGATGAGGATCGCAGAAGGACAGTCGAGGGACCACGACGATGAGGATCGCAGAAGGACAGTCGAAGGACGACGACGATGAGGATCGCAGAAGGACAGTCGAGGGACGACGACAATGAGGAATCTTCAGTGCAGACATGTCTAAGAGGAGGATTCACGTGCAGAAGGATAGTTGAGGGACGACAACGATCAGAATCGCAGAAGGACAGTCGAGGGACGACGACGATGAGGATCGCAGAAGGACAGTCGAGGGACGACGACGATGAGGAATCTTCAGTGCAGACATGATGAGGAGGAGGATTCGCGTGCTGAAGGATAGTCGAGGGACGACGACGATGAGGATCACAGAAGGACAGTCGAGGGACGACAACGATGAGGAATCTTCAGACATTTTGAAGAGGAGGATTTGCGAGCAGAAAGACAGTCGAGGGACGACAACGATGAGGATCGCGGAAGGACAGTCGAGGGACAGTCGAGGGGACGACGACGGTGAGTATTGCAGAAGGACAGTTGAGAGTGACGACGATGAGGAATCTGCAGACATTTTGAAGAGGAGGATTTGAACGCAGAAGGACAGTCGAGGGACAACGACGATGAGGATCGCAGAAGGACAGTCGAGCGACGACGACAATGAGGATCGCAGAAGGACAGTCGAGGGACGACGATGATGAGGAATCTTCAGTGCAGACATGTTGAGGAGGAGGATTCGCGTGCAGAAGGAAAGTCGAGGGACGACGACGATGAGGATCGCAGAAGCACAGTCGAGGGACGACAACGATGAGGAATCTTCAGACATTTTGAAGAGGAGGATTTGCGCACAGAAAGACAGTCGAGGGGCGATGACGATGAGGATCGCAGAAGGACAGTCGAGGGACGACAACGATGCGGAATCTTCAGACATTTTGAAGAGGAGGATTTGAACGCAGAAGGACAGTCGAGGGACAACGACGATGAGGATCGCAGAAGGACAGTCGAGGGACGACGACGATGAAGATCGCAGAAGGACAGTCGAGGGACGACGACAATGAGGATCGCAGAAGGAGAGTCGAGGGACGACGATGATGAGGAATCATCAGTGCAGACATGTTGAGGAGGAGGATACGCGTGAGGAAGGATAGTCGAGGGACGACGACGATGAGGATCGCAGAAGGACAGTCGAGGGACGACGACGATGAGGATCGCAGAAGGACAGTCGAGGGACGACGACGATGAGGATCGCAGAAGGACAGTCGAGGGGACGACGACGATGAGGATTGCAGAAGGACAGTCGAGGGACGACAACGTTGAGGAATCTTCAGACATTTTGAAGAGGAGGATTTGCGAGCAGAAAGACAGTTGAGGGACGACGACGATGAGGATCGCAGATGGACAGTCGAGGGCCAACGACGATGAGGATCGCAGAAGGACAGTCGAAGGACAGTAGAGGGGACGACGACGATGAGGAGTGCAGGCTGCCAGTTGAGGGACGACAACGATGAGGAATCTTCAGACATTTTGAAGAGGAGGATTTAAGCGCAGAAAGACAGATGAGGGACGACGATGATGAGGATCGCAGAAGGACAGTCGAGGGACCACGACGATGAGGATCGCAGAAGGACAGTCGAGGGATGACGACGATGAGGAATCTGCAGACATTTTGAAAAGGAGGATTTGAACGCAGAAGGACAGTCGAGGGACAACGACGATGAGGATCGCAGAAGGACAGTCGAGGGACGACGACGATGAGGATCGCAAAAGGACTGTCGAGGGACGACGACAATGAGGAATCTTCAGTTCAGACATGTCGAAGAAGAGGATTCACGTGCAGAAGGATAGTGGAGGGACGACGACGATCAGAATCGCAGAAGGACAGTCGCGGGACGACGACGATGAGGATCGCAGAAGGACAGTCGAGGGACGACGACGATGAGGAATCTTCAGTGCAGACATGATGAGGAGGAGGATTCGCGTGCTGAAGGATAGTCGAGGGACGACGACGATGAGGAATCTTCAGTGCAGACATGATGAGGAGGAGGATTCGCGTGCTGAAGGATAGTCGAGGGACGACGACGATGAGGATCACAGAAGGACAGTCGAGGGACGACAACGATGAGGAATCTTCAGACATTTTGAAGAGGAGGATTTGCGAGCAGAAAGACAGTCGAGTGACGACGACTATGAGGATCGCGGAAGGACAGTCGAGGGGACGACAAACATGAGGATTGCAGAAGGACAGTCGAGGGACGACAACGATGAGGAATCTTCAGACATTTTGAAAAAGAGGATTTGCGCGCATAAAGACATTTGAGGGACGACGACGATGAGGATCGCAGAAGGACAGTCGAGGGACAGTCGAGGAGACAATGAGTATTGCAGAAGGAGAGTTGAGGGTTGACGACGATGAGGAATCTGCAGACATTTTGAAGAGGAGGATTTGAACGCAGAAGGACAGTCGAGGGACGACGACAATGAGGATCGCAGAAGGACAGTCGAGGGACGACGATGATGAGGAATCTTCAGTGCAGACATGTTGAGGAGGAGGATTCGCGTGCAGAAAGACAGTCGAGGGACGATGACGATGAGGATCGCAGAAGGACAGTCAAGGGACGACGACGATGAGGATCGCAGAAGGACAGTCGAGGGACGACGACAATGAGGAATCTTCAGTGCAGACATGTCGAAGAGGAGGATTCACATGCAGAGGGATAGTTGAGGGACGACGACGATGAGGATCGCAGAAGGACAGTCGCGGGACGACGACGATGAGGATCGCAGAAGGACAGTCGAGGGGACGACGACGATGAGGATTGCAGAAGGACAGTCGAGGGACAACGACGATGAGGATCGCAGAAGGACAGTCGAGGGACGACAACGATGAGGAATCTTCAGACATTTTGAAGAGGAGGATTTGCGAGCAGAAAGACAGTCGAGGGACAACGACGATGAGGATCGCAGAAGGACAGTCGAGGGACGACGACGATGAGGATCGCAGAAGGACAGTCGAGGGACGACAACAATGAGGAATCTTCAGTGCAGACATGTCGAAGAGGAGGATTCGCGTGCAGAAGGATAGTCGAGGGACGACGACGATGAGGATCGCAGAAGGACAGTAGAGGGACAACAACGATGAGGATCGCAGAAGGACAGTCGAGGGACCACGTCGAAGAGGATCCTAGAAGGACAGTCGAGGGACGACGACGATGAGGAATCTTCAGTGCAGACATGTCGAAGAGGAGGATTCACGTGCAGAAGGATAGTCGAGGGACGACGACGATCAGAATCGCAGAAGGACGGTCGAGGTACGACGACGATGAGGATCGCAGAAGGACAGTCGAGGGACGACGACGATGAGGAATCTTCAGTGCAGACATGATGAGGAGGAGGATTCGAGTGCTGAAGGATAGTCGAGGAACGACGACGATGAGGATCGCAGAAGGACAGTCGAGGGACGACAACGATGAGGAATCTTCAGACATTTTGAAGAGGAGGATTTGCGAGCAGAAAGACAGTCGAGGGACGACGATGATGAGGATTGCAGAAGGACAGTCGAGGGACGACAACGATGAGGAATCTTCAGACATTTTGAAGAGGAGGATTTGCGCAGAGAAAGACATTTGAGGGACGACGACGATGAGGATCGCAGAAGGACAGTCGAGGGACAGTCGAGGAGACGATGAGTATTGCAGAAGGACAGTCGAGGGACAATCGAGGAGACAATGAGTATTGCAGAAGGAGAGTTGAGGGTTTTGACGATGAGGAATCTGCAGACATTTTGAAGAGGAGTATTTAAGCGCAGAAAGACAGATGAGGGACGACGATGATGAGGATCGCAGAAGGACAGTTGAGGGATGACGACGATGAGGAATCTGCAGACATTTTGAAAAGGAGGATTTGAACGCAGAAGGACAGTCGAGGGACAACGACGATGAGGATCGCAGAAGGACAGTCGAGGGACGACGACGATGAGGATCGCAGAAGGACAGTCGAGGGACGACGACGATGAGGATCGCAGAAGGACTGTCGAGGGACGACGACAATGAGGAATCTTCAGTGCAGACATGTCGAAGAGGAGGATTCACGTGCAGAAGGATAGTGGAGGGACGACGACGATCAGAATCGCAGAAGGACAGTCGAGGGACGACGACGATGAGGATCGCAGAAGGACAGTCGAGGGACGACGACGATGAGGAATCTTCAGTGCAGACATGATGAGGAGGAGGATTCGCGTGCTGAAGGATAGTCGAGGGACGACGACGATGAGGATCACAGAAGGACAGTCGAGGGACGACAACGATGAGGAATCTTCAGACATTTTGAAGAGGAGGATTTGCAAGCAGAAAGACAGTCGAGGGACGACAACGATGAGGATTGCAGAAGGACAGTCGAGGGACGACAACGATGAGGAATCTTCAGACATTTTGAAAAAGAGGATTTGCGTGCAGAAAGACATTTGAGGGACGACGACGATGAGGATCGCAGAAGGACAGTCGAGGGACAGTCGAGGAGACAATGAGTATTGCAGAAGGAGAGTTGAGGGTTGACGACGATGAGGAATCTGCAGACATTTTGAAGAGGAGGATTTGAACGCAGAAGGACAGTCGAGGGACAACGACGATGAGGATCGCAGAAGGATAGTCGAGGGACGACGACAATGAGGATCGCAGAAGGACAGTCGAGGGACGACGATGATGAGGAATCTTCAGTGCAGACATGTTGAGGAGGAGGATTCGCGTGCAGAAGGATAGTCGAGGGACGACGACGATGAGGTTCGCAGAAGGACAGTCGAGGGACGACAACGATGAGGAATCTTCAGACATTTTGAAGAGGAGGATTTGCGCACAGAAAGACAGTCGAGGGACGATGACGATGAGGATCGCAGAAGGACAGTCAAGGGACGACGACGATGAGGATCGCAGAAGGACAGTCGAGGGACGACGACAATGAGGAATCTTCAGTGCAGACATGTCGAAGAAGAGGATTCACGTGCAGAAGGATAGTGGAGGGACGACGACGATCAGAATCGCAGAAGGACAGTCGCGGGACGACGACGATGAGGATCGCAGAAGGACAGTCGAGGGACGACGACGATGAGGAATCTTCAGTGCAGACATGATGAGGAGGAGGATTCGCGTGCTGAAGGATAGTCGAGGGACGACGACGATGAGGATCACAGAAGGACAGTCGAGGGACGACAACGATGAGGAATCTTCAGACATTTTGAAGAGGAGGATTTGCGAGCAGAAAGACAGTCGAGTGACGACGACTATGAGGATCGCGGAAGGACAGTCGAGGGGACGACAAACATGAGGATTGCAGAAGGACAGTCGAGGGACGACAACGATGAGGAATCTTCAGACATTTTGAAAAAGAGGATTTGCGCGCATAAAGACATTTGAGGGACGACGACGATGAGGATCGCAGAAGGACAGTCGAGGGACAGTCGAGGAGACAATGAGTATTGCAGAAGGAGAGTTGAGGGTTGACGACGATGAGGAATCTGCAGACATTTTGAAGAGGAGGATTTGAACGCAGAAGGACAGTCGAGGGACGACGACAATGAGGATCGCAGAAGGACAGTCGAGGGACGACGATGATGAGGAATCTTCAGTGCAGACATGTTGAGGAGGAGGATTCGCGTGCAGAAAGACAGTCGAGGGACGATGACGATGAGGATCGCAGAAGGACAGTCAAGGGACGACGACGATGAGGATCGCAGAAGGACAGTCGAGGGACGACGACAATGAGGAATCTTCAGTGCAGACATGTCGAAGAGGAGGATTCACATGCAGAGGGATAGTTGAGGGACGACGACGATGAGGATCGCAGAAGGACAGTCGCGGGACGACGACGATGAGGATCGCAGAAGGACAGTCGAGGGGACGACGACGATGAGGATTGCAGAAGGACAGTCGAGGGACAACGACGATGAGGATCGCAGAAGGACAGTCGAGGGACGACAACGATGAGGAATCTTCAGACATTTTGAAGAGGAGGATTTGCGAGCAGAAAGACAGTCGAGGGACAACGACGATGAGGATCGCAGAAGGACAGTCGAGGGACGACGACGATGAGGATCGCAGAAGGACAGTCGAGGGACGACAACAATGAGGAATCTTCAGTGCAGACATGTCGAAGAGGAGGATTCGCGTGCAGAAGGATAGTCGAGGGACGACGACGATGAGGATCGCAGAAGGACAGTAGAGGGACAACAACGATGAGGATCGCAGAAGGACAGTCGAGGGACCACGTCGAAGAGGATCCTAGAAGGACAGTCGAGGGACGACGACGATGAGGAATCTTCAGTGCAGACATGTCGAAGAGGAGGATTCACGTGCAGAAGGATAGTCGAGGGACGACGACGATCAGAATCGCAGAAGGACGGTCGAGGTACGACGACGATGAGGATCGCAGAAGGACAGTCGAGGGACGACGACGATGAGGAATCTTCAGTGCAGACATGATGAGGAGGAGGATTCGAGTGCTGAAGGATAGTCGAGGAACGACGACGATGAGGATCGCAGAAGGACAGTCGAGGGACGACAACGATGAGGAATCTTCAGACATTTTGAAGAGGAGGATTTGCGAGCAGAAAGACAGTCGAGGGACGACGATGATGAGGATTGCAGAAGGACAGTCGAGGGACGACAACGATGAGGAATCTTCAGACATTTTGAAGAGGAGGATTTGCGCAGAGAAAGACATTTGAGGGACGACGACGATGAGGATCGCAGAAGGACAGTCGAGGGACAGTCGAGGAGACGATGAGTATTGCAGAAGGACAGTCGAGGGACAATCGAGGAGACAATGAGTATTGCAGAAGGAGAGTTGAGGGTTTTGACGATGAGGAATCTGCAGACATTTTGAAGAGGAGTATTTAAGCGCAGAAAGACAGATGAGGGACGACGATGATGAGGATCGCAGAAGGACAGTCGAGGGATGACGACGATGAGGAATCTGCAGACATTTTGAAAAGGAGGATTTGAACGCAGAAGGACAGTCGAGGGACAACGACGATGAGGATCGCAGAAGGACAGTCGAGGGACGACGACGATGAGGATCGCAGAAGGACAGTCGAGGGACGACGACGATGAGGATCGCAGAAGGACTGTCGAGGGACGACGACAATGAGGAATCTTCAGTGCAGACATGTCGAAGAGGAGGATTCACGTGCAGAAGGATAGTGGAGGGACGACGACGATCAGAATCGCAGAAGGACAGTCGAGGGACGACGACGATGAGGATCGCAGAAGGACAGTCGAGGGACGACGACGATGAGGAATCTTCAGTGCAGACATGATGAGGAGGAGGATTCGCGTGCTGAAGGATAGTCGAGGGACGACGACGATGAGGATCACAGAAGGACAGTCGAGGGACGACAACGATGAGGAATCTTCAGACATTTTGAAGAGGAGGATTTGCAAGCAGAAAGACAGTCGAGGGACGACAACGATGAGGATTGCAGAAGGACAGTCGAGGGACGACAACGATGAGGAATCTTCAGACATTTTGAAAAAGAGGATTTGCGTGCAGAAAGACATTTGAGGGACGACGACGATGAGGATCGCAGAAGGACAGTCGAGGGACAGTCGAGGAGACAATGAGTATTGCAGAAGGAGAGTTGAGGGTTGACGACGATGAGGAATCTGCAGACATTTTGAAGAGGAGGATTTGAACGCAGAAGGACAGTCGAGGGACAACGACGATGAGGATCGCAGAAGGATAGTCGAGGGACGACGACAATGAGGATCGCAGAAGGACAGTCGAGGGACGACGATGATGAGGAATCTTCAGTGCAGACATGTTGAGGAGGAGGATTCGCTTGCAGAAGGATAGTCGAGGGACGACGACGATGAGGTTCGCAGAAGGACAGTCGAGGGACGACAACGATGAGGAATCTTCAGACATTTTGAAGAGGAGGATTTGCGCACAGAAAGACAGTCGAGGGACGATGACGATGAGGATCGCAGAAGGACAGTCAAGGGACGACGACGATGAGGATCGCAGAAGGACAGTCGAGGGACGACGACAATGAGGAATCTTCAGTGCAGACATGTCGAAGAGGAGGATTCACGTGCAGAAGGATAGTCGAGGGACGACGACGATGAGGTTCGCAGAAGGACAGTCGAGGGACGACAACGATGAGGAATCTTCAGACATTTTGAAGAGGAGGATTTGCGCACAGAAAGACAGTCGAGGGACGATGACGATGAGGATCGCAGAAGGACAGTCGAGGGACGACAACGATGCGGAATCTTCAGACATTTTGAAGAGGATGATTTGCGCACAGAAAGACAGTCGAGGGACGACGACGATGAGGATCGCAGAAGGACAGTCGAGGGACGACGACGATGAGGATCGCAGAAGGACAGTCGAGGGGACGACGACGAGGATTGCAGAAGGACAGTCGAGGGACGACAACGATGAGGAATCTTCAGACATTTTGAACAGGAGGATTTGCGCGCAGAAAGACAGTTGAGGGACGACGACGATGAGGATCGCAGATGGACAGTCGAGGGCCAACGACGATGAGGATCGCAGAAGG
The DNA here is from genome assembly GCA_023634145.1 of Thymallus thymallus. Lineage (NCBI taxonomy): Eukaryota > Metazoa > Chordata > Actinopteri > Salmoniformes > Salmonidae > Thymallus > Thymallus thymallus. Next base: position 16,076,148 of record CM042378.1, read on the forward strand.
ACAGTCGAAGGACAGTCGAGGGGACGACGGTGATGAGTATTGCAGAAGGACAGTTGAGGGATGACGACGATGAGGAATCTGCAGACATTTTGAAGAGGAGGATTTGCGTGCAGAAAGACAGTCGAGGGACGACGACGATGAGGATCGCAGATGGACAGTCGAGGGCCAACGACGATGAGGATCGCAGAAGGACAGTCGAAGGACAGTCGAGGGGACGACGGTGATGAGTATTGCAGAAGGACAGTTGAGGGATGACGACGATGAGGAATCTGCAGACATTTTGAAGAGGAGGATTTGCGTGCAGAAAGACAGTCGAGGGACAACGACGATGAGGATTGCAGGCGGCCAGTCGAGGGACGAAAACGATGAGGAATCTTCAGACATTTTGGAGACTAGGATTTGCGCGCAGAAAGACAGATGAGGGACGACGACGATGAGGATCGCAGAAGGACAGTCGAGGGACCACGACGATGAGGATCGCAGAAGGACAGTCGAGGGATCACGACGATGAGGAATCTGCAGACATTTTGAAAAGGAGGACTTGAACGCAGAAGGACAGTCGAGGGACAACGACGATGAGGATCGCAGAAGGACAGTCGAGGGACGACGACGATGAGGATCGCAGAAGGACAGTCGAGGGACGACGACAATGAGGAATCTTCAGTGCAGACATGTCGAAGAGGAGGATTCGCGTGCAGAAGGAGAGTCGAGGGACGACGACGATGAGGATCGCAGAAGGACAGTAGAGGGACAACAACGATGAGGATCGCAGAAGGACAGTCGAGGGACCACGTCGAAGAGGATCCTAGAAGGACAGTCGAGGGACGACGACGATGAGGAATCTTCAGTGCAGACATGTCGAAGAGGAGGATTCACGTGCAGAAGGATAGTCGAGGGACGACGACGATCAGAATCGCAGAAGGACGGTCGAGGGACAACGACGATGAGGATCGCAGAAGGACAGTCGAGGGACGACGACGATGAGGATCGCAGAAGGACTGTCGAGGGACGACGACAATGAGGAATCTTCAGTGCAGACATGTCGAAGAGGAGGATTCACGTGCAGAAGGATAGTGGAGGGACGACGACGATCAGAATCGCAGAAGGACAGTCGAGGGACGACGACGATGAGGATCGCAGAAGGACAGTCGAGGGACGACGACGATGAGGAATCTTCAGTGCAGACATGATGAGGAGGAGGATTCGCGTGCTGAAGGATAGTCGAGGGACGACGACGATGAGGATCACAGAAGGACAGTCGAGGGACGACAACGATGAGGAATCTTCAGACATTTTGAAGAGGAGGATTTGCAAGCAGAAAGACAGTCGAGGGACGACAACGATGAGGATTGCAGAAGGACAGTCGAGGGACGACAACGATGAGGAATCTTCAGACATTTTGAAAAAGAGGATTTGCGCGCAGAAAGACATTTGAGGGACGACGACGATGAGGATCGCAGAAGGACAGTCGAGGGACAGTCGAGGAGACAATGAGTATTGCAGAAGGAGAGTTGAGGGTTGACGACGATGAGGAATCTGCAGACATTTTGAAGAGGAGGATTTGAACGCAGAAGGACAGTCGAGGGACAACGACGATGAGGATCGCAGAAGGATAGTCGAGGGACGACGACAATGAGGATCGCAGAAGGACAGTCGAGGGACGACGATGATGAGGAATCTTCAGTGCAGACATGTTGAGGAGGAGGATTCGCGTGCAGAAGGATAGTCGAGGGACGACGACGATGAGGTTCGCAGAAGGACAGTCGAGGGACGACAACGATGAGGAATCTTCAGACATTTTGAAGAGGAGGATTTGCGCACAGAAAGACAGTCGAGGGACGATGACGATGAGGATCGCAGAAGGACAGTCAAGGGACGACGACGATGAGGATCGCAGAAGGACAGTCGAGGGACGACGACAATGAGGAATCTTCAGTGCAGACATGTCGAAGAGGAGGATTCACGTGCAGAAGGATAGTCGAGGGACGACGACGATGAGGTTCGCAGAAGGACAGTCGAGGGACGACAACGATGAGGAATCTTCAGACATTTTGAAGAGGAGGATTTGCGCACAGAAAGACAGTCGAGGGACGATGACGATGAGGATCGCAGAAGGACAGTCGAGGGACGACAACGATGCGGAATCTTCAGACATTTTGAAGAGGATGATTTGCGCACAGAAAGACAGTCGAGGGACGACGACGATGACGATCGCAGAAGGACAGTCGAGCGACGACGACAATGAGGATCGCAGAAGGACAGTCGAGGGACGACGATGATGAGGAATCTTCAGTGCAGACATGTTGAGGAGGAGGATTCGCGTGCAGAAGGAAAGTCGAGGGACGACGACGATGAGGATCGCAGAAGCACAGTCGAGGGACGACAACGATGAGGAATCTTCAGACATTTTGAAGAGGAGGATTTGCGCACAGAAAGACAGTCGAGGGGCGATGACGATGAGGATCGCAGAAGGACAGTCGAGGGACGACAACGATGCGGAATCTTCAGACATTTTGAAGAGGAGGATTTGAACGCAGAAGGACAGTCGAGGGACAACGACGATGAGGATCGCAGAAGGACAGTCGAGGGACGACGACGATGAAGATCGCAGAAGGACAGTCGAGGGACGACGACAATGAGGATCGCAGAAGGACAGTCGAGGGACGACGATGATGAGGAATCATCAGTGCAGACATGTTGAGGAGGAGGATTCGCGTGAGGAAGGATAGTCGAGGGACGACGACGATGAGGATCGCGGAAGGACAGTTGAGGGGACGACAACGATGAGGATTGCAGAAGGACAGTCGAGGGACGACAACGATGAGGAATCTTCAGACATTTTGAAAAAGAGGATTCGCGCGCAGAAAGACATTTGAGGGACGACGACGATTAGGATCGCAGAAGGACAGTCGAGGGACAGTCGAGGGGACGACGAAGATGAGTATTGCAGAAGGACAGTTGAGAGTGACGACGATGAGGAATCTGCAGACATTTTGAAGAGGAGGAATTGAACGCAGAAGGACAGTCGAGGGACAACGACGATGAGGATCGCAGAAGGACAGTCGAGGGACGACGATGATGAGGAATCTTCAGTGCAGACATGTTGAGGAGGAGGATTCGCGTGCAGAAGAAAAGTCGAGGGACGACGACGATGAGGATCGCAGATGGACAGTCGAGGGACGACAACGATGAGGAATCTTCAGACATTTTGAAGAGGAGGATTTGCGCGCAGAAAGACAGTTGAGGGACGACGACGATGAGGATCGCAGATGGACAGTCGAGGGCCAACGACTATGAGGATCGCAGAAGGACAGTCGAGGGGACGATGAGTATTGCAGAAGGACAGTCGAAGGACAGTCGAGGGGACGACGACGATGAGTATTGCAGAAGGACAATTGAGGGATGACGACGATGAGGAATCTGCAGACATTTTGAAGAGGAGGATTTGCGTGCAGAAAGACAGTCGAGGGATGAAGACGATGAGGATCGCAGAAGGACAGTCGAGGGACCACGACGATGAGGATCGCAGAAGGACAGTCGAAGGACGACGACGATGAGGATCGCAGAAGGACAGTCGAGGGACGACGACAATGAGGAATCTTCAGTGCAGACATGTCTAAGAGGAGGATTCACGTGCAGAAGGATAGTTGAGGGACGACAACGATCAGAATCGCAGAAGGACAGTCGAGGGACGACGACGATGAGGATCGCAGAAGGACAGTCGAGGGACGACGACGATGAGGAATCTTCAGTGCAGACATGATGAGGAGGAGGATTCGCGTGCTGAAGGATAGTCGAGGGACGACGACGATGAGGATCACAGAAGGACAGTCGAGGGACGACAACGATGAGGAATCTTCAGACATTTTGAAGAGGAGGATTTGCGAGCAGAAAGACAGTCGAGGGACGACAACGATGAGGATCGCGGAAGGACAGTCGAGGGGACGACAACGATGAGGATTGCAGAAGGACAGTCGAGGGACGACAACGATGAGGAATCTTCAGACATTTTGAAAAAGAGGATTTGCGCGCAGAAAGACATTTGAGGGACGACGACGATGAGGATCGCAGAAGGACAGTCGAGGGACAGTCGAGGGGACGACGACGGTGAGTATTGCAGAAGGACAGTTGAGAGTGACGACGATGAGGAATCTGCAGACATTTTGAAGAGGAGGATTTGAACGCAGAAGGACAGTCGAGGGACAACGACGATGAGGATCGCAGAAGGACAGTCGAGCGACGACGACAATGAGGATCGCAGAAGGACAGTCGAGGGACGACGACGATGAGGAATCTTCAGACATTTTGAAGAGGAGGATTTGCGAGCAGAAAGACAGTCGAGGGACGACAACGATGAGGATCGAAGAAGGACAGTCGAGGGGACGACAACGATGAGGATTGCAGAAGGACAGTCGAGGGACGACAACGATGAGGAATCTTCAGACATTTTGAAAAAGAGGATTTGCGCGCAGAAAGACATTTGAGGGACGACGACGATGAGGATCGCAGAAGGACAGTCGAGGGACAGTCGAGGGGACGACGACGGTGAGTATTGCAGAAGGACAGTTGAGAGTGACGACGATGAGGAATCTGCAGACATTTTGAAGAGGAGGATTTGAACGCAGAAGGACAGTCGAGGGACAACGACGATGAGGATCGCAGAAGGACAGTCGAGCGACGACGACAATGAGGATCGCAGAAGGACAGTCGAGGGACGACGATGATGAGGAATCTTCAGTGCAGACATGTTGAGGAGGAGGATTCGCGTGCAGAAGGAAAGTCGAGGGACGACGACGATGAGGATCGCAGAAGCACAGTCGAGGGACGACAACGATGAGGAATCTTCAGACATTTTGAAGAGGAGGATTTGCGCACAGAAAGACAGTCGAGGGGCGATGACGATGAGGATCGCAGAAGGACAGTCGAGGGACGACAACGATGCGGAATCTTCAGACATTTTGAAGAGGAGGATTTGAACGCAGAAGGACAGTCGAGGGACAACGACGATGAGGATCGCAGAAGGACAGTCGAGGGACGACGACGATGAAGATCGCAGAAGGACAGTCGAGGGACGACGACAATGAGGATCGCAGAAGGAGAGTCGAGGGACGACGATGATGAGGAATCATCAGTGCAGACATGTTGAGGAGGAGGATTCGCGTGAGGAAGGATAGTCGAGGGACGACGACGATGAGGATCGCAGAAGGACAGTCGAGGGACGACGACGATGAGGATCGCAGAAGGACAGTCGAGGGACGACGACGATGAGGATCGCAGAAGGACAGTCGAGGGGACGACGACGATGAGGATTGCAGAAGGACAGTCGAGGGACGACAACGTTGAGGAATCTTCAGACATTTTGAAGAGGAGGATTTGCAAGCAGAAAGACAGTTGAGGGACGACGACGATGAGGATCGCAGATGGACAGTCGAGGGCCAACGACGATGAGGATCGCAGAAGGACAGTCGAAGGACAGTAGAGGGGACGACGACGATGAGTATTGCAGAAGGACAGTTGAGGGATGACGACGATGAGGAATCTGCAGACATTTTGAAGAGGAGGATTTGCGTGCAGAAAGACAGTCGAGGGACGAAGACGATGAGGATCTTAGAAGGACAGTCGAGGGGACGACGACGAGGAGTGCAGGCGGCCAGTTGAGGGACGACAACGATGAGGAATCTTCAGACATTTTGAAGAGGAGGATTTAAGCGCAGAAAGACAGATGAGGGACGACGATGATGAGGATCGCAGAAGGACAGTCGAGGGACCACGACGATGAGGATCGCAGAAGGACAGTCGAGGGATGACGACGATGAGGAATCTGCAGACATTTTGAAAAGGAGGATTTGAACGCAGAAGGACAGTCGAGGGACAACGACGATGAGGATCGCAGAAGGACAGTCGAGGGACGACGACGATGAGGATCGCAAAAGGACTGTCGAGGGACGACGACAATGAGGAATCTTCAGTTCAGACATGTCGAAGAAGAGGATTCACGTGCAGAAGGATAGTGGAGGGACGACGACGATCAGAATCGCAGAAGGACAGTCGCGGGACGACGACGATGAGGATCGCAGAAGGACAGTCGAGGGACGACGACGATGAGGAATCTTCAGTGCAGACATGATGAGGAGGAGGATTCGCGTGCTGAAGGATAGTCGAGGGACGACGACGATGAGGATCACAGAAGGACAGTCGAGGGACGACAACGATGAGTAATCTTCAGACATTTTGAAGAGGAGGATTTGCGAGCAGAAAGACAGTCGTGTGACGACGACTATGAGGATCGCGGAAGGACAGTCGAGGGGACGACAAACATGAGGATTGCAGAAGGACAGTCGAGGGACGACAACGATGAGGAATCTTCAGACATTTTGAAAAAGAGGATTTGCGCGCATAAAGACATTTGAGGGACGACGACGATGAGGATCGCAGAAGGACAGTCGAGGGACAGTCGAGGAGACAATGAGTATTGCAGAAGGAGAGTTGAGGGTTGACGACGATGAGGAATCTGCAGACATTTTGAAGAGGAGGATTTGAACGCAGAAGGACAGTCGAGGGACGACGACAATGAGGATCGCAGAAGGACAGTCGAGGGACGACGATGATGAGGAATCTTCAGTGCAGACATGTTGAGGAGGAGGATTCGCGTGCAGAAAGACAGTCGAGGGACGATGACGATGAGGATCGCAGAAGGACAGTCAAGGGACGACGACGATGAGGATCGCAGAAGGACAGTCGAGGGACGACGACAATGAGGAATCTTCAGTGCAGACATGTCGAAGAGGAGGATTCACATGCAGAGGGATAGTTGAGGGACGACGACGATGAGGATCGCAGAAGGACAGTCGCGGGACGACGACGATGAGGATCGCAGAAGGACAGTCGAGGGGACGACGACGATGAGGATTGCAGAAGGACAGTCGAGGGACAACGACGATGAGGATCGCAGAAGGACAGTCGAGGGACGACAACGATGAGGAATCTTCAGACATTTTGAAGAGGAGGATTTGCGAGCAGAAAGACAGTCGAGGGACAACGACGATGAGGATCGCAGAAGGACAGTCGAGGGACGACGACGATGAGGATCGCAGAAGGACAGTCGAGGGACGACAACAATGAGGAATCTTCAGTGCAGACATGTCGAAGAGGAGGATTCGCGTGCAGAAGGATAGTCGAGGGACGACGACGATGAGGATCGCAGAAGGACAGTAGAGGGACAACAACGATGAGGATCGCAGAAGGACAGTCGAGGGACCACGTCGAAGAGGATCCTAGAAGGACAGTCGAGGGACGACGACGATGAGGAATCTTCAGTGCAGACATGTCGAAGAGGAGGATTCACGTGCAGAAGGATAGTCGAGGGACGACGACGATCAGAATCGCAGAAGGACGGTCGAGGTACGACGACGATGAGGATCGCAGAAGGACAGTCGAGGGACGACGACGATGAGGAATCTTCAGTGCAGACATGATGAGGAGGAGGATTCGAGTGCTGAAGGATAGTCGAGGAACGACGACGATGAGGATCGCAGAAGGACAGTCGAGGGACGACAACGATGAGGAATCTTCAGACATTTTGAAGAGGAGGATTTGCGAGCAGAAAGACAGTCGAGGGACGACGATGATGAGGATTGCAGAAGGACAGTCGAGGGACGACAACGATGAGGAATCTTCAGACATTTTGAAGAGGAGGATTTGCGCAGAGAAAGACATTTGAGGGACGACGACGATGAGGATCGCAGAAGGACAGTCGAGGGACAGTCGAGGAGACGATGAGTATTGCAGAAGGACAGTCGAGGGACAATCGAGGAGACAATGAGTATTGCAGAAGGAGAGTTGAGGGTTTTGACGATGAGGAATCTGCAGACATTTTGAAGAGGAGTATTTAAGCGCAGAAAGACAGATGAGGGACGACGATGATGAGGATCGCAGAAGGACAGTCGAGGGATGACGACGATGAGGAATCTGCAGACATTTTGAAAAGGAGGATTTGAACGCAGAAGGACAGTCGAGGGACAACGACGATGAGGATCGCAGAAGGACAGTCGAGGGACGACGACGATGAGGATCGCAGAAGGACAGTCGAGGGACGACGAAAATGAGGAATCTTCAGTGCAGACATGTCGAAGAGGAGGATTCGCGTGCAGAAGGAGAGTCGAGGGACGACGACGATGAGGATCGCAGAAGGACAGTAGAGGGACAACAACGATGAGGATCGCAGAAGGACAGTCGAGGGACCACGTCGAAGAGGATCCTAGAAGGACAGTCGAGGGACGACGACGATGAGGAATCTTCAGTGCAGACATGTCGAAGAGGAGGATTCACGTGCAGAAGGATAGTCGAGGGACGACGACGATCAGAATCGCAGAAGGACGGTCGAGGGACAACGACGATGAGGATCGCAGAAGGACAGTCGAGGGACGACGACGATGAGGATCGCAGAAGGACTGTCGAGGGACGACGACAATGAGGAATCTTCAGTGCAGACATGTCGAAGAGGAGGATTCACGTGCAGAAGGATAGTGGAGGGACGACGACGATCAGAATCGCAGAAGGACAGTCGAGGGACGACGACGATGAGGATCGCAGAAGGACAGTCGAGGGACGACGACGATGAGGAATCTTCAGTGCAGACATGATGAGGAGGAGGATTCGCGTGCTGAAGGATAGTCGAGGGACGACGACGATGAGGATCACAGAAGGACAGTCGAGGGACGACAACGATGAGGAATCTTCAGACATTTTGAAGAGGAGGATTTGCAAGCAGAAAGACAGTCGAGGGACGACAACGATGAGGATTGCAGAAGGACAGTCGAGGGACGACAACGATGAGGAATCTTCAGACATTTTGAAAAAGAGGATTTGCGCGCAGAAAGACATTTGAGGGACGACGACGATGAGGATCGCAGAAGGACAGTCGAGGGACAGTCGAGGAGACAATGAGTATTGCAGAAGGAGAGTTGAGGGTTGACGACGATGAGGAATCTGCAGACATTTTGAAGAGGAGGATTTGAACGCAGAAGGACAGTCGAGGGACAACGACGATGAGGATCGCAGAAGGATAGTCGAGGGACGACGACAATGAGGATCGCAGAAGGACAGTCGAGGGACGACGATGATGAGGAATCTTCAGTGCAGACATGTTGAGGAGGAGGATTCGCGTGCAGAAGGATAGTCGAGGGACGACGACGATGAGGTTCGCAGAAGGACAGTCGAGGGACGACAACGATGAGGAATCTTCAGACATTTTGAAGAGGAGGATTTGCGCACAGAAAGACAGTCGAGGGACGATGACGATGAGGATCGCAGAAGGACAGTCAAGGGACGACGACGATGAGGATCGCAGAAGGACAGTCGAGGGACGACGACAATGAGGAATCTTCAGTGCAGACATGTCGAAGAGGAGGATTCACGTGCAGAAGGATAGTCGAGGGACGACGACGATGAGGTTCGCAGAAGGACAGTCGAGGGACGACAACGATGAGGAATCTTCAGACATTTTGAAGAGGAGGATTTGCGCACAGAAAGACAGTCGAGGGACGATGACGATGAGGATCGCAGAAGGACAGTCGAGGGACGACAACGATGCGGAATCTTCAGACATTTTGAAGAGGATGATTTGCGCACAGAAAGACAGTCGAGGGACGACGACGATGAGGATCGCAGAAGGACAGTCGAGGGACGACGACGATGAGGATCGCAGAAGGACAGTCGAGGGGACGACGACGAGGATTGCAGAAGGACAGTCGAGGGACGACAACGATGAGGAATCTTCAGACATTTTGAACAGGAGGATTTGCGCGCAGAAAGACAGTTGAGGGACGACGACGATGAGGATCGCAGATGGACAGTCGAGGGCCAACGACGATGAGGATCGCAGAAGGACAGTCGAAGGACAGTCGAGGGGACGACGGTGATGAGTATTGCAGAAGGACAGTTGAGGGATGACGACGATGAGGAATCTGCAGACATTTTGAAGAGGAGGATTTGCGTGCAGAAAGACAGTCGAGGGACGACGACGATGAGGATCGCAGATGGACAGTCGAGGGCCAACGACGATGAGGATCGCAGAAGGACAGTCGAAGGACAGTCGAGGGGACGACGGTGATGAGTATTGCAGAAGGACAGTTGAGGGATGACGACGATGAGGAATCTGCAGACATTTTGAAGAGGAGGATTTGCGTGCAGAAAGACAGTCGAGGGACAACGACGATGAGGATTGCAGGCGGCCAGTCGAGGGACGAAAACGATGAGGAATCTTCAGACATTTTGGAGAGGAGGATTTGCGCGCAGAAAGACAGATGAGGGACGACGACGATGAGGATCGCAGAAGGACAGTCGAGGGACCACGACGATGAGGATCGCAGAAGGACAGTCGAGGGATCACGACGATGAGGAATCTGCAGACATTTTGAAAAGGAGGACTTGAACGCAGAAGGACAGTCGAGGGACAACGACGATGAGGATCGCAGAAGGACAGTCGAGGGACGACGACGATGAGGATCGCAGAAGGACAGTCGAGGGACGACGACAATGAGGAATCTTCAGTGCAGACATGTCGAAGAGGAGGATTCGCGTGCAGAAGGAGAGTCGAGGGACGACGACGATGAGGATCGCAGAAGGACAGTAGAGGGACAACAACGATGAGGATCGCAGAAGGACAGTCGAGGGACCACGTCGAAGAGGATCCTAGAAGGACAGTCGAGGGACGACGACGATGAGGAATCTTCAGTGCAGACATGTCGAAGAGGAGGATTCACGTGCAGAAGGATAGTCGAGGGACGACGACGATCAGAATCGCAGAAGGACGGTCGAGGGACAACGACGATGAGGATCGCAGAAGGACAGTCGAGGGACGACGACGATGAGGAATCTTCAGTGCAGACATGATGAGGAGGAGGATTCGCGTGCTGAAGGATAGTCGAGGAACGACGACGATGAGGATCGCAGAAGGACAGTCGAGGGACGACAACGATGAGGAATCTTCAGACATTTTGAAGAGGAGGATTTGCGAGCAGAAAGACAGTCGAGGGACGACGATGATGAGGATCGCGGAAGGACAGTCGAGGGGACGACGACGATGAGGATTGCAGAAGGACAGTCGAGGGACGACAACGATGAGGAATCTTCAGACATTTTGAAAAGGAGGATTTGCGCACAGAAAGACATTTGAGGGACGACGACGATGAGGATCGCAGAAGGACAGTCGAGGGACAGTCGAGGAGACGATGAGTATTGCAGAAGGACAGTCGAGGGACAATCGAGGAGACAATGAGTATTGCAGAAGGAGAGTTGAGGGTTTTGACGATGAGGAATCTGCAGACATTTTGAAGAGGAGGATTTGAACGCAGAAGGACAGTCGAGGGACAACGACGATGAGGATCGCAGAAGGACAGTCGAGGGACGACGACAATGAGGATCGCAGAAGGACAGTCGAGGGACGACGATGATGAGGAATCTTCAGTGCAGACATGTTGAGGAGGAGGATTCGCGTGCAGAAGGATAGTCGAGGGACGACGACGATGAGGATCGCAGAAGGACAGTCGAGGGACGACAACGATGAGGAATCTTCAGATATTTTGAAGAGGAGGATTTGCGCACAGAAAGACAGTCGAGGGACGATGACGATGAGGATCGCAGAAGGACAGTCGAGGGACGACAACGATGCGGAATCTTCAGACATTTTGAAGAGGAGGATTTGAACGCAGAAGGACAGTCGAGGGACAACGACGATGAGGATCGCAGAAGGACAGTCAAGGGACGACGACGATGAGGATCGCAGAAGGACAGTCGAGGGACGACGACGATGAGGAATCTTCAGTGCAGACATGTCGAAGAGGAGGATTCACGTGCAGAAGGATAGTCGAGGGACGACGACGATCAGAATCGCAGAAGGACGGTCGAGGGACAACGACGATGAGGATCGCAGAAGGACAGTCGAGGGACGACGACGATGAGGATCGCAGAAGGACTGTCGAGGGACGACGACAATGAGGAATCTTCAGTGCAGACATGTCGAAGAGGAGGATTCACGTGCAGAAGGATAGTGGAGGGACGACGACGATCAGAATCGCAGAAGGACAGTCGAGGGACGACGACGATGAGGATCGCAGAAGGACAGTCGAGGGACGACGACGATGAGGAATCTTCAGTGCAGACATGATGAGGAGGAGGATTCGCGTGCTGAAGGATAGTCGAGGGACGACGACGATGAGGATCACAGAAGGACAGTCGAGGGACGACAACGATGAGGAATCTTCAGACATTTTGAAGAGGAGGATTTGCAAGCAGAAAGACAGTCGAGGGACGACAACGATGAGGATTGCAGAAGGACAGTCGAGGGACGACAACGATGAGGAATCTTCAGACATTTTGAAAAAGAGGATTTGCGCGCAGAAAGACATTTGAGGGACGACGACGATGAGGATCGCAGAAGGACAGTCGAGGGACAGTCGAGGAGACAATGAGTATTGCAGAAGGAGAGTTGAGGGTTGACGACGATGAGGAATCTGCAGACATTTTGAAGAGGAGGATTTGAACGCAGAAGGACAGTCGAGGGACAACGACGATGAGGATCGCAGAAGGATAGTCGAGGGACGACGACAATGAGGATCGCAGAAGGACAGTCGAGGGACGACGATGATGAGGAATCTTCAGTGCAGACATGTTGAGGAGGAGGATTCGCGTGCAGAAGGATAGTCGAGGGACGACGACGATGAGGTTCGCAGAAGGACAGTCGAGGGACGACAACGATGAGGAATCTTCAGACATTTTGAAGAGGAGGATTTGCGCACAGAAAGACAGTCGAGGGACGATGACGATGAGGATCGCAGAAGGACAGTCAAGGGACGACGACGATGAGGATCGCAGAAGGACAGTCGAGGGACGACGACAATGAGGAATCTTCAGTGCAGACATGTCGAAGAGGAGGATTCACGTGCAGAAGGATAGTCGAGGGACGACGACGATGAGGTTCGCAGAAGGACAGTCGAGGGACGACAACGATGAGGAATCTTCAGACATTTTGAAGAGGAGGATTTGCGCACAGAAAGACAGTCGAGGGACGATGACGATGAGGATCGCAGAAGGACAGTCGAGGGACGACAACGATGCGGAATCTTCAGACATTTTGAAGAGGATGATTTGCGCACAGAAAGACAGTCGAGGGACGACGACGATGAGGATCGCAGAAGGACAGTCGAGGGACGACGACGATGAGGATCGCAGAAGGACAGTCGAGGGGACGACGACGAGGATTGCAGAAGGACAGTCGAGGGACGACAACGATGAGGAATCTTCAGACATTTTGAACAGGAGGATTTGCGCGCAGAAAGACAGTTGAGGGACGACGACGATGAGGATCGCAGATGGACAGTCGAGGGCCAACGACGATGAGGATCGCAGAAGGACAGTCGAAGGACAGTCGAGGGGACGACGGTGATGAGTATTGCAGAAGGACAGTTGAGGGATGACGACGATGAGGAATCTGCAGACATTTTGAAGAGGAGGATTTGCGTGCAGAAAGACAGTCGAGGGACGACGACGATGAGGATCGCAGATGGACAGTCGAGGGCCAACGACGATGAGGATCGCAGAAGGACAGTCGAAGGACAGTCGAGGGGACGACGGTGATGAGTATTGCAGAAGGACAGTTGAGGGATGACGACGATGAGGAATCTGCAGACATTTTGAAGAGGAGGATTTGCGTGCAGAAAGACAGTCGAGGGACAACGACGATGAGGATTGCAGGCGGCCAGTCGAGGGACGAAAACGATGAGGAATCTTCAGACATTTTGGAGAGGAGGATTTGCGCGCAGAAAGACAGATGAGGGACGACGACGATGAGGATCGCAGAAGGACAGTCGAGGGACCACGACGATGAGGATCGCAGAAGGACAGTCGAGGGATCACGACGATGAGGAATCTGCAGACATTTTGAAAAGGAGGACTTGAACGCAGAAGGACAGTCGAGGGACAACGACGATGAGGATCGCAGAAGGACAGTCGAGGGACGACGACGATGAGGATCGCAGAAGGACAGTCGAGGGACGACGACAATGAGGAATCTTCAGTGCAGACATGTCGAAGAGGAGGATTCGCGTGCAGAAGGAGAGTCGAGGGACGACGACGATGAGGATCGCAGAAGGACAGTAGAGGGACAACAACGATGAGGATCGCAGAAGGACAGTCGAGGGACCACGTCGAAGAGGATCCTAGAAGGACAGTCGAGGGACGACGACGATGAGGAATCTTCAGTGCAGACATGTCGAAGAGGAGGATTCACGTGCAGAAGGATAGTCGAGGGACGACGACGATCAGAATCGCAGAAGGACGGTCGAGGGACAACGACGATGAGGATCGCAGAAGGACAGTCGAGGGACGACGACGATGAGGAATCTTCAGTGCAGACATGATGAGGAGGAGGATTCGCGTGCTGAAGGATAGTCGAGGAACGACGACGATGAGGATCGCAGAAGGACAGTCGAGGGACGACAACGATGAGGAATCTTCAGACATTTTGAAGAGGAGGATTTGCGAGCAGAAAGACAGTCGAGGGACGACGATGATGAGGATCGCGGAAGGACAGTCGAGGGGACGACGATGAGGATCGCAGAAGGACAGTCGAGGGACGACAACGATGAGGAATCTTCAGACATTTTGAAAAGGAGGATTTGCGCACAGAAAGACATTTGAGGGACGACGACGATGAGGATCGCAGAAGGACAGTCGAGGGACAGTCGAGGAGACGATGAGTATTGCAGAAGGACAGTCGAGGGACAATCGAGGAGACAATGAGTATTGCAGAAGGAGAGTTGAGGGTTTTGACGATGAGGAATCTGCAGACATTTTGAAGAGGAGGATTTGAACGCAGAAGGACAGTCGAGGGACAACGACGATGAGGATCGCAGAAGGACAGTCGAGGGACGACGACAATGAGGATCGCAGAAGGACAGTCGAGGGACGACGATGATGAGGAATCTTCAGTGCAGACATGTTGAGGAGGAGGATTCGCGTGCAGAAGGATAGTCGAGGGACGACGACGATGAGGATCGCAGAAGGACAGTCGAGGGACGACAACGATGAGGAATCTTCAGATATTTTGAAGAGGAGGATTTGCGCACAGAAAGACAGTCGAGGGACGATGACGATGAGGATCGCAGAAGGACAGTCGAGGGACGACAACGATGCGGAATCTTCAGACATTTTGAAGAGGAGGATTTGAACGCAGAAGGACAGTCGAGGGACAACGACGATGAGGATCGCAGAAGGACAGTCAAGGGACGACGACGATGAGGATCGCAGAAGGACAGTCGAGGGACGACGACGATGAGGAATCTTCAGTGCAGACATGTCGAAGAGGAGGATTCACGTGCAGAAGGATAGTCGAGGGACGACGACGATCAGAATCGCAGAAGGACGGTCGAGGGACAACGACGATGAGGATCGCAGAAGGACAGTCGAGGGACGACGACGATGAGGATCGCAGAAGGACTGTCGAGGGACGACGACAATGAGGAATCTTCAGTGCAGACATGTCGAAGAGGAGGATTCACGTGCAGAAGGATAGTGGAGGGACGACGACGATCAGAATCGCAGAAGGACAGTCGAGGGACGACGACGATGAGGATCGCAGAAGGACAGTCGAGGGACGACGACGATGAGGAATCTTCAGTGCAGACATGATGAGGAGGAGGATTCGCGTGCTGAAGGATAGTCGAGGGACGACGACGATGAGGATCACAGAAGGACAGTCGAGGGACGACAACGATGAGGAATCTTCAGACATTTTGAAGAGGAGGATTTGCAAGCAGAAAGACAGTCGAGGGACGACAACGATGAGGATTGCAGAAGGACAGTCGAGGGACGACAACGATGAGGAATCTTCAGACATTTTGAAAAAGAGGATTTGCGCGCAGAAAGACATTTGAGGGACGACGACGATGAGGATCGCAGAAGGACAGTCGAGGGACAGTCGAGGAGACAATGAGTATTGCAGAAGGAGAGTTGAGGGTTGACGACGATGAGGAATCTGCAGACATTTTGAAGAGGAGGATTTGAACGCAGAAGGACAGTCGAGGGACAACGACGATGAGGATCGCAGAAGGATAGTCGAGGGACGACGACAATGAGGATCGCAGAAGGACAGTCGAGGGACGACGATGATGAGGAATCTTCAGTGCAGACATGTTGAGGAGGAGGATTCGCGTGCAGAAGGATAGTCGAGGGACGACGACGATGAGGTTCGCAGAAGGACAGTCGAGGGACGACAACGATGAGGAATCTTCAGACATTTTGAAGAGGAGGATTTGCGCACAGAAAGACAGTCGAGGGACGATGACGATGAGGATCGCAGAAGGACAGTCAAGGGACGACGACGATGAGGATCGCAGAAGGACAGTCGAGGGACGACGACAATGAGGAATCTTCAGTGCAGACATGTCGAAGAGGAGGATTCACGTGCAGAAGGATAGTCGAGGGACGACGACGATGAGGTTCGCAGAAGGACAGTCGAGGGACGACAACGATGAGGAATCTTCAGACATTTTGAAGAGGAGGATTTGCGCACAGAAAGACAGTCGAGGGACGATGACGATGAGGATCGCAGAAGGACAGTCGAGGGACGACAACGATGCGGAATCTTCAGACATTTTGAAGAGGATGATTTGCGCACAGAAAGACAGTCGAGGGACGACGACGATGAGGATCGCAGAAGGACAGTCGAGGGACGACGACGATGAGGATCGCAGAAGGACAGTCGAGGGGACGACGACGAGGATTGCAGAAGGACAGTCGAGGGACGACAACGATGAGGAATCTTCAGACATTTTGAACAGGAGGATTTGCGCGCAGAAAGACAGTTGAGGGACGACGACGATGAGGATCGCAGATGGACAGTCGAGGGCCAACGACGATGAGGATCGCAGAAGGACAGTCGAAGGACAGTCGAGGGGACGACGGTGATGAGTATTGCAGAAGGACAGTTGAGGGATGACGACGATGAGGAATCTGCAGACATTTTGAAGAGGAGGATTTGCGTGCAGAAAGACAGTCGAGGGACGACGACGATGAGGATCGCAGATGGACAGTCGAGGGCCAACGACGATGAGGATCGCAGAAGGACAGTCGAAGGACAGTCGAGGGGACGACGGTGATGAGTATTGCAGAAGGACAGTTGAGGGATGACGACGATGAGGAATCTGCAGACATTTTGAAGAGGAGGATTTGCGTGCAGAAAGACAGTCGAGGGACAACGACGATGAGGATTGCAGGCGGCCAGTCGAGGGACGAAAACGATGAGGAATCTTCAGACATTTTGGAGAGGAGGATTTGCGCGCAGAAAGACAGATGAGGGACGACGACGATGAGGATCGCAGAAGGACAGTCGAGGGATCACGACGATGAGGAATCTGCAGACATTTTGAAAAGGAGGACTTGAACGCAGAAGGACAGTCGAGGGACAACGACGATGAGGATCGCAGAAGGACAGTCGAGGGACGACGACGATGAGGATCGCAGAAGGACAGTCGAGGGACGACGACAATGAGGAATCTTCAGTGCAGACATGTCGAAGAGGAGGATTCGCGTGCAGAAGGAGAGTCGAGGGACGACGACGATGAGGATCGCAGAAGGACAGTAGAGGGACAACAACGATGAGGATCGCAGAAGGACAGTCGAGGGACCACGTCGAAGAGGATCCTAGAAGGACAGTCGAGGGACGACGACGATGAGGAATCTTCAGTGCAGACATGTCGAAGAGGAGGATTCACGTGCAGAAGGATAGTCGAGGGACGACGACGATCAGAATCGCAGAAGGACGGTCGAGGGACAACGACGATGAGGATCGCAGAAGGACAGTCGAGGGACGACGACGATGAGGAATCTTCAGTGCAGACATGATGAGGAGGAGGATTCGCGTGCTGAAGGATAGTCGAGGAACGACGACGATGAGGATCGCAGAAGGACAGTCGAGGGACGACAACGATGAGGAATCTTCAGACATTTTGAAGAGGAGGATTTGCGAGCAGAAAGACAGTCGAGGGACGACGATGATGAGGATCGCGGAAGGACAGTCGAGGGGACGACGACGATGAGGATTGCAGAAGGACAGTCGAGGGACGACAACGATGAGGAATCTTCAGACATTTTGAAAAGGAGGATTTGCGCACAGAAAGACATTTGAGGGACGACGACGATGAGGATCGCAGAAGGACAGTCGAGGGACAGTCGAGGAGACGATGAGTATTGCAGAAGGACAGTCGAGGGACAATCGAGGAGACAATGAGTATTGCAGAAGGAGAGTTGAGGGTTTTGACGATGAGGAATCTGCAGACATTTTGAAGAGGAGGATTTGAACGCAGAAGGACAGTCGAGGGACAACGACGATGAGGATCGCAGAAGGACAGTCGAGGGACGACGACAATGAGGATCGCAGAAGGACAGTCGAGGGACGACGATGATGAGGAATCTTCAGTGCAGACATGTTGAGGAGGAGGATTCGCGTGCAGAAGGATAGTCGAGGGACGACGACGATGAGGATCGCAGAAGGACAGTCGAGGGACGACAACGATGAGGAATCTTCAGATATTTTGAAGAGGAGGATTTGCGCACAGAAAGACAGTCGAGGGACGATGACGATGAGGATCGCAGAAGGACAGTCGAGGGACGACAACGATGCGGAATCTTCAGACATTTTGAAGAGGAGGATTTGAACGCAGAAGGACAGTCGAGGGACAACGACGATGAGGATCGCAGAAGGACAGTCAAGGGACGACGACGATGAGGATCGCAGAAGGACAGTCGAGGGACGACGACAATGAGGAATCTTCAGTGCAGACATTTCGAAGAGGAGGATTCACATGCAGAGGGATAGTTGAGGGACGACGACGATGAGGATCGCAGAAGGACAGTCGAGGGACGACGACGATGAGGATCGCAGAAGGACAGTCGAGGGGACGACGACGATGAGCATTGCAGAAGGACAGTCGAGGGACGACAACGATGAAGAATCTTCAGACATTTTGAACAGGAGGATTTGCGCGCAGAAAGACAGTTGAGGGACGACGACGATGAGGATCGCAGATGGACAGTCGAGGGCCAACGACGATGAGGATCGCAGAAGGACAGTCGAGGGATGACGACGATGAGGAATCTTCAGACATTTTGAAGAGGAGGATTTGCGCGCAGAAAGACAGATGAGGGACGACGACGATGAGGATCGCATAAGGACAGTCGAGGGACCACGACGATGAGGATCGCAGAAGGACAGTCGAGGGATGACGACGATGAGGAATCTGCAGACATTTTGAAAAGGAGGACTTGAACGCAGAAGGACAGTCGAGGGACAACGACGATGAGGATCGCAGAAGGACAGTCGAGGGACAGTCGAGGGGACGACGACGATGAGTATTGCAGAAGGACAGTTGAGGGATGACGACGATGAGGAATCTGCAGACATTTTGAAGAGGAGGATTTGCTTGCAGAAAGACAGTCGAGGGACGACGACGATGAGGATCGCAGAAGGACAGTCGAGGGGACAACGACGATGAGGATTGCAGGCGGCCAGTCGAGGGACGAAAACGATGAGGAATCTTCAGACATTTTGAAGAGGAGGATTTGCGCGCAGAAAGACAGATGAGGGACGACGACGATGAGGATCGCAGAAGGACAGTCGAGGGACCACGACGATGAGGATCGCAGAAGGACAGTCGAGGGATGACGACGATGAGGAATCTGCAGACATTTTGAAAAGGAGGACTTGAACGCAGAAGGACTCTTCAATGAGGAATCTTCAGTGCAGACATGTCGAAGAGGAGGATTCACATGCAGAGGGATAGTTGAGGGACGACGACGATGAGGATCGCAGAAGGACAGTCGAGGGACGACGACGATAAGGATCGCAGAAGGACAGTCGAGGTTACGACGACGATGAGGATTGCAGAAGGACAGTCGAGGGACGACAACGATGAGGAATCTTCAGACATTTTGAACAGGAGGATTTGCGCGCAGAAAGACAGTTGAGGGACGACGACGATGAGGATCGCAGATGGACAGTCGAGGGCCAACGACGATGAGGATCGCAGAAGGACAGTCGAAGGACAGTCGAGGGGACGACGATGATGAGTATTGCAGAAGGACAGTCGAGGGGACAACGACGATGAGGATTGCAGGCGGCCAGTCGAGGGACGAAAACGATGAGGAATCTTCAGACATTTTGAAGAGGAGGATTTGCGCGCAGAAAGACAGATGAGGGACGACGACGATGAGGATCGCAGAAGGACAGTCGAGGGACCACGACGATGAGGATCGCAGAAGGACAGTCGAGGGATGACGACGATGAGGAATCTGCAGACATTTTGAAAAGGAGGACTTGAACGCAGAAGGACAGTCGAGGGACAACGACGATGAGGATCGCAGAAGGACAGTCGAGGGACGACGACGATGAGGATCGCAGAAGGACAGTCGAGGGACGACGACAATGAGGAATCTTCAGTGCAGACATGTCGAAGAGGAGGATTCGCGTGCAGAAGGATAGTCGAGGGACGACGACGATGAGGATCGCAGAAGGACAGTAGAGGGACAACAACGATGAAGATCGCAGAAGGACAGTCGAGGGACCACGTCGAAGAGGATCCTAGAAGAACAGTCGAGGGACGACGACAATGAGGAATCTTCAGTGCAGACATGTCGAAGAGGAGGATTCGCGTGCAGAAGGATAGTCGAGGGACGACGACGATGAGGATCGCAGAAGGACAGTAGAGGGACAACAACGATGAAGATCGCAGAAGGACAGTCGAGGGATCACGTCGAAGAGGATCCTAGAAGAACAGTCGAGGGACGACGACGATGAGGAATCTTCAGTGCAGACATGTCGAAGAGGAGGATTCACGTGCAGAAGGATAGTCGAGGGACGACGACGATCAGAATCGCAGAAGGACGGTCGAGGGACGACGACGATGAGGATCGCAGAAGGACAGTCGAGGGACGACGACGATGAGGAATCTTCAGTGCAGACATGATGAGGAGGAGGATTCGCGTGCTGAAGGATAGTCGAGGAACGACGACGATGGGGATCGCAGAAGGACAGTCGAGGGACGACAACGATGAGGAATCTTCAGACATTTTGAAGAGGAGGATTTGCGAGCAGAAAGACAGTCGAGGGACGACGATGATGAGGATCGCGGAAGGACAGTCGAGGGGACGACGACGATGAGGATTGCAGAAGGACAGTCGAGGGACGACAACGATGAGGAATCTTCAGACATTTTGAAGAGGAGGATTTGCGCACAGAAAGACATTTGAGGGACGACGACGATGAGGATCGCAGAAGGACAGTCGAGGGACAGTCGAGGACACGATGAGTATTGCAGAAGGACAGTCGAGGGACAATCAAGGAGACAATGAGTATTGCAGAAGGAGAGTTGAGGGTTTTGACGATGAGGAATCTGCAGACATTTTGAAGAGGAGGATTTGAACGCAGAAGGACAGTCGAGGGACAACGACGATGAGGATCGCAGAAGGACAGTCGAGGGACGACGACAATGAGGATCGCAGAAGGACAGTCGAGGGACGACGATGATGAGGAATCTTCAGTGCAGACATGTTGAGGAGGAGGATTCGCGTGCAGAAGGATAGTCGAGGGACGACGACGATGAGGATCGCAGAAGGACAGTCGAGGGACGACAACGATGAGGAATCTTCAGACATTTTGAAGAGGAGGATTTGCGCACAGAAAGACAGTCGAGGGACGATGACGATCGCAGAAGGACAGTCGAGGGACGACAACGATGCGGAATCTTCAGACATTTTGAAGAGGAGGATTTGAACGCAGAAGGACAGTCGAGGGACAACGACGATGAGGATCGCAGAAGGACAGTCAAGGGACGACGACGATGAGGATCGCAGAAGGACAGTCGAGGGACGACGACAATGAGGAATCTTCAGTGCAGACATGTCGAAGAGGAGGATTCACATGCAGAGGGATAGTTGAGGGACGACGACGATGAGGATCGCAGAAGGACAGTCGAGGGACGACGATGATGAGGATCGCGGAAGGACAGTCGAGGGGACGACGACGATGAGGATTGCAGAAGGACAGTCGAGGGACGACAACGATGAGGAATCTTCAGACATTTTGAAGAGGAGGATTTGCGCGCAGAAAGACATTTGAGGGACGACGACGATGAGGATCGCAGAAGGACAGTCGAGGGACAGTCGAGGAGACGATGAGTATTGCAGAAGGACAGTTGAGGGAAGACGACAATGAGGAATCTGCAGACATTTTGAAGAGGAGGATTTGAACGCAGAAGGACAGTCGAGGGACAACGATGATGAGGATCGCAGAAGGACAGTCGAGGGACCACGACGATGAGGATTGCAGAAGGACAGTCGAGGGATGACGACGATGAGGAATCTGCAGACATTTTGAAAAGGAGGACTTGAACGCAGAAGGACAGTCGAGGGACAACGACGATGAGGATCGCAGAAGGACAGTCGAGGGACGACGACGATGAGGATCGCAGAAGGACAGTCGAGGGACGACGACAATGAGGAATCTTCAGTGCAGACATGTCGAAGAGGAGGATTCACGTGCAGAAGGATAGTTGAGGGACGACGTTGATCAGGATTGCAGAAGGACAGTCGAGAGACGACGACGATGAGGATCGCAGAAGGAGAGTCGAGGGACGACGATGATGAATCATCAGTGCAGACATGTTGAGGATGAGGATTCGCGTGCAGAAGGATAGTCGAGGGACGACGACGATGAGGATCGCAGAAGGACAGTCGAGGGACGACAACGATGAGGATCGCAGAAGGACAGTCGAGGGACCACGTCGAAGAGGATCCTAGAAGGACAGTCGAGGGACGACGACGATGAGGAATCCAGTGCAGACATGTCGAAGAGGAGGATTCACGTGCAGAAGGATAGTCGAGGGACGACGACGATCAGAATCGCAGAAGGACAGTCGAGGGACGACGACGTTGAGGATCGCAGAAGGACAGTCGAGGGACGACGACGATGAGGAATCTTCAGTGCAGACATGATGAGGAGGAGGATTCGCGTGCTGAAGGATAGTCGAGGAACGACGACGATGAGGATCGCAGAAGGACAGTCGAGGGACGACAACGATGAGGAATCTTCAGACATTTTGAAGAGGAGGATTTGCGCACAGAAAGACAGTCGAGGGACGACAACGATGAGGAATCTTCAGACATTTTGAAGAGGAGGATTTGTGCGCAGAAAGACATTTGAGGGACGACGACGATGAGGATCGCAGAAGGACAGTCGAGGGACAGTCGAGGGGACGATGAGTATTGCAGAAGGACAGTTGAGGGTTGACGACGATGAGGAATCTGCAGACATTTTGAAGAGGAGGATTTGAACGCAGAAGGACAGTCGAGGGACAACGACGATGAGGATCGCAGAAGGACAGTCGAGGGGACGACGACGATGAGGATTGCAGGCGGCCAGTCGAGGGACGACAACGATGAGGAATCTTCAGACATTTTGAAGAGGAGGATTTGCGCGCAGAAAGACAGATGAGGGACGACGACGATGAGGATCGCAGAAGGACAGTCGAGGGACCACGACGATGAGGATCGCAGAAGGACAGTCGAGGGATGACGACGATGAGGAATCTGCAGACATTTTGAAAAAGAGGATTTGAACGCAGAAGGACAGTCGAGGGACAACGACGATGAGGATCGCAGAAGGACAGTCGAGGGACGACGACAATGAGGAATCTTCAGTGCAGACATGTCGAAGGATTTGCGCTTAGAAAGACAGTCGAGGGACGACGACGATGAGGATTGCAGAAGGACAGTCGAGGGACCACGTCGATGAGGATCGCAGAAGGACAGTCGAGGGACGACGACGATGAGGAATCTTCGCGTCAGCCCCTTGTTCAGCACAGATATCACCTTCAATCCTTGCTTGCATATGTCAATCTTGTCACGAATCCAGCCAGGAGAAACACAATGGCTTCCGCTAAACCTCCTACTACCAGAACCAGAGCCTCTGCTAAGGACACTGGGCCACCACCGAAACCAGCACCGCTGATCCCCGAGCACAAGACATATGTCTACAAGCCAGCTCGGATGAATCAGGCCGTCCAAGACATCGTAAAGAGTGCACGCGCCAAGAAAGTGAAGATCGATGTCCCTTCAACCCCGTACGCGACTATCAAACTGGTTCATACCCTCTGCTCCGCTACAAATGTCAACTTCTGGGGCCCCGAGTGTGAGAAAGCATTGGTGGATAGTCTCCCCACGAGGGAGCATCATAAGGCCTTCCTGTCGCACAACACGTTTGTGACCATGATCAGTGCTGTGGTTGCCAGAGCTCTAGAACAAGCCACCAGGGGTTGCGAAGACACTCTGGACCTTATGGCCGATCGGTACTACATGCGAAGCATCGCGTGTCACAACTCTAGCAAGACCAGTACAATTGAAGCAGCTGCGTATGCGGGTATCATGGCCGTACACATCGAGAAAGAGGCCCTGGCCGTGAACGCGAAGAAACAGTACAAGCTCAGCAAACGTTACGGAGCTAACCAGACCGAAGAGGAAGCAAAAACCAGCTCACTGGATAGGTCGTACACTGACACAGATTCTCACACGACAGCCATGGCCAACTTTGGATTCAAGCACCATTATGGAACCATCGAATCCAAGATGGCGTAACAGTGCAGACGTGTTTTTGTTTGTCTCGTCTCATGTCCCGTGTAAATAGTTTGTAATAGTTTGTCATTTAAAAGTTTGTAATTAGTCTGGTCTTTCCATACATTTTTATTGTTCCCGATATACTTCTCCTGCAAACCGCCTCACCCAACTTTATTTATTTACTTGTCATTATTTAACTGAACTGCAGTCAGAAGCTAGCCTGCTAGCTAGCTTGCAAACTAGCTACTAGCCATTGCTAACCACTGCTAGCGGTCCTCACCACTGCTCTGCCTGAATCAGCCAGCTTTTAGTTCGGACAATATTGGCCAGTCTGCACAGCGCGCTACCAACCCAGTGCATATCGGATTGCGTTCCCTTCCACTTCACCAGATTCTACCGATATCTCAGGGCCATCACACCGCATCATCGCAGCTAGCTAGCTACAATCGAGTGGCTGTTGTTGTTTCGGTTAACACCATTGTCCATATGCTACCATGACCCAGCCCGAACTAGGCCCATCTCCCGTACAGCTGACGTGTACTAGCTAATCTCCCGGGCTACAGTACCTTGTCAACCTGCCTGGACCTTCTACTGTCGACACAGAGCCCCGCCGAGCCACCGCGACTGGTCTGCCGACGTAATTGTCCGATGTGGTCTCAATAGGCTTTTCCTCTGCGACGTCGCCAAAGTTTCATCCGCCAGCCCCGGCCTGCTAGCCCCGGCCTGCTAGCACTCTGAACGCCGTGCCTCCCGCTCGCCTAGTGCAGCGCCCATTGAACTGCTCCCTAGCTCACCTCTTTGCTGCTCATCGGATCCTGATTACTCGGCTTCACAGCTGATGCCTGCGGGACTGTTTGGTTATATGGTATTTCATTTGTTTATCTGCTAGGCCCCAGGTCCTGTGTGTAGGACATCACATTTCTCTATCTGACCCTCTTTGTCCATATATCGCCATTACCCGTCGTTGTCTTAGCTCTCTTGATTAGCTATTATTGTTATATTTCACTGTAGAGCCCCCAGTCCCGCTCAACATGCCTCTGATAGCTCCTTTGTCTCACCCCCCACACATGCGGAGAGCTCACCTGGTTTAACTGGTGTCTCCAGAGATGCAACCTCTCTCTTCATTACCCACACCTAGGTTTACATCCACTGAACTCACATCCTACTATACCCTTGTCTATACATGCCCTCAATCTTTTCCACCACGCCCAGAAATCTGCTCCTTTTATTCTATGTACCCAACGTACTAGAAGACCAGTTCTTAAAGCCCTTAGCCGTACACTTCTTCTACTCCTCCTCTGTTCCTCTGGTGATGTAGAGGTAAACCCAGGTCCTGTAGCTCCCAGCATTACACCTATTCCCCAGGCGCTCTCATTTGTTTACTTCTGTAACCGTAAGAGCCTTGGTTTCTTGCATGTTAACATCAGAAGCCTCCTCCCTAAGTTTGATTTATTCACTGCTTTAGCACATTCCACCAACCCTGATGTCCTAGCTGTGTCTGAATCCTGGCTCAGGAAGGCCACCAAAAATTCTGAAATTTCCATCCCAAACTACAATATTTCCCGTCAAGATAGAACTACCAAAGGAGGTGGAGTTGCAATCTACTGCAGAGATAACCTGCAGAGCTCTGTCATACTGTCCAGGTCTGTGCCCAAACAGTTTGAGCTTCTACTCTTAAAAATCCACCTTTCCAGAAATACGTCTCTCACTGTTGCTGCCTATTACAGACCCCCTCAGCCCCCAGCTGTGCCCTGGACACCATATGTGAATTGATTGCCCCCCAACTATCTTCAGAGTTTGTACTGTTAGGTGATTTAAACTGGGATATGCTTAACGCCCTGGCTGTTCTTCAATCTAAGATAGATGCCCTCAATCTCACACAAATGATCAAGGAACCTACCAGGTACAACCCTAAATCCGTAAACATGGGTACCATCATAGATATCATTCTGACTAATTTGCCCTCCAAATACACCTCCTCTGTTTTCAAACAGGATCTCAGCGATCACTGCCTCATTAACTGCGTTCGTAATGGATCCGCAGTCAAACGACCACCCCTTATCACTGTCAAACGCTCCCTAAAACACTTCTGCAAGCAGGCCTTTCTAATCGATCTGGCCCAGGTATCCTGGAAGGATATTGACCTCATCCCGTCAGTAGATGATGCCTGGTTGTTCTTTAAAAGTGCTTTCCTCACCATCCTAAATAAGCATGCCCCTTTCAAAAAACTTAGAACTAAGAATAGATATAGCCCTTGGTTCACCCAAGACATGACTGCCCTTGACCAACACAAAAACATCCTGTGGCGCACTTCATTAGCATTGAATAGCCCCCGCGATATGCAACTTTTCAGGGAAACCAGGACCAAATATACACAGTCAGTTAGAAAAGCAAAGGCCAGCTTTTTCAAACAGAAATGTGCATCCTGTAGTAGTAATTACAAAAAGTTCTGGGACACTGTAAAGTCTATGGAGAATAAGAGCATCTCCTCCCAGTTGCCCACTGCATTGAAGCTAGGAAACCCTGTAACCACCGATAAATTCACGATAATCGAACATTTCAACAAGCATTTTGCTACAGCTGGCCATGCTTTCCACCTGGCTACCTCTACCCCGGCCAACAGCTCTGCACCCCCCGCAGCAACCTGCCCAAGCCCCCCCCCACTTCTCCTTCACCCAAATCCAGACAGCTGATGTTCTGAAAGAGCTGCTAAATCTGGACCCCTACAAATCTGCTGGGCTAGACAATCTGGACCCTTTCTTCCTAAAATGATCAGCCAAAATTGTTGCAACCCCTATTACCAGCCTGTTCAACCTCTCTTTTGTATCATCTGAGATCCCTAGAGATTGGAAAGCTGCCATGGTCATCCCCCTCTTCAAAGGGGGAGACACTCTAGACCCAAACTGTTATAGACCTATATCCATCCTGCCTTGCCTTTCTAAAGTCTTCGAAAGCCAAGTTAATAAACAGATCACTGACTACTTCGAATCCCACCGTACCTTCTCTGCTCATGTATACAGAATGGTGTCGTCTGCGTAGAGATGGATCACTATATATAGTTGATGTACAGTGGGGAGAACAAGTATTTGATACACTGCCGATTTTGCAGGTCTTCCCACTTACAAAGCATGTAGAAGTCTGTAATTTTTATCATAGGTACTCTTCAACTGTGAGTGACGGAATCTAAAACAAAAATCCAGAAAATCACATTGTATGATTTTTAAGTAATTCATTTTCATTTTATTGCATGACATAAGTATTTGATACATCAGAAAAGCAGAACTTAATATTTGGTACAGAAACATTTGTTTGCAATTACAGAGATCATACGTTTCCTGTAGTTCTTGACCAGGTTTGCACACACTGCAGCAGGGATTATGGCCCACTCCTCCATACAGACCTTCTCCAGATCCTTCAGGTTTCGGGGCTGTCGCTGGGCAATACGGACTTTCAGCTCCCTCCAAAGATTTTCTATTGGGTTCAGGTCTGGAGACTGGCTAGGCCACTTCAGGACCTTGAGATGCTTCTTACGGAGCCACTCCTTAGTTGCCCTGGCTGTGGGTTTTGGGTCGTTGTCATGCTGGAAGACCCAGCCATGACCTATCTTCAATGCTCTTACTGAGGGAAGGAGGTTGTTGGCCAAGATCTCGCGAAACATGGCCCCATCCATCCTCCCCTCAAAACGGTGCAGTCGTCCTGTCCCCTTTGCAGAAAAGCATCCCCAAAGATTGATTGGGCACCGCTCCACCGGTGCCCAATCCGGGTCCAGCCGTCTGCTCCGCTCCAGTGCCTGAGCAGTCCGCTCTACCGGTGCCCATTCCGGGTCCAGCCGTCTGCTCCGCTCCTGAGCCAGAGCAGTCCGCTCCCCCGGTGCCCAGTCCGGGCCCGGTTGTTTTCCCCGCTCCATGG
Source organism: Thymallus thymallus (assembly GCA_023634145.1). Classification (NCBI taxonomy): domain Eukaryota; kingdom Metazoa; phylum Chordata; class Actinopteri; order Salmoniformes; family Salmonidae; genus Thymallus; species Thymallus thymallus. The sequence goes on from CM042378.1 coordinate 16,104,720, forward strand.
CCAGAGCCGTTTACCCCACCGGTGCCCAGTCCGGGCCCGGTTAATTGCCCAGCTCCATGGCCGGAGCCGTTTGCCCCACCGATGCCCAGTCCGGGCCCGGTTGTTTTACCCCGCTCCATGGCCGGAGCCGTTTGTCCCACCGGTGCCCAGTCCGGAAAACAACCTACAGACTAATCATCCCTCCCTAATACCCCCCCCCCATGTATTTGTGTGTTTTCTTTTGCGTCCGGGAGTCCGCGCCTTGGGGGGGGGGGGGTGGGGGGGGTTTCTGTCAGGCTCTGGCCATAGAGAAGCCTATTTGCTTCTCTATGTAACCATGGTCAGAGTCTGACAGGTCTTTTCTTTCTGCTTCTGGTGGTGGTTTGTGTGGGATCCCTAATTAGAGGCAGCTGTATCGCATCGTCTCTAATTAGGGATCCTACATAGGTTTGTAGATTTTCACATGGGGTTGTGGGTCGTTGTCGTTATATGTCGCAGTCACGGTGAAAGTAAGTGTGCTATGTGTTACGTCCGTTCATTTCGTGTTTGTTTTGTAAACGTGACGTTTGTACATCGTGTGTTTGTTTGTTCTGTAGTTCGTTTTGTACAGTGGGGAGAACAAGTATTTGATACACTGCCGATTTTGCAGGTTTTCCCACTTACAAAGCATGTAGAAGTCTGTGATTTTTATCAAAGGTACTCTTCAACTGTGAGTGACGGAATCTAAAACAAAAATCCAGAAAATCACATTGTATGATTTTTAAATAATTAATTTGCATTTTATTGCATGACATAAGTATTTGATACATCAGAAAAGCAGAACTTAATATTTGGTACAGAAACCTTTGTTTGCAATTACAGAGATCATACGTTTCCTGTAGTTCTTGACCAGGTTTGCACACACTGCAGCAGGGATTTTGGCCCACTCCTCCATTCAGATCCTTCAGGTTTCAGGGCTGTCGCTGGGCAATACGGACTTTCAGCTCCCTCCAAAGATTTTCTATTGGGTTCAGGTCTGGAGACTGGCTAGGCCACTCCAGGACCTTGAGATGCTTCTTACGGAGCCACTCCTTAGTTGCCCTGGCTGTGTGTTTCGGGTCGTTGTCATGCTGGAAGACCCAGCCACGACCCATCTTCAGTGCTCTTACTGAGGGAAGGAGGTTGTTGGCCAAGATCTCGCAATACATGGCCCCATCCATTCTCCCCTCAATACGGTGCAGTCGTCCTGTCCCCTTTGCAGAAAAGCATCCCCAAAGAATGATGTTTCCACCTCCATGCTTCACGGTTGGGATGGTGTTCTTGGGGTTGTACTCATCCTTCTTTTTCCTCCAAACACGGCGAGTGGAGTTTAGACCAAAAAGCTCTATTTTTGTCTCATCAGACCACATGACCTTCTCCCATTCCTCCTCTGGATCATCCAGATGGTCATTGGCAAACTTCAGACGGGCCTGGACATGCGCTGGCTTGAGCAGGGGGACAATGCGTGCGCTGCAGGATTTGAATCCATGACGGCGTAGTGTGTTACTAATGGTTTTCTTTGAGACTGTGGTCCCAGCTCTCTTCAAGTCATTGACCAGGTCCTGCCGTGTAGTTCTGGGCTGATCCCTCACCTTCCTCATGCTCATTGTTGCCCCACGAGGTGAGATCTTGCATGGTGCCCCAGACCGAGGGAGATTGACCCTCATCTTGAACTTCTTCCATTTCCATTTCTAAAAAAAACACACACATTTTTTGGGGAAGGAAATATTGCCTATTGTCCTGTAGCCCATCCAAGCCTTGTGCAGGTCTACAATTTTATCCCTGATGTCCTTACACAGCTCTCTGTTCTTGGCCATTGTGTAGAGGTTGGAGTCTGTTTGATTGAGTGTGTGGAGAGGTGTCTTTTATACAGGTAACGAGTTCAAACAGGTGCAGTTAATACAGGTAATGAGTGGAGAACAGGAGGGCTTCTTAAAGAAAAACTAACAGGTCTGTAAGAGCCGGAATTCTTACTGGATGGTAGGTGATCAAATACTTATGTCATGCAATAAAATGAAATTAATTATTTAAAAATCATACAATGTGATTTTCTGGATTTTTGTTTTAGATTCTGTCTCTCACAGTTGAAGTGTACCTATGATAAAAATTACAGACCTCTACATGCTTTGTAAGTAGGAAAACATAAAAAATCGGCAGTGTATCAAATACTTGTTCTCCCCACTGTATATATACACATAGTATATTAATAAAATGTCGAACTACTATCCCTGCGCTGCGCCTTGGTCTGTGTATGCACCCGCACTCAGTTGGAGGACATGATGAGCAACCCCGAAGTGGATTCGGCCATGAACGCCATGATGGCCGAAGGACACAGTGTCACGGCAGGGTGGTGAAGCGCATGGGCTCGGTGTACGCTCGCGTGGCTACAAGTGGTCCTAAGTCTCAACTAGCCATCAAAACGTGGGTACTTGGAGCAAGAGCCTACGGGGTGTTCACTAACATCAGGGCCCTGGTGCACAGAGACCCCTTGGTGAAGACCTTTGCTGCCTTGGATCTTAGTCAAACCGTGAACGGTTTCATGGCTCACAAATTGGCTCAGTTTGCAAAGACCAAGGCTCTAGCTGAGACATTGGATCTCTTGGCTAACAACCCCGTCATGAATATGGCCGGTACAGCAGCTAACATTTTCTTCTTTGCTCAGAACGTCCGCAGTGTAGCGAAGGACACCACAGTCCTAGTGACTACTACTGGTTGACAAGATCCTCAATGCAGATGTTGGCCCTGGTGTTTGACAGTCTGAACCCTGCCATGTTACCCATGGTCTCCGTGGACGTTTTAGTGACCCTAATAACACAGGGAGAATACGCGATTCACATGGCACGGTCGATAGCTAACAAAGTGCCTCTGAACACTAAAGATATTTGGACATTGGGAGTAACAAGTTTTTTCGGGTCTAGATCGTGGTTGGACTACTATGTGAATGTGGCTGACTTGGAGCGTGTCAATAGTGAACTTGCAAACTCTCTACTTGAAGCCTTGCGCACTGTAAATGTGGTAGTTGCCTACCTTGTATCTACAGTTGTCACTGAGTGGCATAATCGGTACGGTAAACAATGTGTAGAGAGGTCCGTCGAAGTGTGGCCCGCGATATTGAACACGATTAAGCAGAACCTGTCTCCGGGCACCTTTTCAATGGAGCACAGCGTGCCCCTGAAAGAGGTCTATATAGGAAACATTGAGACCCAGCAGCTGTGTTACATAATGGCCCGTAGAAACTGCATGTTGCCAGACCGATCTGGGATTACCAAATTCATGGAGTTTTGGGGGAAAACACTGGCTGCATTGCCTACCAACGAAGAATGTGTCTTTTATGATCAAAGTATACCCAACGCCACCGACCCCTGTGGTTCCATGAATAAATTTACAGCTGATGCGGCTGAGAGAATGAGGTTCATACCAGTAACAACAGAGCCCGATGATCCCCTTATGGAACCCCAGCTTAGGGCTGTGAATGTGAAGTCATACAAAGCCAAGATGATTTCACGACCTCTCGGTTGGATGAAGGAATCCCGCAAGTGTTTCATATTCTTTAATGTCAAGGACAAACATCCATACTTCCTCACACCCAGAGCTCCAGATGCTAACATCTTCAAGGCCCCTAACTGCAGTTGCCTGAGACAGTGTATCAATCGCAGGTATATTGTCACAAACAAAGGTGAGGACTTCAAACCCTATGTGTTTAGGAAACCGGGTCCCGTGAGCCAAGACGTGGGGAAGAAACCCATACGTAAACACGCAAAGGCCGAGGACATAAGTCACTATGTTAAGTTTCTGGAGGCTAAACCTGACATGCCTTCGATTATTATAGTGGATGGCGCAGGCATTTACAGAGGTGCTACAAACGCTACAAACGTTTTAGTTGTATCCGAATACACTAAAGCTATCGTAACTGGTGGTTTAGGGGTCGATACCGTAATAAATCGGCAATCCAGAGAAGACACTCCGGATAACTATGATGCGAGATGAGAAGAAAAATAAAATCACTGGGCGCGACCTTACACTATTACCCAAATCCATAGAGAGCATCAAGGCTGCCGAATCATCTGCTAATGCTGTGTTGGAGCAAAGAATGGACCTGCACTTAGGTCCCAAGTGGTGTTGGAGAAGTGTAGTCAGTTCAGCACACTGGAACTGGGTTCAGATTCTACTGTTATAGTGAAAGATCATATGACCCCGTCTCTTGCGGTAGCACATGACAGTACCGGTGTGACATTAACCACTATGGAGCATTTGGACGTGGACGAGATTATCCTAGTCTTAAAGCCAGATACTAGCTTGTTGCCTGAACCGGATTATGTGAAGCGTGCATGCTCTGTGACAGAGGATGAACTGTCTTTACACGGAGCTGTTCTGTTCAAAAAGGGGAGCTCGGCTGTGTCTATCGATCCCCCAAGGTATCATGATGACTTGTAGTGTCACTGGTGACACGGTATATCGAAGCGCCTACAAGGATCTGACTACCAAGGAAGGAGAGGCGTTTAATGCTCATGTTTGGAGGGAGAAACTGGATGCTCTTGTTAATGCTGGTGTGGATGAAATGACTGTGACAACACCAAATGGGGATAAAGTTGTGGCCACCTCATCTCAGCAAACAGTAATCAGGATCAACAATAGCACTAAAACTATTCACCAGAGCTTTGGCCATAGCTTTGATCAGCGCTGGATTGCAATGGACTTGGTAGTGGATCCTGATGTGACTCACTTCGACCTATCATTGTATGGGTCTTGGTCCACATTGTTGTATTGGGTCAGAGTGTTCACCTAGGGGGGTTAGGGATGTACCTCACTGTGAGATATTGATGTCGGGAGTAACTCCGGATGGATCTAACTCTACCACCCAGGTGACCGTTACAGCTAAAGGGTTTGGGATAGTCGACGTAAAGGGTAGAGAAAGCGGTCGGTATGAAACACAGAAGGGATTGGAACTGCATTCCAGCCTCGACGATGTCAATACCGTTCGAATGGTGCTAAGTGAAGATGTGACTGTGGTGTTCAGAGATCAGTTTTCAGGGATGGAGAGGGTTATACCCGCTCACTATGGAGAGGTATTTCTGAAGAGGGCATACGATGAGGAAGATGTGTTGATTCACAGTGTCGAAATGATGACTCCTAGTTGGTAGTATTAGCAGCAATGTGTTAATGTCTATATAGCTTTATCCCAAAAGTACATACTGTTTGTATTCTTCCATAGTGTCCGTTTCACACGGTCAATACATTTTATAAACATGGACCAAAGAGTGTAATTGTTCACACTGTCAATAAATGTTATAAACATGGACCAAAGAGTGTAATTGTTCACGTGTCATATTGCACGTTTCACACATTCTAACTAACATCCACATGAAGACCCGTAGGGGACCCATCACACAGGTCTCTGACATAAGTCCCGTGTTACTAGGACAAATGTCCACCAGGGGGTGTCATCTCACCAGAGTCCTTCTATCCAACCAGGGTCATTGTTATCCACCTTAGGGTGACATGTCCAGTTGTGGAGATGGTTTGTCTATATAAACACCAAGACACAACACAACAAGACACATCACTCTACCATTTACAGCAAGCGATTGTGATATACCAGAGCAAACCATGCAGAACCCAGGCAACAGCGACGCTAGACCTCAGCTCATCCCAGAAGTTAAAATAATACAGGGGGTTCCCAAGGTTGTGTACGCATCTGAATGTCACCTGGACGTGGACAGCAACCTTAGCGGAACTCCCCGATACACGGATCCCAAAGACTTTGGTGCAGCTCGGAGGAATGAATTGGAAGTATTGAACGACGCTAATGTCATGATGCGCGTACCTGGGAAGCACGACACGTACGAGTGTAAGGATTGTAACATCGTACTTTCGGGTACAAAAGAGGTGACTCTGGATTACATCAACACGTGCAGAGCGGAGGAGGACAGTGTCGGTACAGGGGTTACGAAAAGGAGCTTTTCATCACACAAGGGAAGCTGCGGTTCCAAAGCGGGGGTCTAGCATTCCCAGATTTCGTGTTGTACGCAACTGATGGGTACGTTACTATTGCCGGGACCAAACACTGCATTGTCTGTGCATGTCCGTCCGGCGAAGATCACTATATCGCATGCACGGAGATGGGCAACCGCATCAAGACAACCCTGAAGCGTTTGAAACTGGACATGTCTATCGACGACACTCCTTTGTTCACTAAGAGAGGACCCGGTCCTGATAACAGATGGGACAACTTCGAAACCGACAGCTCCTTAGCGTACTTCGCCCCAGACTTCGGTGTAATGGGAGAGTCTGCCAACATGTACCACCTTCTACAGACGGTTGACACGCACAAATATGTTTCTGGTGTACACTTTGTGCAGAACGACACCTTACTGGGTGAGCTCATCTATCACATATACAACACAGGAGGCCAATGCCCATACATCGCAGAGAGGTACAAGCATCAACAACACAAGATAATGCTCATACTGGGGAATGAACGGTACAGAAAGGGATCGATTGCGTTCCCGGATACTGTCATCACCAAGGCCTCTTTTGGGTACACTACAATTGGCGGGCTGAACCGCTGCGTTATCTACCCGCGCAGGGAGATCACCTGCACTGTGATGAAATGAAAACCTCACTTCGGTTGAAGCTGAAGAATATGAAATTCTTACTATGAAAGTGTCTTGTGTGTGTGTGTGTGCATGAGAATTATCTCTAGAATGGGCCATTTCATTTATCTTATTGTGTACTGTCACTTTAAGAGAGGCGCTTTCGCGCAATTTTCGTTGTTGAACTAGAAATGAAAAAGTTAGCTAGGAAGCCTTCTAGCTTAGGAGTTATACGGTTTTCTTACCATGTCCTGCTATGTTTTAATTTTATTATCTAACAGTGGAATATGTATAATTTGTGGAATAAAGGTTGTTTTCGTTTTTCTAAACTGTACAACTGGCTTCGAGTGGATAATATTTAAGATAACATCGGTTGGACACGTGTAGACCAAGATCAACAGCTAGATCGCTTTTACTGCGCCAACACCCATGAATCAACTGTTTGGTATCATCTGTCTCTGTGGGGTGGCAGAAGGCATGAGGTGTACGTTACACTCAGTGGTGTGATGCTGTGTCATTGGCTACTTACTCTAGAAGGATGTAGATGGAAGGATATTTGGAAGGATGGAAGGATATTTGAAGGATAGTTGAAGGATATTTGACAAGAGTTGTCCTAGACTCTCTCATATCTAAGTCTCACTCTCTCAGTGACAGAGCTTGGGTGACTATCTCCCCTGGTATTTTTCAACTCTCGATCAGTCATCCTGCGTGGTTGTGAGCCTTCTGACTAACATTGAAGACATACTTAAACCATTGGCTAGCAGGCTCCAATAATTCTCAAAATGAAGACAGCGCAACGTCAGCAGGAAACCGGTGATGTTGCTAACCAGGGAAGAGACCGAGCAGACAGAGCATCAGGTGAAAACCCTGGAGACGATGTGCTGGACACCGAGACCATGCACCTCATGAAATGTGGAGATTTACGGGACTTTCAAAACAAAGCTGGAACGAAAGCAAAGCTCTGTCAACAATGAAAATGGTTGTGGGCCAAGTTTTGGAGAGACACAGATGCTCATACAATGGTAGGTATTGCTTTTATGATAACTACTATGATAACTACAGCTAACGTTAGCTACACAAGGTTAGCTACTCATTGTAACATGTTTCTGGACATTCAAAGGTATGATCAACAAACTTTCATTGGATGACAGAGGGGATGATGTGAAGTTCATCGGTATAGTAGTTACTAGCCTTTTCGAAGACGGGACCGTCAACTGGGGCCGTGTTGCCAGCCTGGCAGCCTTTGGGGCTGCGGTGTGTCAGTACTGGAAGGAGAAGGGTAGAGAGGACTGTGTGGAGCTGGTGGGAGAGGAGATCTCAGTGTACCTGCTGACTTACCAGAAGGACTGGCTGGTGCAAAACAACTCATGGGTAAGTTGACTAAAGGCTGACTAATGGCTGGCTGAGAGATTATTCCGATCTAATGTTGAATCTGAGTTTTCAATTGTTTCCAGGAGGGCTTTGTGGAGTTCTTTGGCGTAGCTGAACCGGAGTCCACATTGAGTAACATACTCATGACCGTTGCTGGAGTAGCCGGTATTCGGTACTGTCGGACAACCCCAGGGTTCAACAAAGACAGTTCCACTATTCAAAGCTCGGTCTGTATAATGGGTTCCAAGGATTTGAAAAGGTACAAAGACGACATAGCAGAGAGGCATGGGTGTTTAAGAAGACTTTTGGATGAGGTCTTGACAAAAGACCCTGAGGGTGAAAATCTACTCAGGTCTTATAACAGTAAGGTCAATCCGGTTAAGATGATGCACAAGGTCATCGACCATTGCCTCAAGACCGAGGACCGGGCTGTGAGATTCCTCAAGGTCTTAGTAAAACAGATCCCTACTTATATGATGACCTGGAAAAAATACCATCCCTGAATCCACCCGAAACTTCATCTCCTTGGTAGTGGCTTCATTTAACATGCATGTGTTTGACATTCCCACCATGTCTATGAAAGACGTTTTTGTGTGTGTGGGGTAAACACTGAGCCCTGTAAACAGAGTCCTGTATAAAACCCATGATGTGTATTACAAATGAAATAAAGACATTGCGAAGTGACAAACCCCTGTTTCTATGTTCCTTTATTAGCACAAACAGTCCTTGTTGATGGCACAGTAGGGAGGTGTTGTCTTTGATGTGTATTTATTTTTGTATAGCCCACAAGGCCCATGATATCCTCTCTGTTTTACATTGTGTAGGTGAGCCAATTATATAAAATATGTAACACCCCCTTTCTCCTACACTTTCAAGTTTGTCATGTTATTGCAGAAGGTTGACATATCCGACCATGAGGGGTATTTCTTAAGGCCGTCCAGCTACAAGGTTAATTCAGCCAAAGAGCTCATTCATCCGACCAGACATTTCTACGTGACTAAAGGGTTGATGTCTCACCTAACGGGTTTTGGAGTTGGATAAAAAGGGGTTGAGGTCTGTCTCAAATTAGACAATTGACATTGGTCAATCTATGATTTGACAGGACTCAACCTCCAACACCTAATCATTTGGTTCAGACTCACCCTTCAGGCAATCTGTCTATCTGATGCAAGTTCAAGGCATTAAATAGGTGCTTCACGTCTCACACACTTAGCCTAGACCCTGACCTACACAACTCCGCTACGTGCAGCTGGAATGGACTATACCACAGCCTCAGGTCTAACCCAACCGCAGAACGGCACCTCAACCACAGGGAACACTAACACTCTTACCTTTTCAAGAGCTGACAACGGGACTGCACCTCTCACTGTGCCCAGTCACCGGTCGACCAAGTGCAGACACCACCCTTTGCAATTTTGCCAGGATCCAGCCTGTTGCAACCCGGTCCTCAAGCACATCATCGACATGGAGGCTGGGGACCAACAGCTTCGAATATACAACAAATATTACCGTGAGACAGACAACGAGGAAACTGAATCTGAGGAGTCGTATTATGAAGACACAGACACTATGGACGAGGGACCATTCGACGACGATCTTGAACATGTGTCTGGGTATTGTTCAGACTAACTGTTGCAATCCCGCTCTGAGGTATTACCTTGAAGATTAAGTTACGTATCGACGCAAGAAATGCCTAGACTTCTTTTAATGTGGCGACGGAGGCTTTTGGTATAAACCGAGTGGATACATCAACTGGGGTCAAGGAGCCAAAGGAGTTGTGTTTGAAGACTTAGACAACGCATAATACGATTGAATTTGTGCTTACACAGTTTAACCCAAACTCTTGTATACTGCTTATAAAAGAGAATATGTGTGTACCTGTGTAAACAGTGGCATTGCTGTAACCTCCACTTGTTCATAATAAAGTGACAGTCAATATCATTTGTATACCTGTGTGTTCTTTATTGGGCCAAGTCAGAAATACAAACCAAAACAAATAAGGCCATACACACACGCTACTTGTAATATACCTCACTGCTGATTTTGATAGACCTTTCGCCACTGTGTATCTCGTCTCTGGTGTGACAGAGGAGCAAGAACGCAGAGAGCATGTAGTCTCTGGTGTACTCTCCGTCTACGGACTTTTTGCCCCCGGTAGTCACAGTACTACGTTTCGCAGATTTGGTGATGGTGACCATTGACATTTCTTCTCTCAATTTCCCAAGTAGCAGTTTCCCTTGCTCGGCGTGGGCCTTGTCAGTGAGCTATGATGTCGCGCGTCTCCAATAGACCGTGATATCAGTGGCCACATTGACTCCCTTTCGAGAACGCCTGTACATGAACACGGCCATATTTGACCCCATCTTGTTGCTGGAGCCAGCACCCTTGGAGATTTCAATGGTCGACTCGAGCATCCGAGTGTTCTTTGTGGCCTCTGATAGCACTGCCCATCCCAGGGACATTACTGTGTCACAGTAATACAGAGTTTCTCTATGGATCACAGAGACTGTACTGAGAACCATATCGAGTTTGGTCTTGGAGGCCACATGCTTCCCTAGTATGTACTTGTTTTTGACATGCGACCACTTGCTGTAGAAGACGACTTTGAAGCCGGAGCATGCTAGGGAGTGCTGAATTAGATTTTTCACATCCACCAGGGCATTGATGTAGGTGTTTTGTTCAAATACCATCACCACAGGCACTTCTTTCCACATGACTCTGGGCATCAGAAGTTTCAGTAGTCTGATGTGAGCGCTTAGCAGAGCAGCGTAGACTCTAGTAACTTGATCCAAATCACGTATCTCCAGTTCCTCCAGGGCCATAACCTGTGAGAGAGAAAGATAGAGAACAGTAGAGATGGAGAGGGATTAGGGAGGTATAAATGCATCAATATCACTGAGATGGTTCAACAACAAAGAAGACACTAGACATTATGTTCTGTCCCGTGTGTCAAGCTGCTCAGGAGGAAGTTGAAACATTGATGAACTATACAGCCAGCTCGTGTCATTCTCACCTGCTAGGATACTCATGATGGACACCTTGATCTCGGTTTACATACACACATACACAGTGATTCGTTCGATGTTCCTTGTGCATTGGCCTTGTGTTGTATACGTGATAGTTGTGCTATCACGTGAGATGTGCACATCTGAATCTAAATTAACCTGTGAAATAAACGTATGAATAATTTTAAAATAGTTATCCCTCTAAAATATTAACCATATATCACAGACTTGTGGATGCTCTTATTTGAAAGTATTCCATCCAGATTTGCCACATACCTTTGTTTGGTCTCATTGTAAAGCTGGATATGCCCTGAGTATTCTACAAGTGGGATGGAGGTTCTATGTCATTCAAAACCCCCAGGAGTGTCACACTTGTGTAGTGAGAGAGACCAAGGCGCAGAACAACAAACGGAATACACTTACTTCACCCGTGACTGGAGGAATAAAAACCCACACAAAGGTGTAGGACGAACATTTATAGGATCCCTAATTAGAGACAATGCGGTGCAGCTGCCTCTAATTAAGGATCCAACCCAAAACCCACACAGAAACAGAAATTAATAGAAACTGTCAGACTCTGACCATAGCTACATAGAGAAGCAAATAGGCTTCTCTATGGCCAGAGCCTGACAAAGAGAGGGCATGGTATGTGCACATCTGAATCTAAATTAACCTGTGAAATGAATGTATGAATAATTTTAAAATAGTTATCCCTCTAAAATATTAACCATACATCACAGACTTGTGGATGGTCTTATTTGAAAGTATTCCATCCAGATTTTCCTACAAAAAGGATGGTGATGTTGAGATTCTCCTAGACAATATTGTGGCCTTTTGGAAGTAATATTCTGCCTGAGAGCTCCAGTTCCAAACGCCAAAACACATCAAGCTCGTATCCATTCTCAAAATTCAATCATACATGCCACATACTTTTGTATCCCTCTAAAATATTAACCATACATCATGACAGTATAACCACATTACTGTATCTCGGTTAGTACGTTTCTCAATTAGGAGACATGCATCTGAATGTTCTATAAGATTAATGATTAGGAATCAGATTACTTCTTGAAAGATAAGTGATTTTAGTCTAAATAACAATGGTTTTCCATAGTACGAGCATATGAAATCAGTAGACCGCCCCAAGGTAACACAGACATTGGGTGGGAATGCCCCTTTTTTTTACTCCAGTATAAAAAAATCCTGAGACGAACGTCACACTAGACCGCGCAACCCACGGTGTAAGCTAAGGTTGCAAATGGTTGAATTTCTGAGTCAAGAAAGAAGTTGAGGATAAGCTCCACACGTTTGAAATGGTGAATTTCTACTAGACCAGTCGACATATGGTGAGCCGGATGTGTCAGAACGGTTAATACTACTCTACCAAAAGACCAGACAGCGTGTAGCGAGAGCTACACAGCTGGAATTGGTATGACGTCAACTACTTACCACTAAAGAAGTGAATCCTAGACTACAGCTCAGTCTGCAGCTGAAAATGTGCACAAGTCTAGGACGAAGACATGGAAGCATCTACAAAGTGAGATGAAACTCACCACTAAGCTCCACAAGACTCTACAAAGGACAATGGCGATCTATACTGGGCAAACCAGTCTTCAACGACCCATTGATCGAAACCCAGCTCAATAGTAAATACAGCGGGTGAAATAAGTATTGAACACGTCACAATTTCTCAGTAAATATATTTCCAAAGGTGCTATTGACATGAAATTTTCACCAGATGTTGGTAACCCAGGTAATCCATACATAGAAACAAAAACAAATAAGTTCAGAAATTAAGTTGTGTAATAATACAGGGAAAAAGTATTGAACACACTTACTGATATTTAATATACTTTTTACAAAAGCCTTTGCTGGTAATGACAGCTTCAAGACGCCTCCTGTATGGAGAAACTAGTCGCATGCATTGCTCTGGTGTGATTTTGGCCCATTCTTCCAGTCTTCAAATCTTGAAGGTTCCGTGGGCCTCTTCCATGAATCTTGATCTTCCCATAGATTTAAGTCAGGTGATTGGCTGGGCCATTCTAGCAGCTTTATTTTCTTTCTTTGAAACCAATTGAGTTTCCTCGTTTCATCATCCTGGTATATGGCAGCAGATTTTTGTCAAGAATGTCTCAATTAATTTGCCCATTCATCCTTCCTTCAATTGTGAAGTTTGCCAGTACCATTTGCTGAAAAGCAGCCCCACACCATGATGTTCCCACCTCCAAACTTCGCTGTTGGTATGGTGTTTTTAGGGTGATGTGCAGTGCCATTTCTCCTCCAAATATGGTGTGTATTATGACATCGAAACAGTTAAATTTTGCTCTCATCTGACCACACTATTCTCCCAGTATTTCACTGGCTTTTCCAAATGCGTGGTGAGCGTGCATACAGGGCCATGCATTACTTACTGTTTTCTTTTAGACAACAGTACCTGCTAATTGCAGGTCTTTTTGAAGCTCTCCACAAGTGGTCCTTGGACAACTCTTGATTATTCTTTTCACTCCTGTCAGAAATCTTGCGAGGAGCACCTGGTCGAGGCAAATTTATGGTGAAATGGTTTTTCCACTTCAGTATTATGGCACCAACAGTGCTCACTGGAACATTCAGAAGCTTAGAAATGAGTCTATAACCAATGCCATCATTAGGTTTTGCAACAATTAGGTTGCGAAGGTCTTGAGACAGCTCTTTGCTTTTACCCATCATGAGATGTGTCTTGTGTGACACCTTGGCAATGAGACCTTTTTGTAGGCCATCAGTTGGGATTGAACCAGCTGATATTAATTTGCACTGACAGGGGGCTGGATTGCTTTTTAATTACTGATAGTTTTCAGCTGTTGTCTTGGCTTTCCATGCCTTTTTGCACCTCCCTTTCTTCATGTGTTCAATACTTTTTCCCTGTGTCATTTCTGAACTTATTAGTTTTGGTTTCTTCTTTTGTATGTATGGATTACTTGGGTTGTTACCAACATCTGGTGAAAAGTTCATGTCAATAGCACCTTTGGAAATATATTTACTGAGAAATTGTGACGTGTTCAATACTTATTTCACCCGCTGTATATGAATTGCAATTTATTTCCCCTAATGGGCGGTTGTTGACGCGAATAAGATTTTGTATTTACTTGTGTAGCTTCCCATGTCCAAACAGTGTAACTCCTTTGTCCTTTTTTAAGGTATATTATTCTCCAAAAACCAAGGGATTTTTAAAAATTAAATAATCATTGAGCTGGCATTTCCCTACCTGGCTACCCAGACTCTAAACCATCCTCCAATTCTATAAGTGCCATAAAATCATCACATTGATTCATTAGCATGGTTGGGAACAGGAATATTTCGCAAGTTGAGACAAACAAGGTGTATTTTCCAGGTTTTATTTTTGTACAGAAACATTCAGGGTCCTGCTTCAATCTGTGCACAAATGGCTGACACCTGGAGAAAAAAAAAAACAATCAGACATTAGGACACAATCCCCAAACCTACCTGAATCACAGCTTGTGAATTATACACAACATACAGTAGCTTAGCTACACGCTCAACAGTATAGAAACGCACGTTAATTCCGCCACCAGTATATTGTCCGACTCAAATGGCACCCCACTCCCAATACAGTGTACTGCTTTTGAACAGAGCCCTATGGGTACTGGTCAAAAGTAGTGCAATATAAAGGGAATACGATTTTTTTTGGTACACACATTTGATAAAGTCAGGAAGCCCTTCTCAGACAAATGCCTCAATGTCTTCAACTTTAGAGATACACTGCTCTGGGGAACTGAACCCAGAGACACAGAACGTGACCCTGACCCAGTTGACCCCAGACAGGCTGTGTCCCGTTCTGACTCGTCATCGTATCATCACTGAAGGGGAGAGTAAACTAAACTAACTGTCGCCCTGAAAGTAAACAAACTTTGTGTATCACACCCAGAGATCAACTCTTTGGTGCAGCATTTTAAAATAGACAATCTTGGGAGAGTCCTTTCACTACCACAAGCCTCCTCTACAAATACCAACCTAGCACTAACAATAATGTCCCAGATTGCAATTGTTGTTTTCCCCCAAAATGCAATTTCTTTGTTAACCTGGTTAAATTTGGGTCCCGAGTCAAAACCAGTTGAGCACCACTGATTTATAGTACAGTACTTTTCTACAATGCCGTGGCTGGGTTAATGTTAGGGTACAGTACCTGTCTATGCAGTGGGTACAGGAGTCTGTGGCATTGCTGCTGGGGCTTCTGGCTTGGCCCCCTTCTGCTCAGACACAGGGGTGGAGGGGATAGTCTCGTCTTTAGGCTCAACAATGCTCACATGGTCTGGCAGAGGCTTCTTTGGGCCGATCTTACCACTGGGGTCCCATGGTAACATGATCTTCACCTTGATGCCCAGCACACCTGATAGACAATGAACACAGTGCTTAGACAGACCCTCTACCCAATGGTTATCATTCTGCGTACATAGAACAGAGTATACGTAGAACTGTGAAGTATAGAACAGAGTATGAGGAATAGCCAATGCGTGGTGTAGCAAGAAAGAGGTTGATCATAATATGACTAGACTCAAGTCATTTTTGACCCTTCTCAGACAAATGCCTCAGTGTTCAACTGAAGAGACATGCTGCTCTGGGGAACTGAATCCAGACACAGAACTTGACCCTGCGACACCAGAGAGAAACAGTGTCCCATTCCAACTCGTCATCATATCACAGAAAGAAAACATTTCACCTTTAAAAAGCAACAGAACAAAAATTCTACTGTTGATGATTCTCTAGGGGTAGGTTATAGAAGTTGATTTGGTATTCACTGTCTAACCATGTGTATTGTCTAAGGGTAGGATATAGCTTCCAACTGGCACAGTGGTCTAAGACACTGCATCTTAGTGCTAGAGGTGTCACTACAGACAACCTGGTAAGAACCCAGGCTGTAGCACAACCGGCCGTGATTGGGAGTGCCATTGGGCACGCACAATTGGCCCAGCGTCATCAAGAGTTTGGCCGGTGTAGGCTGTCATTGTAAATAAGAATTTGTTATTAACTGAGTTGCCTCGTTAAATAAAGGTTACACATAGGGGTTGATTTGGTACTCACCCTGTCGGAGGAGGACGTGGCGCACAGCGGTGTCTACGTAGTAGTTGACTGGGTCTCCACTGTGGATCATCAGGCCGTCAACAAACTTCATGGACTTTGCCCTCTGACCCCTCAGCTTCCCAGAAACCACCACTTCACAACCTTTAGAGCCACTCTCCATGATGAACCTCAGCACACCATAGCAAGCTCTGGGAGAAGGATAGAGGGAAAGGGATTCAGCAAATAGATGGTGAAGAGGGTGGAGGAAAGTGAGAGGGGGGTGAGGAGAAATTGTAGCAAAAAAATACATTTTAAATGACAAAGAAAATGGGACTATGAGATCACATCTGACATCGAGCCATTTTCCATGCCCTTCTCAGACAAATGCCTCGATGTCTTCAACTGAAGAGACCCACTGCTCTGGGGAAATGAAACCAGACAGACAAACAGTGTCCCATTCCGACTCGTCATTGTATCATCATTGAAGGGAGACGTACCTTCCCAAATCCTAAGCTTTATCATTACAGGTTAACGCATAACTGACCTTAGAGTAGTGTCTCGGCGCAACAGATTAGATGTCAGGGTTAGGCTTACCTACGAACAGCCAGTCCTCCCAGCAACTTGTAGCGCAGAGACTCAGCCTGAGCAATGGCACACAAACCCCGGGTTGCAACCTTCTCAGCGTACAGCTATAGAGGGATAGAGTGGGGAGGTTAACCTACACACAGAGAGGGTACCTAGCCTACTGCTCGAGCGCTTGCTGCAATGTGATGGCCGCAGGACCAGCAGAGAAGTGTAGCCTCGCGATTCACATTAAAATTGTGGTGGAAATAGTATCTAGAACACCAACTTATTCATGCAGCGCTGACTACCGTATTCTTACCCAACTAGCCTGACTCCCTAACAAGAAACCATCTGAATCCACACATTTCCTGTACTGGATTGAGCCCTTCTCAGACAAATGCTTGTCTTCAACTGAAGAGACACACTACTCTGGGGGAACTGAACCCTGAGACAGAGCTTTTCCAGACAGATTCTACTTTGACACATGTGAGGTTGGTTGTTCTAAGTTGATTAACACATTTAAAAATCCTCCCCATATAATAATTTGGAATTCACACTTGTTTTCATTTAAACTTCACACAATCATATTCCTCAACACTGCCGCCAGAAGCCGAACCTCTTCTGAACCACAGTTGTCAGCTCCCTGATGTTGGGGTTAGGGAGTATGTCTAATGTGTACATGTATGCATCTGTATTTCTCTAGTGGATGGATGTCAGTGTGTGTTTACCTCCACATTGCCCTCGGGGAAGCCAAACCTCTTCTGAACAACAGCGGTCAGCTCCCGGATTCGACGGCCCTTCTCTCCCAGAACATTCTGGGTCCTGAAACAATAACACTCCATTACTAAATGTGCTCTATGTATGCAATCAGTAATCTTTTCCTGAAAGGTCCAGCTGTATTTAACACTTTCTCCCTCCTCCATTTAAAAATCAAATTATCCATTTCATTCAAATCAATAGATCCTGGAGTTAATTGCAGATTAGTTTGAATGATGCAAAACAGTGGCTGGAAGGCACCAGTGTTAATAGATTGCACTTTGTTAGTCTACCAATTCCCCATATATATCAGATGTAACCAACATTTACAATTAATTACCACACTTTCTAATGTTTGGTTATGGTAATTTCTGTAAATGCATTCAATATCATTGTGGGAGTTGGCACGTTGTTTGAAGAGCTCACAACCCATGCTACACTTGTGAGAAGCAAGTTGATTTCATTCCATTTACACAGGTGTCAATTTATTCATTGTCTTTTGTTTGAAGCACTCAATGTTGTCAATGTTGAGTATTGACACCTGATTATGCACAAATGTAGGCAATAAATGTGCCCATCTGCAAATGTCTGATAGTATTAACTCAACACCACTAATGAGCTGTGGGGCTTCTCAAAGTATTTTTTCACCTCAAACAGCAAGTAAACAAAATCTGGTTTTAGAATCCATTGAGAATGACAATATTTCCAGCCTACTCCCTTTCGATAACCACACGGCATGAATGGGACAAATGTCAGGCTCTGATCCAGAGGAAACGTCATAAAATAACTCATTCGTTGCACAAATAGCCTAAAGCTTTTTCTGTCCAGAGAAACTCTGGAGGGCCCAGAATATTTTATACAATGACAGAAGTTCACTAACACCTTCTGGTGAACAGTTTATACAATGTTTCAAATTCGTTGCAGAAATACCATGCAATGGAAGTTGCTTTTAGATAGGTATTTTAAATTAGATAGAATTTTGATTAACCACATGACAATGACTGGGGCGGCAGGTAGCCTAGTGGTCAGAGCGTTAGGCCAGTAACCGGATGCTGGATCGAATCCGAGTCGACAAGGTGAAAATAGACCTGTCGATGTGCCCTTGAGCAAAGCACTTAACCCCAATTTACTCCAAGGCGCCATATTACTACAGCTGTCCCTGTAGGTAGGTCATCATCGTATATAAGAATTTGTTCTTAACTGACTTGTAGGCCTACAAAAATTATAAAATTGGCACTCCAAATGGAAAAGTTTGCCAACCTATTACCAGCAACTTCAGGAGCATAATGGCAGAATCTAAGAAGGCAAGCAGCAGTGGGAGGAGGGTAAGGGTAACAGGGTTTTCTGGTTAAGCCATCTTGATCTCTGGCTCCCTTGAGTCATGAGACATAATTATTTAATCAAACAGCGTACTTAAAGCATCAGAAAAGCTCAGTAGATAGTTGATTCTATTAAAAGACATGGTGTGTCTATTGAAAAATACAGGTTTAAAAATGTTGCCCAATTGATTGGTCGAAAGGAGACTACTCTTGATCGACTTTACTCCAAACAGAAAACATTTCGAACAATTTTAGGTAGGTGCCTGCCCATTTTGTTCTTAAATGGTAAGTTGTGAGATGTAATGAACACACCCCAGGTACCTAGACAGCCAACTACCTAGCTAGAAACCATCAAACCATCTGTGACTCCAACTCCCTGTACTGAGCCCTTCTCAGACAAATGCCTCAATGTCTTCAACTGAAGAGACACGCTGCTCTGGGGAACTGAAATCAGTGACATAGAACGTGACTCTGACCCAGTGTCCACATAGACACGCGGTGTCCCATTCCAACTTATCGTATCATCATATGTATATAGGCATAAGTGCTAATGTATTGTGTACATTCGTTTTGCCACATTCGTTCAATTACTAGACACAATGCATACTTTTAAATTATGTTAGGTGAGCTAAACATGTTTAGATTACATTGTAACAGCAGCAAACACCCCCCTCCTGGATTAAGATCCCTGCTGCCAAATTGTTTTAGGAATGCTGCAAACTGCATTTTGATAACTTTGTGCCCATTTGTCTGTCCTAGTAGTAAATGTTCACATGCGCTAGTCAGCATTTACCCAGCATCCGCTATGAGACTTCCTTAGTACTTGTCAACATTCGGTTATAATTCTGCTAAGCAACGGTTTCTTGGGTTTATTTTATGCTTGGGGGAAAAGTGCCTCTTCTGTAGACTACTGGTAATACGGTATTCCCGGGATGGCACAAGCACGGTATATACAGTGTCTTGCGAAAGTATTCACCCACTTGGCATTTTTCCTATTTTGTTGCCTTGGGTATGTCACTAACAATAATTATTAATATACGCCCAGTGTGTAATAGCTAGCAAATTAATTTGCTAACTAACGGTAGCCTGTATAGCTGGAACTTCTGAAGGAGGAAAATACTTTACTTCTACATTTTCCAAAAACTAACCAAACATCCTTACTGTTACAAGACGCGTTTGTGCCGCCATGTGCCTTGGTAGCACAATGGTAAACTTATTTGCATTAGTTTTTACTTAGACTTGTATGTTGACTTCTCCATTGATGTTGTTTATACATTTTCGCTGACTTTTCTTAGCGGATATACAATTGTCACGAATTGAAGGCCCTGGAGTGAAGGGGCTTACATTGGAAACTTCCCTTGCTTGGTAAATCATTTGGACCGCCCTCCAATATGGCAACAGGGATTCCCCCAAAGGCATAAGGCGAGGGCAAGTGGACGAGGGTGTCTTAAGTGTTTGGATTGTGACAGATCATGTGACACTTAGATTGCACACAGGTGGACTAACTAATTATGTGACTTCTGAAGTTAATCTGTTGCACCAGATCTTATTTAGGGGCTTCATAACCAAGGGGGTGAATACATACGCACTTTAAAAAAAAAAAAAAAGTTTTACATTTCACTTCACCAATTTGGACTATTTTGTGTCCATTACATGAAATCCAAATAAAAATCTACAAATCTAGATTAAAAAAATCTAAAAATTGCAGGTTGTAATGCAACAAAATAGGAAAAAAGCCAAGGTGGATTAATACTTTGATGTGCATTACCTTTTAAAGCCAGAACACCACTACCTACCAACATGCCGGTAACATTACCTTGTGGCCAGGATGATAATCTCGGTCCTGGTCGGGGTCACACGCACCTCTACACCGGAGTACCCATCCTCGGCAAGTTCGCGCGTCAGGAACTCGTTCAGCTCGGCTTTGAAAATTCCGTCCGCGACGAACTAACCGGGAACAACACAAACATGCAGTACGTTGGTTTGGTTGTAGGGAACATGCATGTAGTGGACGTCCTACTGTAGACAAGTTAGTACGTGAACTAAAGTAGCCCAACACGTGACGTTAACATTAGCCAACTACTGTCAAGACACTGACCACCAATCTAGACACAACTTCGACAAACAAGAGCACCTAATAAATGTTTTGAACGGTGTTATAGTTATGCCTTCTCACTAGTATGGTTTAAAAGGCAACCATTGACACGTTCACAAACGAAGTGACGATTCATGGTACCGGTAACTAGCATCTGTGGCAATCCTCTTTATACGAGGGGATTATGACCCCGATCAATACTACAATAAACTCCGTAATCATGCTGCTAACACATGGCATCCCAATTTGCTACAAATGCATCCGTTACAAAGTGCATTTTGGGATGAAATGTGAACTAACCTTTCTCTTCTTGGAGATCTGCACCGCCATCTTGCCGGAGGCCGCTGACAGGAAAGAAGTTGTTAACGAACCGGAAGTATATTTATACCCAGAATTGCGCGTTCCGTCGACGTTTGATGACGATGTGTTGGGCGCTTTCAACAAAAAATGCTGGTAGCTACTGCTAGCTAGCTAACCAACGAACGTTAACTTCGTTGGAAATGGCAGCACATCTCAAAAAGCGAGTTTACGAGGAATTCTCCAAAGTTGTCCAGGTTGGAAACATTCACCTTTTAACCATCGTTGTTCTTTCAATACTATCAAGCCAGTTAGCTAACGTTAGACTCATACTGCGTCATGCATACTCTTTCATTAACTTTAGCTAGATGGAGATATTATATAGGCCTCATAAAGGGGATCTGAAATGTCCAGTGGTAGCTAGTTAAGCTAGCTGGTGTACAGTTGCAATCTTGTTCTAGCCTGAGTGCCAGTCTGTTTCTGTTATGATCATGCAAATCATGACGAGGACAGCAATGGAGTAGGAAAGAGCATAAACCGACCTGGGACCTGGCTAGCTTTGTCTAGATCCTAGCTATAGTGCGATCCCCACACCTTTAGATATGCCGTTTAGCTATCCAGATCCGTGTAATCTCATATCACAAAATGAAAAAGAAAAGGTAATCCATTGTCTCTGTTAATCAACAGCTTCCCCAAGAGGAGGTTCCAGCCAAGAAGCTCCGTCTGACCAAGCCAAGTAAGTCTGCAGCGCTGCACATTGACCTGTGTAAGGCTTCTAACCCGACCGATGCCCTGCAGTACCTGCTGCACTTTGCCCGCAGCTCCGTGGAGGCAGAGAGTGTGGAGGGGGTGGTGCGCATACTGCTGGAACATTACTACAAGGTATGGTGGCCTTGGCTTGGATCCTTTGAACCTCCCATCTCTCCTTCCATCCCTCCATCTTCTCCTTATGTCCTTTCTTTTCTCTTTCACTATTACAAGGTAAAGCAGCCCTCGTCTCCATAGCTGCTCTTGCAATGTGGGTGTCTTTACATACAATAGCGATGCTTCCAATTGTATTTGGTTGCACAAAAATAGTCAGCGGTAAGCCAGAAGTGCCAACGTACTTTCTGCACATACACTATATGTGGGCAAAAATATAATAACTTGTGGGGGACTTTTATTTTGGCATGAGGTAAGCGGAGAAGAAGTGGGTCTACAACAGACCCATCTTTGGAAAGTATTGTGGCGAGCTCAGCCAGAAGAAGATGGCAAGAGACAGAGATTGATTTTACCGGAGAGTTCCCGTGCCCCATACACCGCACGACTCCAGGAACGTCACCCTTTATTTTCTTACCTCCTTCAACTATGAACAATGAACACATCCTCCGGCCATGCAAGGCTCGGTCACGGTAGGCATTTTAACATTCCCCCTACCCCCATAACCTGAACTAAGACAACTTAAAGAAACATAAACACATAACATTAGCTTAACTACTAAAACGTAAAGACATAACACAACCATTTTAAAACCAAAACATGAGCTACCCACAATCCCCTTGCTCCCTACAGTTACCACTCAACGTGTGGCTAGCGTATGCCGGCCAGATCGCTACATAGCCCCCACCAGAGGGGTCAGTCGCCCCCGACGACCCAATCTCTAAACACAAAGTCCCTCAAATGTCCAGGACGCCTACACCGTGCAGTCTCGGCCAGGCATACACACCCTGTACCCACCCCCGACAGTCGGCCCAAAATCTCGCCGGGCCCCTGCCAATGGCTGTAGAGCTTGGGAGAAACACCCTTTTGGGGCATCGTAGGTCTGCTTCTGTCTCGCCCCGGAGTTGGCCTGGGCTGGAGCTCCCTGGTTCTCGTCACCCAAGTATGGGGGGTAGCGTGGTCACGGGCTGGGCCCCTCCTACGGGGGTACCGCCTGTAGCGGTTCCGGCCAGCGGCATACTTGCTCCCCTGGACCGAGACACCCGCTGGGCCGGTGACATTGGCTGCCTCTGCTCCCTTTGCCCCTTCAACCACATCAAACTCCACAGTTTCTCCATCTCCAACACTGCGGAGGTATTTCCTTGGGTTGTTTTTCTTTATGGCGGTCTGGTGGACAAAGACGTCTTCTTTTGTGTCATTCCTGTTGATGAAACCGTAGCCATTTCGGACGTTGAACCATTTGACCGTCCCCAAGACCTTAGTTGGTTGTGTTTCGGCCTCCTCTCGTCTTTCTGTCGTCTCGGCGGAGGGAAGGGCAGCAGACACAGTGGTTGGGGCTGAAGCGGGCTGATGCTGGTTGGGCCCATGGGCAACGGACGGCCGTTTGGGCTGTCTGGTTGCTGCTCGACGACTGGCTCGCCTGTCTTTGGGCCAGTCCTTCTTCTCTTTACCAGACTGGAGCGCCACGGTCTCTGTGCCAAGAGTGATAGATGTCCCTGACACATTAACACGGGCACCCCATCGACTCAGCAGGTCCAGGCCAATGATGCATGCGTCACGGATGTCGGCAATCCAGAACCCGTGCTCCAGCTCCTGGTCTCCAACCTGGACTTTTACTGGCTTCTTCCCTCTCATGCCAACCTTTTCTCCCGTCACTGTGACCATCTGCGTGGTGGTTGGCGACCAAGCCTTGGAAGGTGGCCCGGTGGTATCCGGAAGGACGCCAGGTCGCACCAAGGAAATGGTTGACCCCGTGTCTACCAGGGCTCTACAAGGTCGGCCGTCCAGTCGACATTGCAGGTATAGTCCCTTGGTGTGGCCGAGGCGTCCGACCACAGAGCATCGGCCCTGGAGGGGGGATGGAGACCGGAGTGGTGAACCCCTCGTTAGACCACTCCTCCGTCGTTTCCCCCAAACGGAGAAGCTCTGGCTTTTGGCACTGGTGCCAGGTTCGTCGCATCTGTAACACTGGTCTGTAGACCAGGGGGGGCGTCGCCTGGGTGGTGGAGTCTGGTGCTGGAATCGTCGTAGCGGAGGCCGAACCTGACAGACCTCTTCTGTCGTTTCCCCCTCGTCGTAGTCGGCCACCCGGACACATGGTTGGCGTGATGTGACCCTCTGCTGGGTGGGCCACCTGGAGAGTACCCCTTCGGCTTGTTCGGCCTCATGGAGTGCCTCACCGAGAGTCTTAGGCCTGGCAAGGCAGACATGTTGTCGCAGCTTTTCTGGTGCGAGCCCCCGCAGGAAAGCGTGGAGGGCCAGCTCCTCTTGTGCAGCTATTTGGAATTCGGGGTAGCCCTGTCGAGCGTGCAGCCGCACATCTGCAGCGAAGGTGCCAAGGTTCTCTTCTCCTTGGCGATGGCGGCTGGCCAGTTGCTCCCTGCTCTGGTCCGCGAAGAGTCTCTGCCCAAACCTAATTTCCAGCGCCCCGGTCAAGGCTTGGAGGTCCCGTTGTTCCGCTGGGGTTAGGTCGAGAAGGACCTGTACTGCGTTCCCCTCTAACGCTAGTGCCAGGTGAGTAGCGGCTTCCTCACTGCTCCAGCCGCTGTGTCGGACCGCCAGGTGGACTTGGGCGAGATAGGGCTCTAGCTGAGTCGTCCCGTTGTACTTGGGCAGCTTGGCGGATGATCTTGGCACCCCTGCAGAACGTGGTAGGCTGGGCGTGCCGAGTAGGGGTTGTTGCAGCTCTGGACTGGTAGGTAGCCTGATGTTGCTGGTTGTAGCCACGGGTTGTGGGCGTGGTCTTGCAGTACCCTGCTGGGGTATCCGTGGGATACTGGCACCGTCGGGGCATGCTATGTAGCCATCACCTCCGGCAGACTCCATCTTCTGCCGCAGTAGGCCCTTTAGGTGCCCCTGGGTCTGTGTGAGTGTCCTCTCCAGCTCGTCAATCTCTCTCTCCATCCTCTTCTGCTCGCTAATCCCACTTCTGACACCAATGTGGCGAGCTCAGCCAGAAGAAGATGGCAAGAGACAGAGATTGATTTTACCGGAGAGTTCCCGTGCCCCATACACCGCACGACTCCAGGAACGTCACCCTTTATTTTCTTACCTCGTTCAACTATGAACAATGAACACATCCTCCGGCCATGCAAGGCTCGGTCACGGTAGGCATTTTAACATTCCCCCTACCCCCATAACCTGAACTAAGACAACTTAAAGAAACATAAACACATAACATTAGCTTAACTACTAAAACGTAAAGACATAACACAACCATTTTAAAACCAAAACATGAGCTACCCACAATCCCCTTGCTCCCTACAGTTACCACTCAACGTGTGGCTAGCGTATGCCGGCCAGATCGCTACAGTATGTTTAATAATACAGTCTTTTAGATATTTTGTGTAAAATTCCCCCTGTCATAATGACTAACCTTTCTGCCCACTGGCACAGTAAGTTAAAATGGAATTGTATTTAACTTCTGGCTTCCCGCTGACTGTTTTTGTGCAACCCAATACAAGTGAAAGCAATGCTAGGATATGTACTGTATATAGATCTGTGTTACTAAGAGCAGTTATCCTCTCCCCTTCTTCTATGGTCCCTCCTTTCTCCCCTGCTACTTTCTGCCTTTCCTTCTTCCATCCCTTGTTTCCCTCACCTTGCTCCTGTGTCTTCCTGTAAGAGAGTGATAACTTGTAATTGTGTGTGTGTGTGTGTGTGTGTGTGTGTGTATGTATGTCTCTGTAGGAGCAGGATAACTCTGTGCGGCTGAAGATTGCCTCTCTGATCGGCCTGCTTAGTAAGACCCAGAACTTCAACCCTGAGAGTATCCTAGATGACACCCTGAACACATTCAACACAGAGAGTAAGTGACACTCTGATACACCCACTTAGTACATCGTACACACTCTATCCCATATCTTCTCTGACCTAGTCGATGTCTCTCTCTGAGTTTTCTTCTCTGTGTGTGCATATGTGTGTGTGTCCAGAGTCCCACCAGGTCCTGGCTCAGCTACTGGACACTCTTTTGGTCATTGGCACCCAGCTCCCAGAAAGCCCTATTGTTAGACACAGACTCATAGAGGTGGCCTGCAAGGTAACACACACACACAAACGTGGTCTGCAAGTTGAATCTCTCTCATACCTCTTTTTCATCAATATCTCTCGTCCTCCTTGCTCGTCAATCTCTCATCCCTCTGTCTCAGCACCTGTCAGACACATATTTTGGTGTGAGGAATAAATGCCTGCAACTCCTGGGTTGCCTGGGCAATGTGGACACGCCCCTAAATAAAGATGGACAGGGATTGGTTCCAGCTGTGATTGGAGGCGGTGCTCCAGGTGTGTATATTTATTTGCATTAACCAGGGTAGTTGAGTCAACAGCAATAAAAACATTTACTACATGACATGTTTATTTACTCAATTTAATTTAACCAGACCTGTCCCCTCATCACATCACTGTGTCTGTGAGAGATGTGTAAGTGTGTGGGATGTGCAGCAGCAGTGTGTTATCAGTGACAACTTTCCACTCTCCCTTCCTCCTCCTTCCAGGGGTGTCTGGCGGAGTGTGTGTGAGAGACGCGCAGAGTGTCATCAGTGACTACTTTGCCGACCAGGACCCCAGGGTGCGCACGGCGGCCATTAAAGCCATGGTATGACCTCACTTCCTACTAGCATGCTCACTTAGAATGCATGCCCAAAACAGTGCTTCAATCTATTGAGTGGATATTGAGAGGCCTCATAATAGTCTGTACTGCTAATAAACATGTAGGGAACCTCTCAATACTATTGGCATGTGTCCAGAGGCTAGATAGATTGTCTGATTGATTATTCAATGTTCTCTTCCTTTCAGCTGCAACTACATGAAAGGGGAATGAAGATTGAACAGACCATATATGACCAGGTAGAGTTTGTGCGCACGCGTTTCTTTCCAAGCCTCTAGGTTGCTGTTTGTGTGAGTTTCTCTCTAATTGTGTGTGTGTATAGGCCTGTCGGCTGCTGTGTGATGACTATGAGCAGGTGCGTTCCGCTGCCGTTCAGATGGTGTGGGTCCTGAGTCAGCTCTATCCAGAGAGGTAAGACACATACAGACACACTCAAACACACTGGCTGTGTTCAAATCCATGATGCATTGTGGGTAAATTGTGACTGACACTGATCTACAAATAATAATGAGTGGTTTATTTATGATGCAAGTCGATTTGTAGATCAGTCAGTCAGCAGTCGCCTGCAATGTCAAACAAGCCTAACACTACTGAACACACAAACTCACTGACTGGGGGGATAAAAACTGCTGTGTGGTTGGTGACTAAAGGTGTCATCTGTCCAATCAGCATCGTGCCTATCCCGTCGTCCAATGAGCAAGTCCGTCTGGTCGACGACTCGTTTGGGAAGATCAGTCACATGGTCTCTGATGGATCCTGGGTAGTCAGGGTGCAGGCCGCCAAAACACTGGTGAGTACACACACAAACGGCTCTTTTACATTTTACTTTTCAGATAGTCATGGCTCTCCTTTCCTCCCTCTTCTCCACTCATCCCTCTCTCCTCTCTTCTTCAGGGTAACATGTTGCAGGTCAGTCCTCACTTCCTAGAGCAGACTCTGGACAAGAAGCTGATGTCAGACCTCCGGGTATGTACACTGTGTGTGTGCGTTCGTAAAATGTATCTTCAGAGGAAGCATACAGCATTTTATTTGTAATTTATTTGTAATAACGTAACGTTATTTTTCAGAGGAAATGTATGCCTCATGAGTAGGCCAAGAAGCTCAATGTAATCTATATGTAATGTAATACAGTATATGCTGTATGTAATGTAATCTGTATGTAGTGTAATCTATACATATTGTTATCTACACTGAACAAAAATATGAACGCAACAGTATTGGTCCCATGTTTCATGAGCTGAAATAAAAGATCCCAGAACTTTTCCATATGCACAAAAGGCTTATTTCTCAAAAAACTAAAATGTGCACAAGTTTGTTTACATCGCTGTTAGTGAGCATTTATTCTTTGCCAAGATAATGACAGGTGTGGCATATCAAGAAAAGTTAGTGAGGGAGATAGGAACCTCTAGCTTCAAGGATTTTTGCAGTTTGTTCCAGTCATTGGCAGCAGAGAACTGAAAGGAATGGCGGCCAAAGGAGGTGTTGGCTTTGGGGGTGACCAGTGAAATATACCTGCTGGAGTGCATGCTACGGGTGGGTGTTGCTATGGTGACCAGTGAGTTGAGATATGGCGGGGATTTACCTTGTAAAGACTTATAGATGACCTGGAGCCAGTGGGTTTGGCGACGAATATGTAATGAGGGCCAGCCAACGAGAGAATACAGGTCGCAGTGGTGGGTAGTATATGGGGCTTTGGTAACAAAACGGATGGCACTGTGATAGATTACATCCAATTTGCTGAATGTATGTAATGTAATCTGTATGTAGTGTAATCTATACATATTGTTATCTACACTGAACAAAAATATAAACGCAACAGTATTGGTTTGGCGACGAATATGTAATGAGGGCCAGCCAACGAGAGAATACAGGTCGCAGTGGTGGGCAGTATATGGGGCTTTTGTAACGAAACGGATGGCACTGTGATAGATTACATCCAATTTGCTGAGTAGTGTTGGAGGCTATTTTGTAAATGACATCGCCGAAGTCAAGGATCGGTAGGATAGTCAGTTTTACAAGGGCATGTTTGGCAGCATGAGTGAAGGAGGCTTTGTTGCGAAATAGGAAGCCGATTCTAGATTTAATTTTGGACTGGAGATGGTTAATGTGAGTCACGAAGTTGAGTTTACAGTCTAACCAGACGCCTAGGTATTTGTAGGTGTCCACGTATTCTAAGTCAGACCCGTCGAGAGTAGTGATGATAGTCCGATGGGCGGGCAGCGTTCGATTGAAAAGCATGCATTTAGTCTTACTAGCATTTAAGAGCAGTTGGAGGCCACGGAAGGAGTGTTGTATGGCATTGAAGCTTGTTTGAAGGTTAGTTAACATAGTGTCCAGAGGGGCCAGATGTATACAGAATGGTGTCGTCTGCGTAGAGATGGATCAGAGAGTCACCAGCAGCGAGAGCGACATCGTTGATGTATATAGAGAAAAGGGTTGGCCCAAGAATTGAACCCTGTGGCACCCCCATAGAGACTGCCAGAGGACCGGACAATAGGCCCTGCAATTTGACACACTGAACTCTGTCTGAAAAGTAGTTGGAGAACCAGGCAAGGCAGTCACTTGAGAAACCAAGGCTGTTGAGTCTGCCAATAAGAATGCAGTGATTGACAGAGTCGAATTCCTTGGCCTTGTCGATGAAGACGGCTGCACAGTACTGTCTTCTATCGATGGCGGTTATGATATCGTTTAGTACCTTGAGCGTAGCTGAGGTGCACCCATGACCAGCTCGGAAACCAGATTGCATAGCAGAGAAGGTACGGTGGGATTCGACGTGGTCAGTGATCTGTTTATTAACTTGGCTTTCGAAGACTTTAGAAAGGCAAGGCAGGATGGATATAGGTCTATAACAGTTTGGGTCTAGAGTGTCTCCCTCTTTGAAGAGGGGGATGACCGCGGCAGCATTCCAATCTCTAGGGATCTCAGACGATACAAAAGAGAGGCTGAACAGGCTAGTAATAGGGGTTGCAACAATTTTGGCGGATAATTTTAGAAAGAAAGGGTCCAGACTGTCTAGCCCAGCAGATTTGTAGGGGTCCAGATTTAGCAGCTCTTTCAGAACATCAGCTGTCTGGATTTGGGTGAAGGAGAAGCGGGGGGGGCTTGGGCAGGTTGCTGCGGGGGGGTACAGAGCTGTTGGCCGGGGTAGGGGTAGCCGGGTGGAAAGCATGACCAGCCGTAGCAAAATGCTTATTGAAATGTTAGATTATCGTGAATTTATCGGTGGTGACAGTGTTTCCTAGCCTCAATGCAGTGGGCAACTGGGAGGAGATGCTCTTATTCTCCATGGACTTTACAGTGTCCCAGAACTTTTTGGAATTAGTACTACAGGATGCAAATTTCTGTTTGAAAAAGCTGGCCTTTGCTTTTCTAACTGACTGTGTATATTTGGTCCTGGTTTCCCTGAAAAGTTGCATATCGCGGGGGCTATTCGATGCTAATGCAGTGCGCCACAGGATGTTTTTGTGTTGGTCAAGTGCAGTCAAGTCTGGGGTGAACCAAGGGCTATATCTATTCTTAGTTCTAAGTTTTTTGAAAGGGGCATGCTTATTTAGGATGGTGAGGAAAGCACTTTTAAAGAACAACCAGGCATCCTCTACTGATGGGATGAGGTCAATATCCTTCCAGGATACCTGGGCCAGATCGATTAGAAAGGCCTGCCCGCAGAAGTGTTTTAGGGAGCGTTTGACAGTGATAAGGGGTGGTCGTTTGACCGCGGACCCATTACGAACGCAGGCAATGAGGCAGTGATCGCTGAGATCCTGTTTGAAAACAGAGGAGGTGTATTTGGAGGGCAAGTTGGTCAGGATGATATCTATGATGGTACCCATGTTTACGGATTTAGGGTTGTACCTGGTAGGTTCCTTGATAATTTGTGTGAGATTGAGGGAATCTATCTTAGATTGAAGGACAGCCGTGGTGTTAAGCATATCCCAGTTTAAGTCACCTAACAGTACAATGTTGGCATGTTGACTGCAGGAATGGCCACCAGAGCTGTTGCCAGAGAATGTAATGTTCTTTTTTCTACCATAAGCCTCCTCCAACGTTGTTTTAGAGAATTTGGCAGTACGTCCAACCGGCCTCACAACCGCAGACCACGTGTAACCATGCCAGCCCAGGACCTTCACATCCGGCTTCTTCACCTGCGGTTGTGGCTGGTCTCAGACGATCCGTGGACAGCTGATGAAACTGGGTTTGCACAACCGAAGAATTTCTGCACAAACTGTCAGAAACCGTCTCATGGAAGCTCATCTGTATGCTCGTCGTCTTCTTGACCTTACTGCAGTTTGGCAGCGTAACCAACTTCAGTAAGTGCTCACCTTCGATGGCCACTGGCACTCTGGAGAAGTGTGCTCTTAACGGCTGAATCCCGGTTTTAAATGTATCGGGCAGATGGCGAGCAGTTTGCTGATGTCAACGTTGTGAAGAGTGCCCCATGGTGGCGGTGGGGTTATGGTATGGGCAGGTCAAAGCTACAGACACCGAACACAATAGCATTTTGTCTGTGGCAATTTGAATGCTAAAAGACATCGTTACGAGATCCTGAGGCCCATTGTCATACCATTCATCCACCGCCATCAACTCCTGCTTCAGCATGATATTGCACGGCCCCATGTCGCAAGGATCTCTACACAATTCCTGGAAGCTGAAAATGTTGCAGTTCTTCTATGGCCTGCATACTTACCAGAAATGTCACACATTGAGCATGTTTGGGATGCTCTGCATCGACGTGTACGACAGCGTATTCCAGTTCCCGCCATATCCAGCAACTCTGCACAGTCTGTGAAGAGGAGTGGGACAATGTTCCACAGGCCACAATTAACAGCCTGATCAACTCTATGCAAAGGACATGTCGCACTGCATGAGGCCAATGGTGGTCACACCAGATACTGACTGGTTTCCTGATCCTACCTTTTTTTTAAGGTGTCTGTGACCAACAGATTCATATCTGTATTCCCAGTCATGTGAAATCCATAGATTAGGGCCTAATGAATTTATTTCAATTGACTGATTTCCTTATGAAGTAACTCAGTATCATCTTTTAAATTATTGCGTGTTGCGTTTTATATTTTTGTTCAGTGTATATTTCAGAGGAAACGTACGACTCATGAGTGGGCTGTTTGTTTGAAGTTTTACAAGTGTTTATTAGCAAAACCATTAATCTTCAAATATATTTAACTTGTTACACTGTCTTTTATGTGTATTTGTATTTTTTGTAAAACTTTATGTATACGCTGCTATTTCCCGGTTTTGCCTTCTTGCCGCTCACCCTCGCAAAAGAGGTTTCTAATGTCAATGGGTCTTACCTGTTTTAAATAAAGGTTTAAAAAATATATATACAGTTGAAGTCGGAAGTTTACATACACTTAGGTTGAAGTCATTAATACACATTTTTCAAGCACTCCACAGATTTCATGTTAACGAACTATAGTTTTGGCAATTCTCCCAACAATTGTTTACAGACAGATTATTTCACTTATAATTCAATATATCACAATTCCAGTGGGTCAGAAGTTTACATACACTAAGTTGACTTTAAACATCTTGGAATATTCCAGAAAATGATGTAATTTCTTTAGAAGCTTCTGATAGGCTAATTGACATAATTTGAGTCAATTGGAGGTGTACCTGTGAATGTAAATCAAACTCAGTGCCTCTTTGCTCGACATCATGAGAAAATCAAAAGAAATCAGCCAAGATCTCAGAAAAATAATTGTAGACCTCCACAAGTCTGGTGTATCCTTGGGAGCAATTTCCAAACGCCTGAAGGTTCATCTGTACAAACAATAGTACGCAAGTATAAACACCATGGGACCACGCAGCCGTCATACTGCTCAGGAAGGAGACGCGTTCTGTCTCCTAGAGATGAACCTACTTTGGTGCAAATCAATCCCAGAACAACAGCAAAGGACCTTGTGAAGATGCTGGAGGAAACAGGTACAAAAGTATCTATATCCACAGTAAAACAAGTCCTATATCGACATAACCTGAAAGGCCACTCAAAAAGGAAGATGCCACTGCTCCAAAACTGGCATAAAAAAGCCATACGGTTTGCAACTGCACATGGGGACAAAGATCGTACTTTTTGGAGAAATGTCCTCTGGTCTGATGACACAAAAATAGAACTGTTTGGCCATGATGACTATCGTTATGTTTGATGGAAAAAGGGGGAGGCTCGCAAGCCGAAGAACACCATCCCAACGTGAAGCACGGGGGTGGCAGCATCATGTTGTGGGGGTGCTTTGCTGCAGGAGGGACTGGTGCACTTCACAAAATAGATGGCAACATGGGCCTCCCGAGTGGTGCAGTGGTCTAAGGCACTGCATCGCAGTGCAAGCTGCATTACTACAGATGCGGGTTCGAGCCCTGTCTGTGTCGCAGCCGGCCGCCGGGTTTGGCCGGCCGGGTTGTCCTTGTCCCATCGCGCTCTAGCATCTCCTGTGGCGGGCCTGGCGCATGCAAGTTGACTCAGTCGCCAGGTGGACGGTGGTTCCTCTGACACATTGGTGCGGCTGGCTTCCGGGTTAAGCGTTCATTGTGTCAAGAAGCAGTGTGGCTTGGTGGGTTGTGTTTCGGAGGACGCACGGCTCTCAACCTTCGCCTCTCCCGAGTCCGTACGGGAGTTGTAGCGATGGGACAAGACTGTAAATGCCAATTGGATAGGACGAAAGTGGGAAGAAAATGGGGTAAAAATGTATTTACATTTTTTTTTTTTAGATGGCATCATGAGGAAAGAAAAATTATGTGGCTAAATTGAAGCAGCATCTGAAGACATCAGTCAGGAAGTTAAAGCTTGGTCGCAAATGGGTCTTCCAAATGGACAATGACCCCAAGCATACTTCCAAAGTTGTGGCAAAATGGCTTAAGGACAACAAAGTTAAGGTATTGGAGTGGCCATCACAAAGCCCTGAGCTCAATCCTATAGAAAATTTGTGGGCAGAACTGAAAAAGCGTGTGCGAGCAAGGAGGCCTACAAACCTGACTCAGTTACACCAGTTCTGTCAGTTCTGTCAGGAGGAATGACCCACTGGGAATGTGATGAAAGAAATAAAAGCTGAAATAAATCATTCTCTACTATTAAAAACTGAGTTTAAATGTATTTGGCTAAGGTGTATGTAAACTTCTGACTTCAACTGTATATATGTGTGTGTGTGTGTGTGTGTGTGTGTGTGTATATATATATATCTATCTCTACCTCTCTCAGAGGAAACGTACTGCTCATGAGCGGGCCAAGGAGCTCTATGCGTCCGGTGAGTTCTCCTCGGGGAGGAAATGGGCTGATGATGCTCCCAAAGAGAAGGTGGACACCTCAGCTGTCAACCTGATCGCCTCGGGGGCCTGCGGAGCATTTGTACACGGACTGGAGGACGAGATGTACGGTAAGTGCGTGTGTGTCGGTAAGGGTGTGTGTGTCAGTGTTTGGGTGTGTGTGTGTGTGTTGTGTGATGTTTTGTTTGTTTCTGTAAAGGCTGTGGAGGCTCAGAGAGAGAGAGAGAGGGAGGGAGAGTGTGTTTGTGTGCACATGAGTGTTGTGTGTGTGTAAATTATAATGTGCCTGTGTGTGTTTTATCTGTAGAGGTGCGTATTGCTGCTGTGGATGCACTCTCTGCTCTCGCCCAATCATCTGCCAGCTTTGCTGAGAAGTGCCTGGACTTCCTGGTTGACATGTTTAATGATGAGATTGAGGAAGTCAGACTGCAGTCCATCCACGTCCTGAGACAGATCTCTACTAACATCACCCTGAGAGAAGACCAGCTGGATACTGTTTTGGCTGTACTAGAGGTAACACACAGATATGGAGACGTATACATACGCAGACTCTCACATGCACCCACCAACACACACACACACTGACAAGTTGAAAGAAGAACATTTCTAAATGTTAGAATATATATATTTTTTAATGGATAAAAATAAACAACTGAATATGTAACCTGTGTAGGACTCGTCTCGAGACATCAGAGAGGCGCTACATGAGTTGCTGTGCTTCACCAATGTGTCGACTAAAGAGTGTATCCAACTGGCCCTGCTGGAGCTGCTGAAAAACCTCACCAAGTACCCCACTGACCGCAACTCTGTCTGGAAGTAAGCCTGTGTGTGTGTCACTTTGCAGGTGATTCAATAAAAAGCTTTTACAAGTCAACACTCTCTCTTTCTGTCTCTTTCTCTTCATCTCTCCCTCTCATTTTCTCTCTAGGTGTCTAAAGTTTCTAGGTTGTCGTCATCCTACCCTGGTGTTACCGCTGGTTCCAGAGCTGCTCAGTACTCACCCCTACTTCCACACCCCTGAACCAGACATGGACGACCCTGCCTGTATCCTACACACATACACATACACACACACACACACATACACACACACCTATACCTAATGTGTTCCTGACCTAGCGTAACAGATATTGCAGTGTTGGTGCTGGTGTTCAACGCAGCTCAGTCTTGTCCCACCATGACAGCTCTGTTCTCAGACCACACCTTTAGACACTACACCTACCTACGGGACAGCCTCTCTCACCTAGTACCTCCTCTCAGGGTAAGACACACACACCCCTTTCAGACACTAGACCCACCAATCTATGTCGAGTTCCACTGTGTTATAATCTATGTTATGATGCTGTGTGTGTAGTTACCAGGGAGGAAGCAGGCCCCAGGTGGGAGTGGTATAGAAGGTCCCAGCAGTGTGGAGTCTGCTCAGCTGTTCCTCCAACAGAGTCTGAGCAGAGTTAGCACCATACACAACCTACACGACCCCGGGGCTCAGGACCTGCTTAACTTTACTATCAGGTACATACACACACATCCACACACTATCAAAACATTATTATTTTTTGTTTAATTGAAGCGACTATTTTCTGTGTGTGTGTATCCTCTCAGAGACCTACAGAGACTGGGGGAGCTACAGACAGAGCTGGCGGGGGCTGCAGACTTCTCTGCCACCTACCTCCGCTGCCAACTACTGCTCACCAAGGTGTGTCTCTCGATCTGGATAGACAGTGCATTACATTTGACCAGAATGCCCAAATTGTATTGCCTTTCCTCATCTCCTTGTGTCCTTCCCGCAGGCCTTGCAGGAGAAGTTGTGGACCATGGCCGTCCCACTCTGCCTTAAACACAACGCCATGGCAACTGCTGCTGCGAAACAGGTAAACGCACAAACTAATATACTTTTTTTGTAGTATTTTTTCAACTTTATTTAGACAGATTTGAAATGGGAGGGATACAGGCAGATGGGAGATACGGGTTGAAGGGGGATTGAACCCCAGTCTCCGGTGGAAAGAGGAGCACATACACTGAGTGTACAAAGCATTAGGAACGCCTTCTTAATATTGAGTTGCATCCCCTTTTGCCCTCAGAACAGCCTCAATTCGTCGGGCATGGATTCTACAAGGTGTCAAAAGCGTTCCACAGGGATGCTGGCCCTTGTTGACTCCAATGCTTCCCACAGTTGTCAAGTTGGCTGGATGTCCATTGAGTGGTGAACCATTCTTGATACACACAGGAAATTGTTGATCGTGAAAAACCCAGCAGCGTTGCAGTTCTTTACACACTCAAACCGGTGAACCCGGCACTTTTTAAAATGTGGTAATTCTAACCAAAAGGAGAGGGACTGTGTTCTTCAAAACAACTTTGTTATAAGATTTGCAAAAGTGAAACAAAAAATAACAACCACTCAATCAGTGCATCGTTAGGCTTAGCTTGTCTGTAGATCAAGATGGCTTATATCGCCACCACTCTCTGTTCCTCGCTGCACTTCCCACATACAGTGGGGAGAACAAGTATTTGATACACTGCCGATTTTGCAGGTTTTCCTACTTACAAAGCATGTAGAAGTCTGTAATTTTTATCATAGGTACTCTTCAACTGTGAGAGACGAAATCTAAAACAAAAATGCAGAAAATCACATTGTATGATTTTTAAGTAATTAATTTGCATTTTATTGCATGACATAAGTATTTGATACATCAGAAAAGCAGAACTTAATATTTGGTACAGAAACCTTTGTTTGCAATTACAGAGATCATACGTTTCCTGTAGTTCTTGACCAGGTTTTCACACACTGCAGCAGGGATTTTGGCCCACTCCTCCATACAGATCCTTCAGGTTTCGGGGCTGTCGCTGGGCAATACGGACTTTCAGCTCCCTCCAAAGATTTTCTATTGGGTTCAGGTCTGGAGAATGACTAGGCCACTCCAGGACCTTGAGATGCTTCTTACGCAGCCACTCCTTAGTTGCCCTGGCTGTGTGTTTCGGGTCGTTGTCATGCTGGAAGACCAGCATGACAACAATGCTCTTACTGAGGGAAGGAGGTTGTTGGCCAAGATCTTGCGATACATGGCCCCATCCATCCTCCCCTCAATACGGTGCAGTAGTCCTGTCCCCTTTGCAGAAAAGCATCCCCAAAGAATGATGTTTCCACTTCCATGCTTCACGATTGGGATGGTGTTCTTGGGGTTGTACTCATCCTTCTTCTTCCTCCAAACACGGCGAGTGGAGTTTAGACCAAAAAGCTCTATTTTTGTCTCATCAGACCACATGACCTTCTCCCATTCCTCCTCTGGATCATCCAGATGGTCATTGGCAAACTTCAGATGGGCCTGGACATGCGCTGGCTTGAGCAGGGGGACCTTGCGTGCGCTGCAGGATTTTAATCCATGACGGCGTAGTGTGTTACTAATGGTTTTCTTTGAGACTGTGGTCCCAGCTCTCTTCAGGTCATTGACCAGGTCCTGCCGTGTAGTTCTAGGCTGATCCCTCACCTTCCTCATGATCATTGATGCCCCACGAGGTGAGATCTTGCATGGTGCCCCAGACCGAGGGAGATTGACCGTCATCTTGAACTTCTTCCATTTTCTAATAATTGCGCCAACAGTTGTTGCCTTCTCACCAAGCTGCTTGCCTATTGTCCTGTAGCCCATCCCAGCCTTGTGCAGGTCTACAATTTTATCCCTGATGTCCTTACACAGCTCTCTGGTCTTGGCCATTGTGGAGAGGTTGGAGTCTGTTTGATTGAGTGTGTGGACAGGTGTCTTTTATACAGGTAAAGAGTTCAAACAGGTGCAGTAATGAGTGGAGAACAGGAGGGCTTCTTAAAGAAAAACTAACAGGTCTGTGAGAGCCGGAATTCTTACTGGTTGGAAGGTGATCAAATACTTATGTCATGCAATAAAATGCAAATTAATTACTTAAAAATCATACAATGTGATTTTCTGGATTTTTGTTTTAGATTCCGTCACTCACAGTTGAAGAGTACCTATGATAAAAATTACAGACCTCTACATGCTTTGTAAGTAGGAAAACCTGCAAAATCGTCAGTGTATCAAATACTTGTTCTCCCCACTGTAGATAAATTCCTGCCGATCGTAAACACAGGAGGTCACGTACTGCGGTCGCACCCAAGCAGCTCATAAATCCGTACGCTCAGATTAATGACTGAATAGACAATTCTCTAAGTAAAACAGCATAGTATGTCTAATTAAACAGTATAGTGTGTAATAAATATTTAAATTCCACGACAAAAGGCACTCACAATCCATATCTCAATTGTCTCAAGGCTTAAAAATCATCATTTTACCAGTCTCCTCCCCTTCATCTACACTGATTGAAGTGGATCTAACAAGTGACCTCAATAAGGGTCACCTGGTCAGGCTGTCATGGAAAGAGTTCCTAATGTTTTGTGCACTCATTGTATATGTGTTTTCAGCTGGTGGCGTTACCCCTAGACAGTAATGTGATGTGCATGTGCTGGGCTGTGTGTATATAATGTCATGTGTTTTGTGTGTGTGTGTGTGTGTGTGTATGTTTGTAGATGCTGGAGGAGACGTATAAACTGGAGTTCCTATATAGTGGTCTGGAGAACAGACAGGTGGCCACCATACACCACATCAGACTACAGGCTAAGGCCTTACAGCTAGTCCTGACTGCCCGTACCAGGCGAGGGTAAGTACACACACACACACACACACACACCCCCACCGTCCATGTCTATAACTGTCAAGCAGCTCAACCCCTCTCATCTCTCTGCAGAGTTGAACCTCTCATCAGTGTCTGTGAGAAATTCCTTCAGGAGGTGGAATCCTTTCAGAGGTATATTATCTTTCTTTTTTTTTTTACTATAATTTAATCTACCAATCATTTAATCTATTTTATTTCCTAAACTTTTGATATCGTTGAAAACAAAAAATATAGAATATTTGTCCTATAAAAGACAATAAACAGAAACTGATGCATTTGTAATGAATTGGGGAACTGAATTGTTGTTTTAATTTAACACCACAAGGTGGCAACATTGCCCTTGCAGAAAGCACACCCTTTTCTTTTAGTATTCTGATGAGTCCTGACCTCTATGCCTCCAGGCTGTTTGTGGTGGAGCTGCCCCACCTCCAGGAAAGTTTTGTGGGGAAGCTGTTGGACTTGAGTCCCAGGTTGTCGGCCTGCAAGCCTGGAGAACTGGTCAAGATCCTTCAGACCACATTGAGACAGAGTGGCTTCTTAAACCTTCAATTACCTAAACAGGTACACACACACACACACACACACACACACACACACACACACACACACACACAGGTATTTGACCCAGGTGTGGTTTGTATTGGCTGGCAGGTCCAGCGTGCGTCGGCGACCATCATCGAGCCGACAGGAGAGTCTGACAACCCACTGCGTTTCACCTCTGGCCTGGTGGTGGCGCTAGACATCGACGCTACGCTGGAGCATGTACAAGACCCCCACAACACTGTCAAAGTACAGGTACACACCCTGTTATATAGTCTCTGGTACACACACCCCTTGGCCGAGTCCTGATTCTCCAACCTTCTCCCAAAGTGTGCACTCGTACACTCACACTCGTGTGGCATGTAGTGGAAACTCCAGCCATGCTTGCACCAGTCCAATGTAAATGCATGAGGTGGATACACGTGCACATTTCTGGGTGAAGGTTAGAGAATCGGAATGCAACCTTAGTCCAGGACCCTAGCGGTATATGCTGTTACCTCCTCTCTTAGATAGATAGATAGATAGATAGATAGATAGATAGATAGATAGATAGATAGATAGATAGATAGATAGATAGATAGATAGATAGATAGATAGATAGATAGGTACTTTATTGCTCCCCCGGGGGGAAATTTCATTGTCAAGCAGCTACAACAAAAACACAGGGCAGGTGCAAAATGCCACAACGAAAGTACACAAAAGACAGATACACGGTACATGATACATAGAGCGGCAGTATGAAAAAGTATAGAAATACAAGATATCTGGAGTGCAAAAAAAAGCTATAAAAGGACATTGCATAGTATGAGTGGTTGGCTGAATATGTACACTATACATTGGTGGATGTTGGATGGTTAACTATACTATACAGGTCGATGGCAGAGAAATACTTCAGTAGCTAAAAATGCGTATGATATGAGCGAGGGTAATAATAGTTTACTTAATAGACAGACTGGGTAAATGAACAGGTAAGTGAAAATTTTGCATGGTTAAATTAGCTGTACAGTTAGGTATACAGTTATATTTACAGATAAGTGAATACTTGCATGTTTACACAAACTGTACAGGTAAATGACAGGAAGAGATACTTTAATAGCTAAAAGTGTGTATGATATCATTTGGGGTAATAATAGTAATTCCCTTAAAATACAGTCCTTAGTGCGCAGGGTTTAATTACAGACAACTGCACTTATTGCACATTCGATATACTAAAAGCAATGAGAAAAGGTGCAACTGGCAGGATACTAATATGCATTCCTGAGTGAATGCCTACGTCCAATAATTATTTACAATATTGCATGTGATATAATATAACAACTGTACATGAGTATGTATATACAGACCTGTATGAATAAATAGGTCCTGAGTGGATGAGTGCTGACGGACCAGAGTTACTCACGGATGGATGCATAATTGTTAAACTAGGTCCTAGCACCCCAACAGTTCCAGATCTATGTTGCCGACGGCACGGCACCCCGGTGAGGCATTATATAGTCTCATAGCCGCCGGCAGGAAGGACCTCCTGTAGCGCTCTCTGGCACACCGTGGTGGGATCAGTCTGTGACTGAAAGTGCTCCTCTGCGTCATAACCATAGCGTGCAGAGGGTGGGTGACGTTGTCCATGATGGCCAGCAGTTTGGCCAGGATCCGTCTCTCCGCCACCTCCTCTAGAGTGTCAAGGCTCATCCCCAGGACAGAGCTAGCCTTCCTGATCAGCTTATTTACCCGAGAAGCATCACCGGCTTTGATGTTTGCTCCCCAGCACACCACTGCAAAAAAGATGGCACTGGCCACCACAGACTGGTAGAAGGTATGCAGTAGTTTACTGCACACGTTGAAGGACCTGAGCCTCCTCAGAAAGTAGAGTCGGCTCTGGCCCTTTTTGTACAGGGCCCCGGTGTTACCAGCCCATTCCAGTCTGTTGTCCATATGGACACCCAGGAACTTGTATGACTCAACCATTTCCACATCCGTCCCCTTTATAGGGACTGCAGTCAGTTGTGCCTTGGTTCTCCTGAAGTCCACCACCATCTCCTTAGTTTTGCTGATGTTGAGCTGAAGGTGGTTCTGCTCACACCACAACACAAAGTCACTGATTGTGCTCCTGTACTCCTCCTCCTGCTCACCCCTGATGCACCCTACAATAGCAGAGTCATCCGAGAACTTCTGTAGGTGGCATGTCTCAGAGTTATATCTGAAGTCTGAGGTGTAGAGGGTGAACAGGAAGGGGGACAGGACCGTACCCTGGGGGGCCCCTGTGTTGCTAACAGCCCGTTCTGACACACAGCTCTGTAGTCGCACAAATTGTGGCCTACCGGTCAGGTAGTCCGTGACCCAGGAGACTAAGGGTGCTTCCACTTTCATCCTCCTCATCTGCTCACCCAGTAGCAGGGGCTGAATGGTATTGAAGGCACTGGAGAAGTCAAAAAACATGACCCTCACAGTGCAACCTGCGTTGTCCAGGTGAGAGTAGGCCCTCTGCAGAAGGTAGATGATTGCATCATCCACCCCGATGTTGCGCTGGTATGCAAACTGCAGGGGGTCCATTGATGAACACACCAGGGGTCTGAGGTGAGCGAGGACTAACCTTTCCAGGGTCTTCATGATGTGGGATGTACAGGTCTGAAGTCATTCAGGACAGTGGGGTGTGCCTTCTTGGGCACTGGGACGAGGCAGGATGTTTTCCACAGCACAGGGACCCTTTCTAGGCTCAGGCTAAGGTTGAAAAGACACTGGAGTATTCCACACAGTTGGTCAGCACAGACCCTCAGCACCCTTGGGCTGATGCCATCAGGGCCCGCCGCTTTCCACTGGTGTAGTCTCTCCAGCTCTCTCTTCACTTGGTTGGTGGTGAAAGCCAGCCCAGGTGGGGAGGTGGGGGGAAGGGGGGTGTTGAGGATCAGTCCAGGGGGGGCAGGGGCGGAGGTGGGGTCACTGATTGTCTCAGCAGAGGTGCTGTGAGCAAAGTGGGGGTGGGATAGCCGTGAGGGTGTGTGGTCTGGGGAGCTGGAAGGGAGGTGGACAGGTCCAGTATCGAACCTGTTAAAAATTGGTTCAGCTTATTGGCTCTGTCCTGGGTCCCCTCCGTCTGCCCACTGTTTGACTTTTTGAAGCCAGTGATATTTCTCATACCCTTCCACACCTCTCTCACCTGGCTCTGCCTCAGCTTGTCCTCCATCTTCTCCTTATACACTTTCTTCCCCTCAGCAATCCGCAACTTCAGCTCCCTCTGGACGCATTTCAATTTGTCCTTGTCCTTCTCCTTGAAGGCCCTCTTCTTCTCATTCAGCAGGGCCTTCAGGTCGCTGGTGACCCAGGGTTTATTGTTTGGGAAACAGTGTACCTTCCTGGTGGGTACAGTGTTGTCTACACAAAAATTAATATAGTCTGTTATGCAGTCAGTGAGTCCATCGATGTCCTCCCCATGAGCCTCACAGAGCACATCCCAGTCTGTTGTTTCAAAGCAGTCCTGTAGGGCCTCATTCGCCTCCGGGGACCATCTCCTAATAGTCCTGGTGGTTGCAGGCTGCTGTTGGACCATAGGCCTGTAGAGTGGGGTGAGGTGGACAAGGTTGTGATCCGATCTACCGAGGGGAGGGAGTGCAGTGGAGTTGTATGCATCCTTCACATTAGCATATAACAAGTCCAGAGTTTTATTATTCCTGGTTGGGCACTTCACGAACTGTTTGAACGTGGGCAGCGTTGAAGAGAGAGATGCATGGTTAAAATCCCCCGAAATGGCAAAGAAAGCACTGGGATGCGCTGTCTGTAACCTCGCGATAACAGAGTGGATGACGTCACACGCTGCGTTTGCGTCAGCAGAGGGCGGGATGTAAACAATAACAGCAATGGCCGCCGTGAATTCCCTCGGCAAATAGTAGGGTCTCAGGCTAACGGCTAGCAGTTCAATGTCAGGGCTACAAAACTGTTCCTTAAGAGTAATATGGTTCGGATGACACCATCTGTTGTTAACTAATAAAGCCAGCCCACCACCCTTACTCTTACCAGAAGAGACGCGATCCCTGTCCGCTCTGATGGTCTGGAAACCGTCGATAGTGACGTTCTGTATGGGGATGTTACCGTTCAGCCAAGTCTCAGTAAAACACATTAGGCTCGTTTCCCGATAAATCCTTTGTCCACGAACAAGTCCCGCCAACTCATCCATCTTGTTATGTAGACACCTAACATTGCCCATAATAATAGACAGTATAACCGGCTTGCACTTGAACCTCCTCCGCTTTGCCTTACATTTCAATCCCGCCCTGCGTCCACGGCGTCGTCTTTTCAATTCGTCCGGAATATCAAACTTTTCCCTGGGGAGCAGCAGCGCTGCGTGGGCTAAATCCAGGAGCTGGGCTCTGCTGTAAACAATAACCGTTGACGACTCCTGTCGACGTTCAGCTGCGATAAAATCCATAAAATCCATAATCCTGAACTGTTATAGTTCGACTGTAGCAAAATAAAAAATAAAACTAAAGAAAATAGACGAAAGAAACGAACTAAAACAACAATTAATGCACGAACAACGGGAGCTGCTTAACAGGTGACCACTCAGGGCGAC
The DNA here is from genome assembly GCA_023634145.1 of Thymallus thymallus. NCBI lineage: Eukaryota > Metazoa > Chordata > Actinopteri > Salmoniformes > Salmonidae > Thymallus > Thymallus thymallus. The sequence continues at coordinate 16,148,346 of CM042378.1, forward strand.
GCTGATGGATGAAGTGTTGGTCCCGGTTGTAATAGTTTGCTTTGTCTTTTACACACACACGTGTTGTCTCTCTCTCCAGGTGCTGTATCCAGACGGCCAGTCTCATGTGATTCAGCCTAAACCTGGAGACTTCAGGAGTCCTGGACCACACCGCCACCGCCTCATCACACAGGTCTACTTGTCTCACTCCGCATGGACTGGTGAGGACACACACACTACCGGTCTCTCAGAACATGGACTAGTGGGTGCACACCCACACACATTCTACCGGTCTCACTCCGCATGGACCGGTGAGGACACAAACTCACCCCCGACCCCTTTCTCTCTGTCTCTCTCTCAGAGGCATGTCAGATCGAGGTGAGGCTGCTGCTGGCCTACAGCTCATCTCGTCTCTGTAAGACAGCGTGGAGCGACAGCAGCACTGAAGGCCTCCAGCCAGCAGAGGGTGCCACTGAGGGAACCATTCCCTTCGGCAAACCTGTCAAGGTCTTCATCATGCCCAAACCTGCCCGCCGCTGACACCAAACACACCTCTTTAAACATCCATCTCTCTTTCTCTCTCCTCTTCCTCTAGTATGTTCTATCTAGTCTGTTGTCTCCTGCTACTCCTCAGCCATTGGAGCAGACCTCAAAGCTGGCCCTTCCTTACTGCATTTTTTTACTAAACAATATGTTTATTTTGTTAGTGTGTGACTGTCTGCTACTCCTGTCTGACTGTCCTTTATGCGCAACTAGAATGAGTATGCGTCCCAAATAGCTCCCTATTCCCTATATAGTGCACTACTTTTGATCACTGTAAAGGGAATAGGGAATAGAGATTAAACCTGAGACTAAGCCAGAGTATTACTGAGGTCACCTGTCTGATCTGTGTGTTGCTATAGTTAAGGACAAAAAAGTTTTTTTGAATGACAATAAATGAAACCAGATGACGAAAACAAGCCATTATTCACACACACAAGTCATTTCAGCTCTGTTCCTTACGGTGTTCTGAATGTTTCACCTCGCTAAATGCACCAAGGGTTGTGTTCATCAGGCACCAAACAAGAAAATAGGGAGGGACTACATGGACTTGTCCAGTAAGAAACAGCCATTGTTGTTTTCCATTGCAAAACGTTTGTGCTGTAATGAATATGACGCTGTTGAATCGTACCAGGATTTCAGACTTCTCCTACTGGCCACCTCTGTGGTGTGATGTCATCAGCAGGTAGAGTGGAAGACTCCACCCACCTTGGCTCCCTAGCCAACCAGGTTGTTGTATTCTGTGACAGCCTTCTCTGTCTGCAGTACCCTCAGTTCCACTCCTCTGTCTCTCAAGTCCACAGTTGAGGACAGGACCTTCAGAGAGAGAGCGTGTTCAACATTGCAGCTGACTTTAAAAGACAAATACTGTACATAAGTCATTCCCGTATGATGCAATTTGCATCATATGATGCTGCATTTTGCATCATATGACGCAAATTGCATCATACAGGGATGATTTCTGTATTTTGAAAGTTACATATCTTGAAAACTTGATTGCTGACAAGCAAAACATTTTGGGACTAAGTCAACCAATGGACTAATAAAACCAAAATATAGTTTTTGGGTCGCGCTTTCCTTTAAAGGCAGTTGAGACTGGCTGATCTACAAATCACCTTGCATCATAAATAACTACTCAGTATTATTTGTAAATCAGTCATTCACAATTTACCCATGGTACATCCCAGTTTTGATACTCTCAAAACACTGCCAGAGAGAGAAATAAGGGGAAGTGTGTAGGGGCTAGGGAAAGTGTAAGGTAAATGTGTACAGTCGTGTCCAAAAGTTTTGAGAATGACACAAGTTTGCTGCTTCTGTGTTCTTAGATCTTTATGTCAGTAGTTACTATGGTACACTGAAGTATAATTACAAGTATTCCATAAGTGTCAAAGGCTTTCATTGACAATGACATTCAGTTATTGTCAATGAAAAGAGTCAATATTTGCAGTGTTGACCCTTCTTATTCAAGACCTCTGCAATGCTGTCAATTAATTTCTGGGCCACATCCTGACTGATGGCAGGCCATTCTTACATAATCATGCTTGGAGTTTGTCAGAAGTTGTGGGTTTTTGTTTGTCCACCCGCCTCTTGAGGATCGACCACAAGTTCTCAATGTGATTAAGGTCTGGGGAGTTTCCTGGCCATGGACCCAAAATGTCGATGTTTTGTTCCCCGAGCCACTTAGTTATTACTTTTGCCTTATGGCAAGGTGCTCCATCATCCTGGAAAAGGCATTGGTCGTCACCAAACTGTTCTTGGATGGTTGGGAGAAGTTGCTCTCGGAGGATGTGTTTGTACCATTCTTTATTCATGGCTGTGTTCTTAGGCAAAATTGTGAGTGAGCCCACTCCCTTGGCTGAGAAGCATGAATGGTCTCAGGATGCTTTACTGTTGGCATGACACAGGACTGATGGTAGCGCTCACCTTGTCTTCTCCAGACAAGGTGTTGTCCGGATGGCCCAAACAATCGGAAAGGGGATTCATCAGAGAAAATGACAGTCCTCAGCAGTCCAATCCCTGCACCTTTTGCAGAATATCAGTCTGTCCCTGATGTTTTTCCTGGAGAGAAGTGGCTTCTTTGCTGCCCTTCTTGACACCAGGCCATCCTCCAAAAAACTTTGCCTCACTGTGCGTGCAGATGCACACCTGCCTGCTGCCATTCCTGAGCAGGTTCTGCACTAGTGGTGCCCCGATCAAGCAGCTGAATCAACTTTAGGAGACAGTCCTGGCGCTTGCTGGACTTTCTTGGTCGCCCTGACGCCTTCTTCACAACAATTGAACCTCTCCTTGAAGTTCTTGATGATCCGATAAATGGTGGATTTAGGTGCAATCTTACAAGCAGCAATATCCTTGCCTGTGACACCCTTTTTGTGCAAAGCAATGATGACGGCACGTGTTTCCTTGCAGGTAACCATGGTTGACAGAAGAACAATGATTTCAAGCACCACCCTCCTTTTAAAGCTTCCAGTCTGTTATTCTGACTCAATCAGCATGACAGAGTGATCTCCATCCTTGTCCTCGTCAACACTCTCACCTGTGTTAACAAGACAATCACTGACATGATGGCAGCTGGTCCTTTTGTGGCAGGGCTGAAATGCAGTGGAAATGTTCATTTTCATGGCAAAGAGGGACTTTGCAATTAATTGCAATTCATCTGATCACTCTTCATGACATTCTGGAGTATATGCAAATTGCCATCATCAACACTGAGGCAGCAAACTTTGTGGAGACCAACACTTGTGTCATTCTCAAAACCTTTGGCCACGACCTGTAGGAGCTGGTGAAAGTATGTTTGTAGAGGCAAGAGAAAGTGAAGGGTAGGGTAAAAGGGAAGCGAGAGTTTTTACTCTGCCCAAAATCTATCCATGAATATAAACCAAAGAAGTGAGGAATTCAATGAGTGTCGAATTTGGTAAACAAAAACATTTAATTGCTAATTTGCTATGTGAGGCTTATTTGATTTAAAGGAAGTTTAGTAATGTTTAGGTTGTTATGAATGCAGTGATATAAGTGGATGCCTGTGGCATTTTGGCAACTTACCCCAAAACAACTATATATCTGACTTGTGCCTGTTGTCATAGAGACATATAGAGAACTCATCATAGATATAATCAATTTTAGCATGGACATTGCCATTGAAGGCTTCCAACATTTTAAAGTAGTCATCTGGGTGGGGATTCCTATGAGTTGTGGGTAGGGATTCCAATGAGTTGGAAAGAATCAGCCAATGAATATAAATAAAAATTGAGATTGAGCCTCAATGGGACTGCCTATCGCTGTGACAGACGCTACAATGACACAGATACAAAGATGAGTCCTCTATATATCTCTATGGCCTATTGTTCACCCACGTATCTGCCCTCTCATTGGCTAGAATAGTCCCACCTGTTCTCACCTCCCACCTGCCTTGCCTGCCTTCCATCTTTGAGGACATTGTTGCGGTCCAAACACTTAAAAGACACAGCCTTGTCCACTTACCCTCGCCTTATGCCCTTGGGGGAGTCCCCATCGCCATCTTGGAGGGCGGTCCAAATTTTAGAGTTTGCGAATGTACAATTATGTTCACTTCGGGGCTGATGACACAACCCTGTTTCTAAAAAATGAATCCCAAATAGGAGTTGCACTAAATGTTGGAAACCAATTCTCTGAAAACAGGCTTGAATCTAAATCTTTCAAAATGTGAGCTGTTTTCTCTTAAAAATAAGCATTTGGGTCAAATATGTGGCATAAATATGAATAATTGAGTAATTTATCTTGGAATAAAAATCAGTCATAATCACAAGTTGATGACAGAGAGTAATATCTCTTTACTACATGACTCTATTAATAACAAGTTTGACTCTTGGCCTGCAAGAGATACAGTGGGGAGAACAAGTATTTGATACACTGCCGATTTTGCAGGTTTTCCCACTTACAAAGCATGTAGAAGTCTGTACTTTTTATCATAGGTACTCTTCAACTGTGAGTGACGGAATCTAAAACAAAATTCAGAAAATCACATTGTATGATTTTTAAGTAATTCATTTTCATTTTATTGCATGACATAAGTATTTGATACATCAGAAAAGCAGAACTTAATATTTGGTACAGAAACCTTTGTTTGCAATTACAGAGATCATACGTTTCCTGTAGTTCTTGACCAGGTTTGCACACACTGCAGCAGGGATTTTGGCCCACTCCTCCATACAGACCTTCTCCAGATCCTTCAGGTTTCGGGGCTGTCGCTGGGCAATACGGACTTTCAGCTCCCTCCAAAGATTTTCTATTGGGTTCAGGTCTGGAGACTGGCTAGGCCACTCCAGGACCTTGAGATGCTTCTTACGGAGCCACTCCTTAGTTGCCCTGGCTGTGTGTTTCGGGTCGTTGTCATGCTGGAAGACCCAGCCACGACCCATCTTCAATGCTCTTACTGAGGGAAGGAGGTTGTTGGCCAAGATACATGGCCCTATCCATCCTCCCCTCAATACGGTGTCGTCCTGTCCCCTTTGCAGAAAAGCATCCCCAAAATGATGTTTCCACCTCCATGCTTCACGGTTGGGATGGTGTTCTTGGGGTTGTACTCATCCTTCTTCTTCCTCCAAACACGGCGAGTGGAGTTTAGACCAAAAAGCTCTATTTTTGTCTCATCAGACCACATGACCTTCTCCCATTCCTCCTCTGGATCATCCAGATGGTCATTGGCAAACTTCAGACGGGCCTGGACATGCGCTGGCTTGACCAGGGGGACCTTGCGTGCGCTGCAGGATTTTAATCCATGACGGCGTAGTGTGTTACTAATGGTTTTCTTTGAGACTGTGGTCCCAGCTCTCTTCAGGTCATTGACCAGGTCCTGCCGTGTAGTTCTGGGCTGATCCCTCACCTTCCTCATGATCATTGATGCCCCACGAGGTGAGATCTTGCATGGTGCCCCAGACCGAGGGAGATTGACCGCCATCTTGAACTTCTTCCATTTTCTAATAATTGCGCCAACAGTTGTTGCCTTCTCACCAAGCTGCTTGCCTATTGTCCTGTAGCCCATCCCATCCTTGTGCAGGTCTACAATTTTATCCCTGATGTCCTTACACAGCTCTCTGGTCTTGGCCATTGTGGAGAGGTTGGAGTCTGTTTGATTGAGTGTGTGGACAGGTGTCTTTTATACAGGTAACGAGTTCAAACAGGTGCAGTTAATACAGGTAATGAGTGGAGAACAGGAGGAAACTAACAGGTCTGTGAGAGACGGAATTCTTACTGGTTGGTAGGTGATCAAATACTTGTCATGCAATAAAATGCTAATTAATTATTTAAAAATCATACAATGTGATTTTCTGGATTTTTGTTTTAGATTCTGTCTCTCACAGTTGAAGTGTACCTATGATAAAAATTACAGACCTCTACATGCTTTGCAAAATTGGCAGTGTATCAAATACTTGTTCTCCCCACTGTATGTGACAGACATTTTCAGTGATGAAATATAACAAGTCAAGGCACAGATCATCTCTTATTGACTCTCACCTCTCAGCAATCCTGCGTATAGCGACGTCAGAAACTATACCTGACTTCACTGCTCTAGTCAACGCCCATCAGAGACTTCACTCCTCACACTGATTGAGTAGTTTAAATGTAATGTTGAGATCTCTCTCGTTCTTGTATTTTTGTGCATAGCCGTTAACAAGAGTTCTGTCGGTGGTGTTGAATGCACAGTGTACTTTTCCCTCTGCGTAGTTCATTGCATGTTTAATAATGAAAATACCTACCAAAAGGAGAACATGGATGTGGTTTATTTTTGTGGATGTTAAAAAAGTAAAATAAGTAGCATATCTGGACATGATTTACAGTAGCTATATATGTCAACACAGTCATACACATGTTGTATAATCCTGTAATATGATTCTGGCCCGCAATGGAAAAATAAATAATTGCCCAGGCCTGGTCTAGGGGCATACCTGAAGCTCCTCCCACCAGCATCTCCACCCCCTTTTGAAGCACCTCCTCCAGATTTGCAGGCTGCACTCTAGGGTGATGCTACACACAGTGAGTGACATCATTATCATATTAGGTGCAATTTGAGAAGCAGACCATGTACGTACATCTCTATGTCCTATCCGTCCTATTATCATCATAACTTATGTCCGTCCCAGTCTCTCTCCAGTCCCAGGCGCGGCTTCCCCCGGGCCACATCAGTCTTTATAGGAAGAGGAGCAGCCCTTCACCTTCATGTGTCCCCAGGACAGGGAAGCGATCTCTGGCGACGACATAGGGCAGGTGTTGTCTCGGCTGCTGCAGGCACATTTGTAAACAAACGCAGCGTTTTCAATCTTAAAAGTGGGCTAGCAACCGGAGGCTTGCCAGTTTTGAATCCCAACAAATCTTCTGGTGAATAAGCCAGGAACCGGAGGGTACTATCCTGCAGTTGTGCCCTTGAGCAACCCCTTCAATGCCCTGTTCAAATCTCTCCAATCTGTGTGTTGGTGTATCTTTCAGAGGGCTTGTAAACTTGAGATCAATGCTGCAAGGAAAATTGATATATAAATTATTTGAAAACATAAGCATATCTATAGAGAAACATTTCTAAATTTGAATCCCTATTAACTATTTTTAGATCGTATTTCTGTCCATGTAAACAAACACTGGTGAATTGTAGCAAGTGCACGCAAACAGAATGATAATTAATGAGTCTTCCCCACAAAAGGGCTTTATTAGACAGAAATACTCCTCAGCAAACCACAAAAAATCTTTTATTTCAGCTCATGAAACATGGGACCAACACTTTACATGTTGCATTTATATTTTTGTTCAGTGTAAAACCCCTCTCCCCAAAAATCATGCAAAAAGTATGCCATTGCCACTAAGAATAATAACTTTTTTAGGCCTTACCAATGCATTGATATTGTATTATTACATTAAAGAATGAGAATAATGTAGACAATGCCTGACTAAATAGATTGGATGCATGCACAGTGATTTTTATGTAGCTTTATGTGGCCGACACAGGTACACATAATAAATCCAAGAATTTGGGTAGCAAATCGCTGTTTTTATAATGAGAAAGTAGGCTACTTCAAGCCCCTTACATTGTTTAAAATTGCAGTTATATGGAAAACAAAATGTATGTCATGTTATTTAATTATCATATTACATAGCCACTAGGCTATGTAATTTGTAATTATATCCAGAATTAATAGATATAGCGTTGGGTGTTGCACACATTGGGTGTTCCTACACAATTTCACGCATTCCAATTCAAGGCACTAAAACATGCTTTCTCTGTTAAATCTAAGGAGAACCTGCTGTAAATCAATTCGTTAGGGATATCACCACCTTAACTAACGTTCAGAATATATTCTTCACATTCCTCCTTATCTCCTTTTTTCCAGCACTTGAAGGTCATTAATAAAATTCCATCCTGGATCAGATGTGTGAAAATAACACAGCGTAACTAATCAGCTGGACACCAAAAGTATTATGCATAATTGTTGAAGAACCACGTTAATGACAGTATCGATTTAGTTTTTAAAGTATCAAGGTAAGGTGACTCTCCTCGGTTACAAGCTTTCAATTGCATACATCATTTTGGATTTAACATAAGATCCACATAATTACTAGCTGTACTGCATTTCTGAGATCTCTATACAAAAAAAAAAAGGATTCTTACAGGGTTCAAGTTCAATGTCTAATTTAACCGATTAATGCTTAATATATTATATTAAGACAACTTACACTGCCATAAATGCAAGGATAGAAAAATATTATTTTATGTCACACAATTTTGGACAAATCCAACAAAAACACCAACCATGATAAAGGGTTAAACAGGTTTTAAATCAACTTTGTATTTCTTCATGTAATGACATGGGGAAAAAAAGGCAGAATATTATCGATGCCTTATCAACAGCTGTAACAAGTTGTCCAGTATAGGAAATCCTCAGCGGTGCCCTAGTTTATGGAAAGATGCTTCTGCAAATAGTATGCAGCCGCCGCCACCACCACACACACACACACACGTTAGGCAGTATGGCTTTCAATATAGGAAGATACCCAGAAACTGCTTGTGCAATTCAAATCCCTGATCACAACAAAGCAACTTCATGGCATTGTTGGCTAGTACCACTGTCATTAGTTAATACAACGCTGTCCCATTGGTGTTATAATACACCTCTGTCCCATTGACATCAAGACATTTCTGCTAAACCTTAGTCTGAGTTGTTTTTAGTTAATAGCTTGTTGGGTCTCTGGGTCTTAGAACCTCTCTGGTTCCTAGTATCCCACAACCCACTGGGGCTGTTCCTTCATGGCAAAGATCAGATCATTCGCTGTCGGACTGCCCCATCGTCACTCTGCCTTCCGCCTGTCATCGCACTGTTGCCTGGCAAGAGAGCAGATAATTCTGGGGGGCAAACAGAACATTACGAATGTAATTTATCGGATATTTGTTTTATTTGTAGAATAGTTAGGAATTTCATTATTTCCCATCATTCCAATTCGCTTCCTCTCTCCTTCCTTCCTCCCCGTCCTCTCTTTCCCTTTAGACTCACCTGTCATTTCAGTGGCACTGGTCTGGCTTTGGCCTGGGTCTGGGGAAACTGGGCTGGGGACTGGGGTCTTGCTACTGGCCTCTTCAGCAGCAGGGTTAGCATTAACAATATGGCTAGCTTTAGCAATAGGGTTGTAATTAGCTTTAGCATTAAAGCTAGCATTAAGGCTAGCATTTGCATTGGGAGATTTGTCAATAGCATTGGAGGTAGCTGCAGTGCTCCTCTTTCCGTCCGTGACATCCGTCTTCACCAGACACAGCATCTGAAGCAGTCCCATGGCGTCAAAGTCCTCCCCCTCACACACACCCCTCCTCCTCAGCAACTCTAACACCTACAACACAGAGCTTACAGTTACACACACGCCTCTGCAACACACACACGCAAAAGTCGTGAAGAAGGCATGACAGTGTCTCTTTCCCTTCAGGAAGTTGAAAAGAGTTGGCTTTCAAATCCTGAAAAAGTTAGACAGCTGCACCATTGAGAGCATCTTGACTGGCTGCATCACTGCTTGGTATGGCAACTGCACTGGGGCCGAGCTCCATGCCATCCAGGAACTCTACTTAGTCATTAAAACTCTTTTTTCAACCACTCCACAGATTTCATGTTAATAAACTATAGTTTTGGCAAGTTGGTTAGGACATCTACTTTGTGCATGACAAGTCATTCTCCCAACAAGTGTTTACAGGCAGATTACTTCACTTATAATTCACTATATCACAATTCCACTGGGTCAGAAGTTTACATACACTAAGTTGACTGTGCCTTTAAACAGCTTGGAAAATTCCAGAAAATTATGTTATGGCTTTAGAAACTTCTGATAGGCTAATTGCCATCATTTGAGTCAATTGGAGGTGTACCTGTGGATGTATTTCAAGGCCTACCTTCAAACTTAGTGCCTCTTTGCTCAACATCATGGGAAAATCAAAAGACCTCAGAAAATAAATTGTAGTCTGGTTCATCCTTAGGAGCAATTTCCAAACGCCTGAAAGTACCAAGTTCATCTGTACAAACAATAGTACGCAAGTATAAACACCATGGGACCACGCAGCCATCATACCGCTCAGGAAGGAGAAGCGTTCTGTCTCCTAGAGATGAAAGTACTTGTGCGAAAAGTGCAAATCAATCCCGGAACAACAGCAAAGGACCTTGTGAAGATGCTGGAGGAAACGGTTACAGAAGTATCTATATCCACAGTAAAACGAGTCCTATATCGACATAACCTGAAAGGCCGCTCAGCAAGGAAGAAGCCACTGCTCCAAAACCGCCATAAAAAAGCCAGACTACATGCAACTGCACATGGGGACAAAGATCGTACTTTTTGGAGAAATGTCCTCTGGTCTGATGAAACAAAAATAGAACTGTTTGGCCATAATGACCATTGTTATGTTTGGAGGAAAAAGAGGGAGGCCTGCAAGCCAGACTCGTGCACTTCACAAAATAGATGGCATCATGAGGAAGTAAAATTGTGGATATATTGAAGCAACATCTCAAGACATCAGGTCGCAAATGGGTCTTCCAAATGGACAATGACCCCAAGCATACGTCCAAAGTTGTGGCAAAATGGCTTAAGGACAACAAAGTCAAGGTATTGGAGTGGCCATCAAAACTCTGTGGCCAGAACTGAAAAAGCGTGTGCCAGCAAGGAGGCCTACAAACCTGACTCAGTTACACCAGTTCTGTCAGAAGGAATGGGCCAAAATTCACCCAACTCACTGTGGGATGATTGTGGAAGGCTACCAGAAATGTTTGACCCAAGTTAAACAATTTAAAGGCAATGCTACCAAATACTAATTGAGTGTATGTAAACTTCTGACCCACTGGGAATGTGATGAAAGAAATAAAAGCTGAAATAAATCACTCTACTATTATTCTGACATTTCACATTATTAAAATAAAGTGGTGATCTAACTGACCTAAGACAGGGAATTTTTACTAGGATTAAATGTCAGGAATTGTGAAAAACTGAGTTTAAATGTATTTGGCGAAGGTGTATGTAAACTTCCAACTTCAACTGTATATCAGGCAGTGTGAAAGGAAGGCCCAGAAAATTGTTAAAGACTCCAGCCACCCAAGCCATAGACTGTTCTCTCTGCTTCCACATGGCAAGCAGTACCGGAGCAACAAGTCTGACACAAACTGGCTACTAAACAGCTTCTATCTCCAGCTAACAAAATGGCTACACAGACTATCTGCATTGACCTTTCTATTTTTGCACTTACTCTATGCACACTACACAATCCAACACACAACCCCCCCCCCCCCCCCCCCCCCACACACACACACACTGACTCTACACACAGGCACTCACATACAATCATATGCACTGCTGCTACTCTGTTTAACCTGTATATCCTGATGCCTAGTCACATTACCCCAATACATATCTACCCCTACCACTCCAGAATCCCTGAACATTGTAAATATGGTATTGGCACTGACCCTGAATATAGCTTACTTACTTTCTCATGTTCTTCTATTTCTATTTCTCATGTGTTGTTCTACTTGACTGTTCTCTATAGTACTACTGATACCCATTACTGCATTGATGGGAAAGAGCAAGCAAGATTTCACTGAAAATCCAACACCTATAACACAGAGCTATATACACACACACCTTCATGTACTTGTAGGACTTGAGCTCACTAAGGTTTTCTTCCAGGAAGAGGAAGTAGAGCATCAGGTCATCCCATTGGCCCTGGGGGTGGGGAAGAACACCGGTGGTGGGCAGTGATTGGTAGGACTTCAGGAAATGGGTGTGTGATTGGAAGAAGGGGCGCAGAGTGGAGTATATCACCACAGGAACCAGCATAGCGTACACCAGCAGGTTAACAAAGCTGAAACCACAATCCAGTAAACATTATTTAAAAAGGGAACAACAAAAATGACTGTCTAAAAGCTAAAAAGGTGACGTAAAAACCTTAGCAAAGTGAACACGCCCACGGCAACCAGCTTGCACTGTAATTGGTTGGGGATTGAGGTGTCATTGGCCAGGAGTCCGGTGCGCAGGGAACAGCCGAACTGTGGGGAGTATCACAATGTAGGAACAATAAGTTAGCAAGATAACTCGCAACACAAGATCAATAATTTAGGTTCAGTTATGACTAGACCCACTTGGTCAGTGGGTCAGGGTTAGTTACCTGGTCAGTGAGGGAGGCGAGGCGGAGATAGTAGCCCAGGTAGACACAGGCCAGAAGCAAGGTGAGCAGGTTGAGGCCTCGACACAGCAGGTAGCGCCACAACAACACAACACTCCTCCTCTTGGTCAGCAGATACTGCTCCACCACCGGGTACATGAAACACCCCTCAGTAGGGTCAGACACAGCACTGTAGGGAGGGAGAGACCGAGAGAGTGAGAGATACAGTTAGCAGTGGTGGAGGTCAGGCCCATAGTAATGTCTGGAATGGAATTCATGGAACAGTACCCATGTGTTTGATGACATTCTATTAATTCCATTCCAGCCTTTCAGTCTGTCTGGTGCCTAATGAATTCAACCCAGTTCGCTTACCTGTCTGTGTGTTCCCCAGCAGCGGTCATGCGTTTAGCCAGAGTGACAGCGCGGTTGTAGCAGCGGTCAAGCTCTTCTATGATGAAGCTGAGGTCTGACTGAAGCAGAGGAGAGGCAGAGAAACGCCAGAAAACCGCTGGACTATACATAATTACTGCTACCAACAGCAGGATATAGGGGAAGAACTGAGAGCGCAGGGAAAGGGAGAGAGGAAGGAGAAGAGGGAGAGGAGAAAGGTTAAGTATTAGTTCCCTGTGTGTTACCTTGTGTAGCCATAAGGGTATTGTGTGAGTGTATGTCTATTACCTTGTGTAGCCATGAGGGTATTGTGTGAGTGTATGTCTATGTGTGTTACCTTGTGTAGCCATAAGGGTATTGTGTGAGTGTATGTCTATGTGTGTTACCTTGTGTAGCCATAAGGGTATTGTGTGAGTGTATGTCTATGTGTTACCTTGTGTAGCCATTCCGTTTTGAGCGTATAATTTGTCTTTGTGCTGCTGTGTTGTGCTGTTTGTTGTTTTTTCCTTTTTATAACCGTTTAAATCAATTTTAATTTAACACATTTACCCACGTCTTAGTTCTTTTTATTTTCCCTACTTTTTTGTATTATTATTATTTTATTTTTTCATTCAAATGTTTTATCCTGGACTCTTTATCTGGACATGGTTCTACAGGACTTCCACCAGCCGAAGCTAAGTAGTAACATTATGCCATCTGACGTTAACTGCAGTCACTGTAATTATAAAATACAGGAAAACTATCGCCTTATGGTGAGGATAACCTCGCTGCAAGCCCAGCTTCAGACGCAATCGTCAGGCAAGGGCAATTTAAGTGTAGGAAAGGATGAAATTGCGTCTGTGCCACCAGTACAGTTACTAGTATAAATCCCCTCGCACAGTCCCCGCAGCCGGACAATTTTCTCAGGGCTTCTGGAAAGAAATGCAGTCGGCATGTTCAACCGGTGTCGCTCATTCAGCCGACAGAAACTTTCAACCCGTTCTCCCAATTATTTATTTTATATTTTTTTATCTGCATCTGCACTCACACCTGCCTGGGTGGCCAGGAAACTCCCCAGACCTTAATCCCATTGAGAACTTGTGGTCGATCCTCAAGAGGCAGGTGGACAAACAAAAACCCACAACCTCTGACAAACTCCAAGCATTGATTATGCAATAATGGCCTGCCATCAGTCAGGATGTGGCCCAGAAGTTAATTGACAGCATGCCAGGGCGGATTGCAGAGGTCTTGAAAAAGAAGGGTCACACTGCAAATATTGACTCTTTGCATAAACTGAATGTCATTGTCAAGGAAAGCCGTTGACACTTATGGAATACTTGTAATTATACTTCAGTGTACCATAGTAACTACGGACATAAAGATCTAAGAACACTGAAGCAGCAAACTTTGTGGAGACCAATACTTGTGTCATTCTCAACTTTTGGCCACGACTGTATGTCTATGTGTGTTACCTTGTGTAGCCATAAGGGTAGTGTGTGAGTGTGTAGGGCTGCCCAGCAGTAGGAGTCCACGTACATGGCCTGACGCCAGGAAAAGTTAGCTGGAGGGAAACAGCTGATCTGAACACCTGGGAGACAGACAGAAACACACACATGTAGTGTAATCAAACTTGTCTGTATGTGAGTAAAATAACTACTAACAGTGTCTTTATGATGGCACATGTATTGCTAACTTGAGGTTGCTTCACATTACAATCCACATGAGAGCATGCTTTCCTCATGAGCCCCTACATTCCCAGAGGCCCTCATTAGCATATGGCCAATCAGGATGCAACATGCAAATAACACCATAACGCACACACACGGAGAGGGAGAGAATAATCACCAAATTATATAATTTATGATTTAGTGATGAATTAATCACACACACACACCTGTAACCTACTCACCCACAGATACCTCCTGGGCGAAGGCTAGAGAGATGAGGAGGAGAGGGAGTCCAACCGCCACGCACGTCACCATCTTGTCCACGGCTAGCTCAGTGCGCACAGCGCTGTACCTTGTCTGACCCGGCTCCTTCAGGAGGAAATCATTGAACACATACTCTGTAGCGACGTGGGCGATAGCCATCTCTGACTCTGTTGTCTTCTTAGCAGATCGACCCACCGTTTCGTTTCTAAACTAGTTTACCCTCGCTCTCGTGAGCTCGAAATGACAACGCTAAAGTTGAAAGTGAAAGACGCACCATTGAAAAGTTGACAACACCTAGCTAGCTAAGCTACCGGTAAGTTAATATAACTAGTGTTAGTGTGGCACGTGTACGCTTCACCCAACTACATAAATCAATCAAGCCATGCTGTGAATTTAGCTAACTAAAGAAGATATGTGGTTAAAATCAGCTACCTGTGTTATAAAATGTTTGGCGGTGCACAACAAAGCAACTGCTGTTAACCAATTAAAATGGTAGACCTTGATGTCCCTTCCGGGGTGTCTCCAGGGTCGGGTAGTGCGAACCGGAATTCTTGGGACGTTCCTACCCTAGAATTAACCCTTACCCTATCCTTAACCATTTGAAAAGTCAACTTCAATGGGAGGTAGGGACGTCTCAAGGATTCCAGATAGCAAGGATCCTTTCAGGTCCTTCCTTTTTTAGTCTTTCCAAGCTCTGTGGTCTTTCCTCACTTCCTTGTTTTGTTCTTTATTTCCCCCCACTGTCTTTCACCATGCCAGCTTCTCCACTGAATCACAAAACGTCTACAGGACACTGCACTTGCACAGACTTGCACGAAAGAAACTGTTTTTTTCCATTTTCTCTGCATGCACTGTAGTTACATGTTGTTACTGTGTCAGATGAGAGCTGTTTATGGGATCAATATCATGCCAAATGTATTCACAAATCACTTTCCACAAATGTAAATCACTTTCCACAAATGTAATTCAATATCCACAAATGCAATTCACTATCCACAAACAAACACCATTTGATTTGTATTTGCAAATCGATATATTGCATTAGAATAGAATTGTTTAATAACTTCAGATATGCAGGTCATTTCTAAGGGCCCTAACTAAAATGACTGCCATAAAGTTTTGCACATATGCACAAAAAGTTCTCACACGTAGAAAGCGATTTGTAGTCGTAGAAGAAAGAAAAAACTACAAATTGCTTTCTACACGTGATAACTTTTCTTGTCGTCAAATCCCTGACAAAAGTCAGGTGACCTAAGCGCTTTCAAATATGAAGTTATAGAAAGCGATTTCTATAAATCGCTCGCAGCCTCTCATTTGGCCATGTTGATGCCTGCCTTTCAAGGCTGCAGAAATTATAGTATGGTAACCATAATATGTTAACCATACAGTGGGGCAAAAAAGTATTTAGTCAGCCACCAATTGTGCAAGTTCTCCCACTTAAAAAGATGAGAGGCCTGTAATTTTCATCATAGGTACACTTCAACTATGAGAGACAAAATGAGAAAAAAACATCCAGAAAATCACATTGTAGGATTTTTAATGAATTTATTTGCAAATTATGGTGGAAAATAAGTATTTGGTCAATATCAAAAGTTTATCTCAATACTTTGTTATATACCCTTTGTTGGCAATGACAGAGGTCAAACGTTTTCTGTAAGTCTTCACAAATCTGTCTGTAAGCAATTGTTGGAAGAATTACTTGTGTCATGCACAAAGTAGATGTCCTAACCGACTTGCCAAAACTATAGTTTGTTAACATGAAATCTGTGGAGTGGTTGAAAAATTAGTTTTAATGACTTCAACCTAAGTGTATGTAAACTTCCGACTTCAACTGTATGTCTTCTTAATGCTCATTGTCTGTGCAACATGAGATGTTGAATATTTTTAGGCCTCTGTTCCAAAGAACAGAATTGGAAATGTACAACAGAAGATTTTCCACTGTTTAAAATTGAAGCCACAATAGGTTATTCAGTAAACTCATAGAGGAGCAACAGAGGGCAGCAGAACGATAAAGGTTATTAAATAACCCATAGAGTAGAATAGAGTTCAGAGCGGTTAGAACGGTCAGAGCAGTCAGCAAAGCCCAAGAAAAGATCATCATATGGCTCTGTAGAGTGCACTTAGACACGCACCAGCCATTATATATGCATGGCCATATTACTGTTTGTATTATTTCTATGGTTTCAACATGCACTAAACATTAAGTCTGCATGGCTGTTTTATTTTTTTGCACCATTACTATGGTTTCGCCATTAATGTTTCTTGTCCCAAAGTCTAAGTGCCAGAGAAGGAGGGAAAAGGGTGTAGACAAACCAAAATTAAAAGGCTTTGAAACAGTAGTGGAAGAAGGTTAAGAGGTGTTAATCATTTTACATATGAGGGAAGGACTATGCATGCTATGTAAACACAAACATTTATAAAAAGAGCGAGCTGAGTCTGGGAAAATCAGTCGTCTCCGGAGGTTCCTCGGCTGTATTACTTCTGTAATAAAGTCTATTTTACTTTTCCAAACTTTGAAAGTGTTTGGAAACTTTATTATATTTTAAAGGAAGAAGGTGCTTTCACACTGGCCAGCTAATTCAACTATTTGGGTGATGAACGGGTTTACACCGCCATAGTGTTGCAAATATAGAGTCATCTCGGGCTAGGGTTTTGATTATTTACGTTGGACACACATGGTTAACATATTATGGTTACCATACTATAATTTATGCAGCCTTGAAAGGCAGGCATCAACATGGCCGAACGAGAGGCTGCCAGCGATTTATAGAAATCCCATTCTAAAACGTTATATTTGGAAGCGCTTAGGTCACCTTTTGTCAGGGATTTGACGACAAGAAAAATACACACGTAGAAAGCAATTTGTAATTTGTATTTATTTTTTCTTCTACGGCTACAAATTTCTTTCTACGCGTGAGAACTTCTTTCTACCTACGCCTGAGAACTTCTTTCTACGCCTGAGAACTTCTTTCTACGCGTGGGAACTTTTTTTCTACCACTGCAAATCGCTTTCTATGCGTGATAACTTTTTGCACATATGTGCAAATCTTTATGGCAATTTTACTTAAGGCCCTTGGAAATTACCTGCATATCTGTTAAAAAACAATTCTAATGCAATATATAGATTTACAAATATAAATCAAAAGGCATTTGTGGATAGTGATTTACATTTGTGAATACATTTGGCATGATATTGATCCCATAGATGTTGCTCTTCCCTGAGGCCTGAGGGAGAGAGAGAGGGGTCCAGCCACTGAGTGTCCTCCATTTGCAGACCTCATCACTCAGGCCCCTCGCTATACTGCCACCTACTGGAAACCTCAACTCTCAGCCCCCCTCATCTTTATAAGTGTGGCTCAGTTGGTAGAGCATGGAGCTTGATTCCCATGGAGGACCAGTAAGAAAATGTATGAAAATGTATGCACTCACTACTGCACTCGCTAAATAACTAAAATGTAAATACACTGAGTATACAAAACATTAAGGACACCTCCTCTTTCTATGACATAGACTGACCAGGTGAAAGCTATGATCTCTTATTGATGTCACTTGTTAAATCCACTTCAATCAGTGCAAATGAAGGGGAGGAGACAGGTTAAATAAAGATTTTTAAGCCTTGAGAAATGGATTGTGTGTGTGTCATTCAGAGGGTGAATGGCACACACTTTTAACGGGTATGGTAGTATGGGTGTGCCGAGTAGGTAGGTAGATAGATAGATAGATAGATAGATAGATAGATAGATAGATAGATAGATAGATAGATAGATAGATAGATAGATAGATAGATAGATAGATACTTTATTGATCCCCCGGGGGGGAAATTCGGACAAAACAATATTGTTACGGATATGGGCAGTTTTCTGGATACAATTATGATACGAGTATTTTTTGTAATTATCCGTGATCTAAAAAAAAGTTAATTTCGTGTGCCAGCAAGCATCTTTCTCCGGTCAGTCAGTCACAGAGTTTCTAAACCATAATGTACTGTCTTTTAGTCAGTCATGTGCGAGGTTCTACATGGTCTAACTCAACTGGCTAGTTTGCCTGTCTGTATGTAAAGAGAAGGGCGGGCTGTACGCTGATCCTGCTGCTCTGATTGGATAGAGGAAAACTGTATTTTTCCATCCATTTGCTTCCTAATTTCACCCGATCACTTTTCCTCGCATGTTTTCAGTCTGATCATTTAGATTGCTACTGCCTGCTACTATTATACATCCCATGGCGAGTAGGTTTGCTATCAATGTGCATAATATCTAAGAAACGGGGCAAAGGAAGGGGAAAAAATATGATGCACATTCTGATCTGGCTGCCGCATTCTGACTTGGCTGCCGCATTCTGATCTGGCTGCCGCATTCTGATCTGGCTGCCGCATTCTGATCTGGCTGCCCGCTACAGGTTGAGGACACAGACACACCCCTCCACACGCTGCTCCTAATCTACTGTTCTTGCAGTGAGAATGTGCAGGAAAGTATTTTGCCAACATCTCTTTAGGCATATTAAAACACTTTTTCAGATC
Organism: Thymallus thymallus; assembly: GCA_023634145.1. Classification (NCBI taxonomy): domain Eukaryota; kingdom Metazoa; phylum Chordata; class Actinopteri; order Salmoniformes; family Salmonidae; genus Thymallus; species Thymallus thymallus. The sequence continues at coordinate 16,167,325 of CM042378.1, forward strand.
ACAAATAGCATACGATCCTACTATCAACTGTCAATTTACGGTTACGATTACGAATAAGAGTATGGCCATTTCGGCACACCCCTAGTAGTAGGTGCCAGGCGCACCAGTTGGTGTCAAGAACTGCAACGGTGCAGACATTTTCACGCTCAACAGTTTCCCAAAGGACATCCAGCCAACTTGACACCACTCTGGGAAGCATTGGAGTCAACATGGTCCAGCATCCCTGTGGAACGCTTTTAACACCTTGTAGAGTCCATGCCCCGACGAATTGAAGCTATTCTGAGGGCAAAAGGGGGGGTGCAACTTAATATTGGGAATGTGTTCCTAATGTTTGGTATACTCAGTGTATATTATATATGCCATTTAGCAGACGCTTTATACGAGGAGACTGTCATGCGTGCATACATTTTACATATGGGTGGTCCTGGGAATTGAACCCACTATACTGGGGTTGCAAGCACCATGCTTGATAAGATGATTTTCTCTGGTATTGAAGAAGTCAGGATGCAAGAAGACAAATAAACTATTAAATGGAGAGTTGATACAAAGTATTTAATTATACGGCACCGGATTCAACATAACAAGTTGCACTTGATCTTGCCATCAGAATGTAAGACAAAGGGAATGCTGTATCTTATATGCTCTACTGAGACACAGGATGTGCCCACATCTGGCATCCATTGGACTAGGATCCTCCCAACTTAGAGTAGACTATCTGGCACCGATACCGACATGATGACGGAATACAATCTAAGAACCGTGGTCCCCTCAGGCTTCCTGACCCCTCATAGTGACATGATGATGGATTGAGCACATTCCAAGATCCTGTGTAAACACGCCATATCAGTGCTCTTAGCCTGACGACTCACACTCAATTCTTCCACTGCTCTGTCGTTCGCTACATACTTTAGTCTGAGGTTGCCATCATTGAAGTTGTTTATGGTGACGAGGCGCCAGAGGGGCATTGTACAAAACAAAGTAATCAGCGATTGGATTGTTTCTAACCAGAGTATCAAAGCCAATGAAACATTTTCAAACCGCTGCATTACCAGAGATACTGTATATAGTGACAAGACGCTTGTGTCTCTGCCCCAACAATTCGTTGTTGTCAAGCTCCCGCCTATTGGTGGATACATCTTATTTGAATACTTTTTTGAATATTCAATGGGGGTGTTGACTTCAACCGCCTGTATTCAATGAAAAGTAAGATGCTATGCTAGCCTCATGAATATGCATAGACGTCTTCAGTATTAGCACGTGCCTCACACTTATATCAGTACACTCGTAACAACCTAATCATTACAAAACCTATATTAGAAAAAATAAGCCTCACTTATCAAAATAGCAATTCATTTTTATCTTGAATAAACATCAGCAAAACAAAGGAGTTGATTGTTGAATTCAGGAAGCAGAGGAGGGAACATGCCGGATCCACATCAATAAATAGTTAGATGGGTGGTTAGGTAGGTAGGTAGGTAGGTAGGTAGGTAGGTAGGTACTTTATTGATCCCCAGGGGGACATTTCTTTGTCAAGCAGCTACAAAAAACACAGGACAGGTGCAAAATGCCAAAACAAAATTTACAAAAGATACATGATACATAGTGCGGCAGTATGAAAAAGTATAAAAATACAAGAAGTTTGGAGTTTAAAAAGCTTTAGAAAGGCATTGCATAGTATGAGTGAATGACTGAATATGTACACTATACATTGTTATAGAGTGTTAGGTGAAAAAAACCAGTTATTGCAAGTTGATATATATAAAACATATTTGCATGGTTAACTATACAGGTAGATGGCAGAAAAACATACTTAAATAGCTAAATGTGCATATGATATAAATGAGGGTAATAATAGTTTACTTAATATACAGTCTGGTTAAATATACAGGTAAATGAATATTTGAAATTTTGCATTGTTAAATAAATTAAATGTACAGGTAAATGACAGGAAGAGATACTTAAATAGCTAAATGTGGTTATGAAATAAATTAGGTTAATAATAATAATTCCCCTAAAATACAGTCCCTAGTACAGGATTTAGTTACAGATAAATGCACGTTATGTACATTTGATATACTATATGCAATGAAAAAGATACTACTGACAGGATACTAATGTACAGTCCAGAGTGAATGACTAAGTAAGTTCAGTCCAAGAATTACTTACAATATTACACGTGATATTATATAACAACTGTGTATGAATATGTATATATAGTCCTGAATGAATGAGTGCTGAATGAATAAGTACTGAGTGAATGAGCGATTACAGACCAGAAAGTTACTCACGGATGGATGGATGCCTAATTGTTAAACTAGGTCCTAAGTCCTAACACCAGAACAGCTCCAGGTCTATGTTGCCGACGGCACGGCACCCAGGTGAGACATTAAATAGTCTAATAGCCGCCGGCAGGAAGGACCTCCTGTAGCCTTCTCTGGCACACCGTGGTGGGATCAGTCTGTGCCTGAAGGTGCTCCTCTGCATCATAACCACGGCATGCAGAGGGTGGGTGATGTTATCCATGATGGTTAGCGGTTCCTCTAGAGTGTCAAGGTTAATCCCCAGAAAAGAGCTAGCCTTCCTGATCAGTTTATTTACCCGAGAAGCATCACCAGCCTTTATGTTGGTAGAAAGACTGGTAGAAAGTATACAGTAGTTTACTGCACACGTTGAAGGACCTGAGTCTCCTCAGAAAGTAGAGTCGGCTCTGGCCCTTTTTGTACAGGGCCCCGGTGTTACCAGCCCATTCCAGCCTGCTGTCCATATGAACTCCCAGGAACTTGTATGACTCAACCATTTCCACATCCATCCCCTGTATGGGGACTGCAGTCGGTTGGGCCTTGGTTCTCCTGAAGTCCATCACCATCTCCTTTGTTTTGCTGATGTTGAGCTGAAGGTGGTTCTGCTCACACCGCACCACAAAGTCATTGATTGTGCTCCTGTACTCCTCCTCCTGCACCCTACAATTGTGGAGTCATCCAAGAACTTCTGCAGGTGGCATATCTGAAGTCCGAGGTGTAGAGGGTGAACAGGAAGGGGGACAGGACAAATTGTGGCCTGCCGGTCAGGTAGTCCGTAACCCAGGAGACTAACGGTGCTTTCACTTTCATCCTCCTCATCTTCTCACCCAGTAGCAAGGGCTGAATGGTGTTGAAGGCCCTCTGCAGAAGGTAGATGATTGCATCATCCACCCCGATGTTGTGCTGGTATGCGAACTGCAGGGGGTCCAGTGATGTACACACCAGGGGTCTGAGGTGAGCGAGGACTAACCTTTCCAGGGTCTTCATGATGTGGTATGTTAGCGCTACAGGTCTGAAGTCATTCAGGACAGTGGGGTGCACCTTCTTGGGTACTGGGACCAGGCACGATGTTTTCCACAGCACAGGGACCCTTTCCAGGCTCAGGCTAAGGTTGAAGGGTCACTGGAGTATTCCACACAGCTGGTCAGCACAGACCCTAAGCACCCTTGGGCTGATGCCATTGGGGCCTACCGCTTACCCCTGATGAAGTCTCTCCAGCTCTCTCTTTACTTGGTTGGTGGTGAAAGCCAGCCCAGGTGGGAAGGGGGGTGTTGAAAATCAGTCCAGAGGTGGGGGGAAGGGAGTTGTTGCAGATCAGTCCAGAGGGAGCGGGGGTGGGGAGGGGGTCGCTGATTGTCACAACGGAGGTGTCGTGTGCAGAGAGGGGTGTGGGACAGCCGTGAGGGCGTGTGGCCTGGAGAGCTGGAGTGGGGGTGGACAGAGCTCCTATCAAACCTTGGTTCAGCTCATTGGCTCTGTCCTGGGTCCCCTCCGTCTGCCCACTGTTTGACTTTTTGAAGCCAGTGATATTTCTCATACCATTTCACACCTCTCTCACGTGGCTCTGCCTCAGCTTGTCCTCCATCTTCTCCTTATACACTCTCTTCCCCTCAGCAATCCGCAACTTCAGCTCCCTCTGGACGCATCTCAATTTGTCCCTGTCCTCCTCCTTGAAGGTCCTCTTCTTCTCATTCAGCAGGGCCTTCAGGTCGCTGGTGACCCAGGGTGTATTATTTGGAAAACAGCGTACCTTCCTGTTGGATACGGTGTTGTCTACACAAAAATGTATATTGTCCGTTATGCAGTCTGTAAGTCCATCAATGTCCTCCCCATGTGCCTCACAGAGCACATCCCAGTCTGTTGTCTCAAAGCAGTCCTGTAGGGCCTCATTCGCCTCCGGGGACTATCTCCTAATGGTTCTAGTGGTCGCTGGCTGCTGTTGGACCATATGCCTGTAGAGTGGGGTAAGGTGGACAAGGTTGTGATCCGATCTACCGAGGGGAGGGAGTGCAGTGGAGTTGTATGCATCCTTCACATTAGCTTATAGCAAGTCCAGAGTTTTATTATTCCTGGTTGGGCACTTCACGTACTGTTTGATCGTGGGCAGCGTTGAAGAGAGAGAGGCATGGTTAAAATCCCCAGAAATGACACTAGTGTTGCGTTGTCTGTAACCTTGCGATAACAGAGTGGATGACGTCACACGCTGTGTTTGCCTCAGCGGAAGTAAACAATAACAGCAATGGCTGACTGTGAATTCCCTCGGCAAATAGTAGGGTCTCTGGCTAACGGCTAACAGCTCAATGTCCGGGCTACAAAACCGTTCCTTAATAGTAATATGGCTCGGATTACACCACTAATGAAGCCAGCCCCCCTCCTTTATGCTTACCGGAAGAAGCGCTATACCTATCCGCTCTAATGGTCTGGAAACCACCGATAGTGACGTTCCCTGTGGGGATGTCTTCATTCAGCCATGTCTCAGTCAAACATACCAGACTAGCTTCTCTGTAATAACTTTGTCCACGGACTAGATCCTTGAGTTCCTCCATCTTGTCGTTAAGCGATCTCACGTTGCCCATAATGATAGATGGGATAGCCGGCTTGTACTTCCTCAGCTTTGCTTTACACTTCCATCCCGCCCTGCATCCACACTGGCTCCTTTTCAACTTGTCCGGGATATCAAACTTTTCCCTGGGATGCAGTAGCGCTGAGTGTGCTAAATCCAAGAGCTGGGCTCGGTTGTAAAAAATGGAGGACTCGCGTGTAAGTTCAGCGCTGCTAAACGTAAGAAAAAGTGCCTCAGTGATAAAAAGGACCGCTAAAACCTTCTTAAAACAGTAGCACTCCAAAATCCTGAACTATTATTGTTCAACTGTTGCAAAAAAAAACTAATGGAAAACATACTAAAACAACAATTAATGCACGAACAATGGGAGCTGCTTAACAGGCGTCATGGACCAACGATACCACCACTCTTGTCAAGAGGGTGCAACAGCGTCTCTACTTCCTAAGGCGGCTGAAGAAATTCCGGCATGCCACCGGGTCCTCTGCAAATACTACCGCTGCACCATTGAGAGTGTCCTGGCCGGTTGCATCACGGGCTGGTACAGGAATTGCTCCGTCCATGACCGCAGGCCCTCCAGCTGGTGGTGGAGACGGCCCAGTACATCACTGGGACCATGCTCCCACCCATTCAGGATATCTACTTGAAACGGTACCTGCAGCATCATCAAGGACCCCACACACCCCAGCCACAAGCTGTCCTCTCCCTAACTGTTGGGCAGATGGAACCAGAGCATGATGCCTGATACCAACAGGCTCTACAAGCCATCAGACTGCTGAACACTTGAACTGGACTGAGCACCTGCTCTGATTCTCCGCACCTTAGCACACATGCACTCACTCATGCACACACCTACACAGACACACACACACATATACAGTGCATTCGGAAAGTATTCAGACCCCTTCCCTTTTTCCATATTTTGTTGCGTTACAGCCTTATTCTAAAAAAAAATGTATCATCAATCTACACACAATATCCCACAATGACAAAGCAAAAACAGGTTTTTAGAAATGTTTGCTAAAAATAAAAACAGAAATACCTTATTTACATACAGTTGAAGTCGGAAGTTTACTCCACAGATCCTCCACACTCCACAGATTTCATGTTAACAAACTATAGTTTTGGCAAGTCAGTTAGGACATCTACTTTGTGCATGACACAAGTCATTCTCCCAACAATTGTTTACAGACAGATTATTTCACTTATAATTCACTATATCACAATTCCAGTGGGTCAGAAGTTTACATGTACTAAGTTGACTGTGCCTTTAAACAGCTTGGAAAATTCCAAAAAATGATGTCATGGCTTTAGAAGCTTCTGATAGGCTAATTGACATAATTTGAGTCAATTGGAGGTGTACCAGTGAATGTACAGTATTTCAAGGCCTACCTTCAAACTCAAAGCCTTTGCTCGACATCATGGGAAAATCAAAAGAAATCAGCCAAGACCTCAGAAAAATAATTGTAGACCTCCACAAGTCTGGTTCATCCTTGGGAGCAATTTCCAAATGCCTGAAGGTACCACGTTCATCTGTACAAACGATAGTACGTAAGTATAAACACCATGGGACCACGCAGCCGTCATACCACTCAGGAAGGAGACGCGTTCTTTCTACTAGAGATGAATGTACTTTGGTCCGAAAAGTGCAAATTAATCCCAGAACAACAGCAAAGGATCTTGTGAAGATGCTGGAGGAAACGGGTACAAAAGTATCTATATCCACAGTATAACGAGTCCTATATCGACATAACCTGAAAGGCCACTCATCAAGGAAGAAGCCACTTTTTGGAGAAGTGTCCTCTGATCTGATGAAACAATAACTGTTTGGTCATAATGACCATCGTTATGTGAGGAGGAAAAAGGGGGAGGCCTGCAAGCCGAAGAACACCATCCCAACCGTGAAGCACAGGGGTGGCAGCATCATGTTGTGGGGGTGCTTTGCTGCAGGAGGGACTGGTGCACTTCACAAAATAGCTTTTATCATGAGGAAGGAAAATTATGTGGATATATTGAAGCAACATCTCAAGACATCAGTCAGGAAGTTAAAGCTTAGTGGCAAATGGGTCTTCCAAATGGACAATGACCCCAAGCATACTTCCAAAGTTGTGGCAAAATGGCTTAAGGACAACAAAGTCAAGGTATTGGAGTGGCCATCACAAAGCCCTGACCTCAATCCTATAGAAAATGTGTGGGCAGAACTGAAACAGTTTGTGCGAGCAAGGAGGCGTACAAACCTGACTCAGTTACACCAGTTCTGTCAGGAGGAATGGGCCAAAGTTCACCCAACTTATTGTGGGAAGCTTGCTACCAATACAAATAATTTAGTGTATGTAAACTTCTCACCCAATGGGAATGTGATGAAATAAATAAAAGCTGAAATAAATCATTCTCTCTACTATTATTCTGACATTTCACATTCTTAAAATAAAGTGGTGATCCTAATTGACCTAAGACAGGGAATTTTTACTAGGATTAAATGTCAGGAATTGTGAAAAACTGAGTTTAAATGTATTTGGCTAAGGTGTATGTAAACTTCAGACTTCAACTGTAAGTATTCAGACCCTTTGCTATGGGACTCGAAATTGATCTCAGGTGCATCCTGTTTCCATTGATCATCCTTGAGATGTTTCTACAACTTGATTGGAGTCCACCTGTGGTAAATTAAATTGATTGGACATGATTTGGAAAGGCACACCCCTGTCTATATAAGGTCCCACAGTTGACAACACATGTCAGAGTAAAAACCAAGCCATGAGGTTCGAAGGAATTGTCCGTAGAGCTCCGAGACAGGATTGGGAAGAAGTTTGGAACCACCAAGACTCTTCCTAGAGCTGGCCGCCCGGCCAAACTGAGCAATTGGGGTAGAAGGGCCTTGGTTAGCGAGGTGACAGAGAACCCGATGGTCACTCTGACAGAGTGCCAGAGTTCCTCTGTGGAGATGGGAGAACCTTCCAGAAGGACAACCATCTCTGCGCCGGCAGGGACTGGGAGCCTAGTCAGGATCTAGCGAAAGATGAACTGAGCAAAGTACAGAAAGATCCTTGATGAAAACCTGCTCCAGAGTGCTCAGGACCTCAGACTGGGGCGAAGGTTCACCTTCCAACAGGACAACAACCCTAAGAACAGAGCAAAGACAATGCAGGAGTGGCTTCTGGACAAGTCTCTGAATGTCCTTGAGTGTCCCAGCCAGAGCCCTGACTTGAACCTGATCTCTGGAGAGACCTGAAAATAGCTGTGCTGCGACGCTCCCCATCCAACCTGACAGAGCTTGAGAGGATCTGCAGAGAAGAATGGGAGAAACTCCCCAAATGATTTAATCAATTTTAGAATAAGGGGTCTGAATACTTTCAAAATGAATTTGTGCCTTTCTGTATTATACTTCTGCTAAAATGTTTTCTATTCTACTGAGCCATTTATTTTATGTTCGTATTCTTATCTTTTATTATTTCTTATTTTTGCGTTGTTGAGAAGGAACCTGCAAGTAAGAATTTCTGGGCAGACAGGCAACCATGCTCTAACTATCAACTGAGCTACAGAGGACCACAATCTCTCAGGCCCCTCCCCCTCATCTCTCATCTCTCAGGCACCACTTTACTACTGGAGTAGGCTATGCCTAATGCTACATCTACAGTGAGGGAAAGTTTTTGATCAGTCCATAATTTTAATGGTAGGTTTATTTGAACAGTGAGAGACAGAATAACAACAAACAACTCCAGAAAAACGCATGTCAAAATTGTTATAATGTGATTTGCATTTAAATGAGTGAAATAAGTATTTGACCCCTCTCAATCAGAAGGAGTTCTGGCTCCCAGGTGTCTTTTATACAGGTAACGAGCTGAGATTAGGAGCACTCCCTTTAAGAGTGTGCTCCTAATATCAGCTTGTTACCTGTATAAAAGACACCTGTCCACAGAAGTAATCAATCAATCAGATTCCAAACTCTCCACCATGGCCAAGACCAAAGAGCTGTCCAACGATGTCAGGGACAAGATTGTAGACCTACACAAGGCTGGAATGGGCTACAAGACCATCGCCAAGCAGCTTGGTGAGAAGGTGACAACAGTTGGTGTGATTATTCGCAAATGGAAGAAACACAAAAGCACGGTCAATCTCCCTCGATCCGGGGCTCCATGCAAGATCTCACCTCGTGGAGTTGCAATGATCATGAGAACGGTGAGGAATCAGCCCAGAACTACATGGGAGGATCTTGTCAATGATCTCAGGGCAGCTGGGACCATAGTCACCAGGAAAACAATTGGTAACACACTACGCTGTGAAGGACTGAAATCCTGCAGCGCCCGCAAGGTCCCCCTGCTCAAGAAAGCACATGTACAGGCCCATCTGAAGTTTGCCAATGAACATCTGAATGATTCAGAGGAGGACTGGGTGAAACTGTCGAGCTCTTTGGCATCAACTCAACTCGCCGTGTTTGGAGGAGGAGGAATGCTGCCTATAGATAGATAGATAGATAGATAGATAGATAGATAGATAGATACTTTATTGATCCCCCGGGGGGGAAATGTCATTGTGAAGCAGCTACAACAAAACACAGGGCAGGTGCAATATGCCACAACGAAAGTACACAAAAGATGACCCCAAGAACACCATCCCCACGTCAAACATGGAGGTGGAAACATTATGCTTTGGGGGTGTTTTTCTGCTAAGGGGACGGGACAACTTCACCGCATCAAAGGGATGATGGATGGGGCCATGTACCGTCAAATCTTGGGTGAGAACCTCCTTCCCTCAGCCAGGGCATTGAAAATGGGTCGTGGATGGGTATTCCAGCATGACAATGACCCAAAACACACGGCCAAGGCAACAAAGGAGTGGCTCAAGAAGAAGCACATTAAGGTCCTGGAGTGGCCTAGCCAGTCTCCAGACCTTAATCCCATAGAAAATCTGTGGAGGGAGCTGAAGGTTCGAGTTGCCAAACGTCAGCCTCGAAACCATAATGACTTGGAGAAGATCTGCAAAGAGGAGTGGGACAAAATCCCTCCCGAGATGTGTGCACTACAAGAAACGTCTGACCTCTGTGATTGCCAACAAGGGTTTTGCCACCAAGTACTAAGTCATGTTTTGCAGAGGGGTCAAATACTTATTTCACTCATTAAAATGCAAATCAATTTATAACATTTTTGACATGCGTTCTTCTGGATTTTCTTGCTGATAGTCTGTCTCTCACTGTTCAAATAAACCTACCATTAATATTATAGACTGATCATTTCTTTGTCAGTGGGCAAACAAACAAAATCAGCAGGAGATCAACAACAAACAATTCCCTCACTGTAGCAACAAGGTCATATTTAGAGTTAGCAATCTAGCTAAGTGTTTTGAGTTCCCACTTCCTCAGGCCTGATTCCGATTTAGGAAATTACACCTTTCTTAAGTACGCCTTTCCTACGCACTTCTCAGTAGTTGGTATTCAGACTTACCTTATGAAGGTGTGTAATGGGCTTTGCAGGCGTGGTTCCCTTGCTCACGCTGAATAAATGTAATTCAACCGCTGAAAACCCTCCTAAACAGATTTTCTTGTGGAGTTTTTATTCAAAGGGTTTTCAGTACATTTATCTTAAGTCATCCCTTTAAATACGGTGTACCTTTTTTAAGTTCGAATTTTGTCAACAGACTCAATACAATATATAGAGAACAGTTCAGAATGTTAGAGATCAATGAAAGAAAGCCATCTAAATACATGTATATTCGTCTCCTTTTTATCTCCAATTGGTAGATTTAAAAATACTCAGATCTTGTAGATTATTTAGGGTTAGAAAAGTATTTATTAATCATTTTTAAAAAATGGTTTGGAGAGCCTTTACGCACAAAATAAAGAAAAGGGGGGGTTTCTTCATTTGGAAAATTGCCACATTCAGTTTTTTAACCCATGGTAATGTTGGAAGAAGTAGGCTTTACTGGGCCCGGCTCCACGAGGGGGCTAAAGGGGGCTCAGCACCCTCAGTTTTAGTTATATGTCCCTATGTAAAAATAGGAAAAAAAGTGACAATGATTGAGTGACAGGTTGGCGCTGCTCTGTGTCCACACAATAGACAAGGTGTGCTGCAGTGTGTGTGTAAGGGGGCTATGGAGATCCACAGGGCGGTTATGAATGACTCCTTTGGGTTTCCATAAAAAGCTGAAAATAATGCATGCGTTCCTACAACACAGAAGTAAGACTCGAGGCTGCCGGGGTGACTGACCCCAGCTTTAAGTTTACAGCCACCATGGTGCACTGAATCCTCAGTCTTCTCGATCCTCTAAACAAACGTTTACACAGGAAGAAAATGAAGGTAAAATAAACAATGTCATTAAGTTAAATGATAATGTAGGCTATACCACCTGAAGGGAACTAACAGTAAATTGGCAGTTGAATGTGTTGATATTAGGCCTACTGATGGTTGATACTGATAGTGGCTAATATTTAACATGCTAGAAATAGGAACGAGAATGTCGGCTAGCCTATAATTAAGATATATGAGAGTGCCCATCCCTGCATGTAAAATGTGTATTTTATTTTACCTTTATTTAACTAGGCAAGTCAGTTAAGAACAAATTCTTATTTACAATGACAGCCTACCCCGGCCAAACCCTTCCCTAACTTGGACAATTGTGCGCTGCCCTATGGGACTTCCAGTTGTGATACAGCCCGGGATCGAACCAGGGTCTGTAGTGACGCCTCTGGCACTGAGATGCAGTGCCTTAGACCGCTGCGCCACTCGGGAGCCCCCAAAGGCTGTACTATTTTGCCTAATGGCACAGCATTTCATGAACTTTACTGTGGGTTTCAATTTGCTGCCATATGACTGGTATCACATTTGTCTCCAGCGAATGTAAGGTAAAATATATCTAAACAAGGGTCATTTATATTTACAGTTCTTATCAAGTTATAAATTACAGTGCGTGGAGAATTGTGTTATTTGTAATGGAAGAAATTAAGTACTTGAATAGACCTTATTCATGGTTTCCTTGAGCGTAAAGGTGGTGGAATTATTAGGGAATTAAGTCACGGTCAGAATACAGCATATCTGTAGACACACCTCCGCCACACCTTAATTTTTTTTTTTTATCTCCACCAATAACGAATAGCAGGTGAATATCATGCTATTCTCATGCTTAAATTCAAGGTCTGAATACGCATAGAGAGAAAAGTGCATAAAAAGGGAATTACATTAAATTTATGCGCGACTAACTTGGGTCGGAATCGGGCCCATGCTGAATAATAGTTTATAGCCTAGGCCAATATGCACAAGGATAATAATTCTGGATCTTATTTTGACAGGTTGCACATCAAAATATCAATCATGCATTCCCTAGACATGTTAGATGAAATAGCTTACTTTTTGACTCATAGGCTACCATCTCAGTTGTCTTACTTAGCACTGGAAAAAAGATTGTCTAGAGCCCTGCAGCTAATGTAAAGCCACTGTCAGAATTCAACAATAAATTGGCCCACATGGTAAACTAAAGGCATAGAAACTGTAAATGACTTGGTAATAGGAAATAAAATTACTTCCATGACAGAATTAAAAAGCAATTTTGGACTGACCAATGTAGACATTTTAAAATACATGCAACTTGGAAGTTTTATATCATGAAATTTCAGCCTGAAATCTTTTGGAGATCAGAGCGATTTTGAGGGAATCCTATTTGAGTCAGAAAAGGATACTCATATGTTAGGTAAGATATACAAAACCTTGCAGAAAGCCTATACAATTGACAATATCTTTAAAAAAAACAACAACTAGTGGAACCAAGAACTGATTTTGGCACAAGATGGAGGGAATGTTGGAACCTAAATTACAGTTACAAATTGTACCCTTAATCCAGTATAAACTAATGTATATAATTTATTATACAAGAGACAACATTAAAACATTTTACAGCACAACTGCAGTCACATCTTAAGTGTAAAACTAACAATGACTCAATAATTCATGCATAGGTGCTGAGGGTGCTGCAGCACCCCCTGATAAATCACAATTAAAGAATTATACATGTTTCAATGGAAAATGTAGAATAACAAAATGCATCTAATTAGTGCACTAGGCCTTTATTACTCCTGTATGAGCAAAGAAAAATACTCATCAGCAGAGAGGGGAGCAAAATACCCCTCCACCCTCCCCCCTAAAATTACTTAAAATAAATAAATACAAATATATATTATGGGGCACCCCCACTTCCCGCAGCTATGCACCTATCAGGTTGGGGGAAAGGAGAAAACTCTGTAGCCCTTCTGTCAGGCAAAGGTCAGGGAAGAGCAACAGCGCCCCCATCTGGCTCTCATCAGTCTTATCGTGACTTACTTTATGACTTTGAACTGTTTGTCTCTTATACTTTGCCGTAGAAAAACGTGTAAACAGAGAAGATTACAAAACTGTTCCAGAGTTCAACTCTTTGAGGGCTGGGGATCTCGTTCTCGTTACATTTACTTTTGTTGATTAGCCGAACATGGTTGTTGGAGGCGCATGGCACTGACAGCCTTCTCTTGCCAGAAAAGCTTGACATCAGCTCAGACAGCTAGAAAGACAGACGTCAGACGTTGATCACCTCATTCACTTGACAGGAGCTTGTCATCTAACGTTAGCGGGTAACTAATGTATCAGATCAGATGGCTTTTGATTGACAAAATGTCTCTCTTTGTTTTCATGATAGCTAGCTAGCTAGCTACCGACAACACAAGGGTAAAGTACACACAACTAGCTAACTAATTGTCTTGCTTGCTATCCAAGCAGAGCAGGAGCTAGATGTTATTGCCTGATAACTAACGTTAATAACAAGCTAGCTAGTTACAGTAATGGTATTGTTTGCCTTTGACTGCCAGCCACCTTGTGCAAAATTAATGTAAAGAGCTATGCTAGCTAAAACGTTAGCTGTTGTTGAGATTCTGAACTTTGCTTCCTTGAATTTAGCTATTTAGCTAGCTATTGATAATTAATTAGTATCATTGAACCTTTGGCAGCTAGATTGCTACTTGTGGTGAACAGATCCTTATAGAGATAATATCTCATCAGATGGATGTATTTTCTTGTCTTTTTGGCAGGCATGGAGGAAGCAAACCAAGATGCCTTTGACAGAGCCAGGCTGCAGGTGATCAAAGACGGATATGAGAAGGCCTTTGAGTGCATCAACAGGGGCCTGACAGAGGATGAAGCTGGCCACAAGGCCCAGGCCCTGGCCCAGTACAGACAGGGGCGCCAGCACCTCCTCAGGGCCATCAGCGTGCCCTCACAGGGGGATGAGTGTGTGGGCAGCTCCTGGGAGTCATCCCGCCAGATGCAGCACAAGATGCAGGAGACTCTGAACAACATCACCACTCGATTGGCGGTCCTAGAGACCAGCCCAGAACCTGAGCTCCTACCACCTCTAGATACCTCTAATGGAGTCCCTGCGATAGCCTCTCACTCTAACCTCTACCCCAAACTGGAGAAGGAGAAACCAGAGCGGCCGTCTCCACCCAAGCTGCTGATGACTAACCGCCAGGCTGGAGCTGTGGGAGGCAGTGTGTCTCCCTCCCTGCCTCTTCCTCCCATTGGACAGCCTGCGGTGCCTGGTGAGATGCCCCCAGCCTACTCCTCCCAGGCGGCTGACGGCCACCTGACTATCTCCTACGGGACAGAGTCTGGAGAGATGTCGCTGGTGGGAGAGGAGTTCTACAGCCACATGTCCCCCTCTCCCCCCTCTCCTCAGAGCCTGGGGGAGGATGGAGAGGAACTATTCTTCCTGCCTTACGGGGTGCAGATATTCTTTGTCACACCTGACGGCCAGGTCAGCGCTCCCTCCTACCCAGGGTACCTGCGGATGGTCAAGTTCACCAGACAGCAGTCAGAGAGAGTGCCCAACCGCCCCCCAGCCTTCCTGCAGGTAAGAGGGATATGAAGAGAACGGGGTGATTAATTCTAGTCACTATCTACTGTGTGTGTTGCCATTTACAGTGTACTTAATATAGTGTCAACACTTACTGTATCTCAGCATTTCAGTGTATGATGAAATCACACGGTTCTTGGAATATGTTTGTGCACTCTAACACGATTACATCATCAGTGGTTTGCTCTGCCTCACATCATAAACTCCCTCCTGTCATACAGAGTTGTGTGCGTGTGTGTGTGTGTGTGTGTGTGTGGTTGTTGTTTAGAATAGGGTTGGGCTCGTGTATATGTGGTATAGGCTAGCAGTAGCACAGCAGCCAACTAATGATCTGTGTCCTGCATCATGTGATCAGTGACTCAGTGGCCCTAATCCCAGGCAGGAGTTCTCTATGATGTCATGGTGGGAAACCCCAGTGGCCACTGTCAGGTTCACAGAGATCTGTGTAACAACTAGTTACAGCAGAGAGACAGATAGGGTGTTGAATCTTCCCTGTGTTTTCCTGAATATAGGAATGTTGGCCTAGTTGATACAGATTATAGGAGGATGGCTTCCCTCTTTGGTTTCCCCGTCCCTGTGGTGTCATGACAGGATAACCTCTGGCTCTACGCTGCTGCTGTCTGTCTGCTGCCTGCCACATGAACAGAATATTATAGTCTTTGAAGATAAATAACAGACACACACACATAGCCCACGCTGTTTGTCTGCAGTGAATAGGACAGTGGAGAAGGTTGTCTCCTCCTCAGTAATACTGTCCCCATGCTTTCCACACCTCAGCACTAGACCTACTCAGGCTAAAGGACTAATGTCACTAAATGGCCTGTTGATGCACTGTAGAATGAAATGAGTCATTCCATATAAACTCCCTATACTGTCCTGTGTGATTGGCTGTACTTTTGATGTATTCCAGGTGTGTAATGGGTTATACTGTTCATGTATTCCAGGTGTGTGATTGGCTGTACCCGCTGATGGCCACAGACTCCCCCGTCCTGCTGTGTAACACAGGGGTGTTCATGTTCCCGAACATGATGGCGTCCGCCCCGGGGTCCTACGTGGGTGTTGTGCTGTCCTCTGAATTGCCTGTAGGAGACAGACAACTGTTCCAGGACCTGCTGTCCAAAATGACGGACCTCAGGGTGCAGGTGAGCTGCTGAGGCTGCATCCCAAATTGCACTCTATTCCCTTTATAGCGCACTACATTTGACCAGGGCTCATAGGGTCCTGCTCTCTGACTGGCCCATATGAAGGTGTCTGGTGGTCCAAGGAATATTAATAGAATATTAGTAATAGAATAATAAATGCATCTCTCTGCGTGATGCGTTTTTGCCGATTTCAGGTGTATTTGAGTCATTGCCACAAAACCATACCATGACAAGTGTCCTTGTGCAGAAGGTTATGGACCCTGGATGAGAAGAATGACAGGGTTGCCTACATCCATTCGTAATCAGCAGTTCAGATTCAGAAACAGTGACAGTTTGACGTCATTTCCAAGCATTGTTCTTTGTGTTCTTACATTCCACTGGGATCATTGGCAGGGATATAAGGTTCAAATGAGGGATTTGGCCCAAAATGGAACCCTATTTCCTTCATAGTGCCCTACCTTTGACCAGAGCCTGGTCAGAATAGTGCACAACATACAGAATAATGTGCCATTTGGGACAGCGTAGATTTAATACAGTAGTAGAGTAACATGAGCTATTCTGTTCTCTAGCCTCAATAATGACTCAGTCTGATTGGTCCATATTTGATTGGTCCATATTTCTCATGTTACTACTAATGATGTAAATGCTGCTCTATTCTGGTGTGAAAATGTCTGCTTGCTGCTGTAAGGTGCTCTACTTCAACTGTGGGTCTTAGGCCTTCTCAATGTTTAGGGCAGATACTGAGGGTGTAGGGCAGACACTGTGGGTTAAGGGAAGAAACTGGGAGCATCCAAAATGGCACCCTATTCCCCTCATAGTACACTTTTAACCAGAATTCTATGGGACCTGGTCCCAAGTAGTGCACTATTTAGGAAATAGGTTGCCATTTGGGATACATACACTGAAGGCTCTACTGCACTACTTGCTCCCTGAATACGCCTAGGCTCAGCAGTTAGGGAATTTAGAACAACAGGCAGATGAAGAACATTAATGTGTGCTAATGCTCTTATCTGGCTTGAACACAACACAGCCTCAGTAGTCACTACAGTAATGGAGTCAGACGGTAGTTCTGTCTCCGAGCAACAGTATTCAGCCAGGTTCTAACTGATTGCATGTTGATGTTGATAAACTACCTCTCACATGGACAGCTGCTTCTGGGATGGAATGCAATAAACAAGTAGGCTTTTCATGATCACATATTGAATATATGTACATTTAGGAGGTTGAGTCTTGTTGAGAATAGCAATGATGGTATTCAAACAATGCCTCTGTCTGTTTTCCTCAAGCAAGGAGACATCTGAAACGTGCCTGGTGACCATGTCTTTGTTTAGAGAAGAATGAGACGTTGTGATCAGGATGGGGATGGGGCAGAAGAGGCACCCTAGGGTAGCAAGAGGCTACTACTAGGAGGTTACTATTAGGTGACTAGGAGAGTTAGGGTAAGGCACTGGAGGTTACCAGGCGGTTACTAGGAGGTTACCGTGAGTCAGGCTCCAGCTAGGCTATCCAGTGCTGTATTAGTTGTAAGTTACAGAGGGGACCATGACCACTAAGCATAGTTAATCAAACTTTAATGTTCTTCTGCCAATGCTGTACATATGCAAAACCGTAAAACCGCTGTTGCAAAACACCATATTAATACATGTCCTGCTGCACCAGGCTCCAGATGAGGCAGCAGACAGCATCAACCTGAGCCAGAAGGTGTCCATTGCTCCCCCCGAGGAAGAGGAGGCCCAAGCAGCAGGAGAGGAGGAGGAGGAGAAGAACCTGCCGGAGTGGAGTGAGAAGGTGGCCAGCGGCATCCTCACAGGTCAGACCAAGGGCCCTATCCCTAACCCCTACAACGCTAACCCTAACCAATGGCATCCTAACCCGAGGCTGTAAGGGTTAGCGTTGTATGCTGTTTATTATTCACTCACAACTACTGTGTTTTTACCATCCAGGGGCGTCGTGGCTGAGCTGGGGCCTGGTGAAGGGGGCTGAGTTCACTGGCATAGCCATCCAGAAGGGAGCGTCCAAACTGCGGGAGCACATCACCCCCGAGGACAAGCCAGCCCACGTCAGCCCCTCAGTCTCCAAGGGTTTGCATGTGGCCAAACAGGCCACCGGGGGCGCTGTCCGCGTAAGCCAGTTCCTGGGTGAGAAGCAGCTGAGTGTCTGACTCATCGGTTCTGGTGTTGGAAGGACGATTTGTATGGTGGCGTGGTGTGTGGGTTGTGTTATGACAAGGTGTGTGTTGTGTTATGACAAGGTGTGTGTTGTGTTATGACAAGGTGTGTGTTATGACGGGGTGTGTGTGTTGTGGTATGACATAGTGTGTGTTGTGCTATGATGGGGTGGGTGTTGTGTTTGTAGTGGACTGTGTGTCTATGGTGGTGTGTGTTGTGTTGTGACGGGTGTGTGTTGTGTGATGACGGGGTGTGTGTTGTGCTATGACTGGGTGTGTGTTGTGCTATGACTGGGTGTGTGTTGTGTTATGACTGGGTGTGTGTTGTGTTATGACTGGGTGTGTGTTGTGTTATGACGGGGTGTGTGTTGTGTTATGACGGGGTGTGTGTTGTGTTATGACGGGGTGTGTGTTGTGTTATGACGGGGTGTGTGCTGTGTTATGACGGGGTGTGTGTTGTGTTATGACGGGGTGTGTGTTGTGTTATGACTGGGTGTGTGTTGTGTTATGACTGGGTGTGTGTTGTGTTATGACTGGGTGTGTGTTGTGCTATGACTGGGTGTGTGTTGTGTTATGACGGGGTGTGTGTTGTGTTATGACAGGGTGTGTGTTGTGTTATGACGGGGTGTGTGTTGTGTTATGACTGGGTGTGTGTTGTGCTATGACTGGGTGTGTGTTGTGCTATGACTGGGTGTGTGTTGTGTTATGACTGGGTGTGTGTTGTGTTATGACTGGGTGTGTGTTGTGTTATGACTGGGTGTGTGTTGTGTTATGACTGGGTGTGTGTTGTGCTATGACTGGGTGTGTGTTGTGTTATGACGGGGTGTGTGTTGTGTTATGACGGGGTGTGTGTTGTGTTATGACGGGGTGTGTGTTGTGTTATGACGGGGTGTGTGTTGTGCTATGACTGGGTGTGTGTTGTGCTATGACTGGGTGTGTGTTGTGTTATGACGGGGTGTGTGTTGTGTTATGACGGGGTGTGTGTTGTGTTATGACGGGGTGTGTGTTAGAGATTAAACGGTATAAAAATTTCATATCATGATTATAGTGACCAAAATTATCACGGTTATCAGTATTATCGCAGTATTGTTAAAATGTGCTGGAAATTTTCAAAACGTACTGATACACACACTGAAATAATTTCACCAAGTTTTATTTTGAAAACCAACAAACAACAAATAAAATTAGCAGCACTATGCACTTTTTGTGTGCATAAACATTAAAATAATAACATTAACATTAAAGATGGTAAAAGGTAGTGCAGGTTTTAATGAACTCAACCATAAGTAAGCAAATCAAGTGTTCATATAAAAGCAACACAAGTAAAGCAATGTGCCTGTAAGAACAATACAACCATATGGAAACACATCCAATGTGCCTGTAAGAACATTACAACCATATGGAAACACATCCAATGTGCCTGTAAGAACAATACAACCATATGGATACGCATCCAATGTGCCTGTAAGAACAATACAACCATATGGAACACACATCCAATGTGCCTGTAAGAACAATACAACTATATGGAAACACATCCAATGTGCCTGTAAGAACAATACAACCATATGGAAACACATCCAATGTGCCTGTAAGAACAATACAACCATATGGAAACACATCCAATGTGCCTGTAAGAACAATACAACCATATGGAAACACATCCAATGTGCCTGGAAGAACAATACAACCATATGGAAACACATCCAATGTGCCTGGAAGAACAATACAACCATATGGAAACACATCCAATGTGCCTGGAAGAACAATACAACCATATGGAAACATATCCAATGTGCCTGTAAGAACAATACAACCATATGGAAACACATCCAATGTGCCTGGAAGAACAATACAACCATATGGAAACACATCCAATGTGCCTGGAAGAACAATACAACCATATGGAAACACATCCAATGTGCCTGGAAGAACAATACAACCATATGGAAACACATCCAATGTGCCTGTAAGAACATTACAACCATATGGAAACACATCCAATGTGCCTGTAAGAACAATACAACCATATGGATACGCATCCAATGTGCCTGTAAGAACAATACAACCATATGGAACACACATCCAATGTGCCTGTAAGAACAATACAACAATATGGAAACACATCCAATGTGCCTGTAAGAACAATACAACCATATGGAAACACATCCAATGTGCCTGTAAGAACAATACAACCATATGGAAACACATCCAATGTGCCTGTAAGAACAATACAACCATATGGAAACACATCCAATGTGCCTGGAAGAACAATACAACCATATGGAAACACATCCAATGTGCCTGGAAGAACAATACAACCATATGGAAACACATCCAATGTGCCTGGAAGAACAATACAACCATATGGAAACATATCCAATGTGCCTGTAAGAACAATACAACCATATGGAAACACATCCAATGTGCCTGGAAGAACAATACAACCATATGGAAACACATCCAATGTGCCTGGAAGAACAATACAACCATATGGAAACACATCCAATGTGCCTGGAAGAACAATACAACCATATGGAAACACATCCAATGTGCCTGGAAGAACAATACAACCATATGGAAACACATCCAATGTGCCTGGAAGAACAATACAACCATATGGAAACACATCCAATGTGCCTGGAAGAACAATACAACCATATGGAAACACATCCAATGTGCCTGTAAGAACAATACAACCATATGGAAACACATCCAATGTGCCTGTAAGAACAATACAACCATATGGAAACACATCCAATGTGCCTGTAAGAACAATACAACCATATGGAAACACATCCAATGTGCCTGTAAGAACAATACAACCATATGGAAACACATCCAATGTGCCTGTAAGAACAATACAACCATATGGAAACACATCCAATGTGCCTGGAAGAACAATACAACCATATGGAAACACATCCAATGTGCCTGGAAGAACAATACAACCATATGGAAACAAATCCAATGTGCCTGGAAGAACAATACAACCATATGGAAACACATCCAATGTGCCTGTAAGAACAATACAACCATATGGAAACACATCCAATGTGCCTGTAAGAACAATACAACCATATGGAAACACATCCAATGTGCCTGTAAGAACAATACAACCATATGGAAACAAATCCAATGTGCAGGTGTTGACATTAAAATAACAACACAATATGTAAACAAATCAAACGAACAGCGCTGATTGTATGTCCGTTCTCTCCTTCATAAAGAAATATGGTGCTGCTGGCCTAACATCCTGTATGTATGCATCTTTTTTCACTTGAGATTGAAATGTAAAAATGTTTCATGTCCTTTGCAATGTTAAATGAAGGGGCTGCAGTGAGGACTTGAGCATTTTTTGATATGGGTGCATAAGCAGCCTGCCTTTTAAATGTTTGCTCGAGTGTCTGTGTCACAACTGTAGATGAGGAGGGACCAGTAGCATCACTGGGTTTGCCTGCTGCACGCCCACTCTGGAAACAAGGGAATAGCAAATGTATTATTATTAGTATTGTTACATTATAATTATTATTCTCACTCACTCACTCACTCACTCACTCACTCACTCACTCACTCACTCACTCACTCACTCACTCACTCACTCACTCACTCACTCACTCACTCACTCACTCACTCACTCACTCACTCACTCAGAAAACAGTGATTGTAATTGCAATGAGCCCACCAATTGACAAAAATACAGTCTTGTATAGGAGTCTATAGTGTTTCTCCTGTTGGATCACTTTTACAACCGAGTCGACGACTGCCGGATTTGAAATGGATATGTTGGTTGGGTGACTAAACTACATAACGTGTTATCGTGTGCAATGAGCGAATAGAGTCTGCAGACACACAACGCATACAGCAGCAGAACAACGTGTAGTGTTTTTACCAGAGTAGGTAACACTGAAAGCTTCAGTTTACATTATTGACAAGCTATTAGCAAGTTAGACAGACAAAGCATGACATTCTCCCCCATTCCGAAGTCCCCACATCATGCATTGAGCTAAAAGTTAACTTACCTTGCATTCGCTATAAAGTAGTGGGTGGTGGACACGAAGATGACTCAAGAGATTTTAAGTGTTGCCCCCTTCCGCTGCGATTGTTTCTTTGCATGTTCTGCAGACAGGGTGACCATCTTCGATTTAAGTTTCAATCACACTCTTGTAAAACCCAAAATACGACCACACTTCAGATTTGGTCCTCTTAGAAAGCTGAAAAATCTGGACAGTATTTACTGTGAGTTTTTCAAACCTTGGTAATAAAGCACGGTTTTAATGATAATTAAAATTTGAAACGGTAATACTAATACTACTTTTACCATGGTTTACCGGTAACCGTTTCATCCCTAGTGTGTGTTGTGCTATGAAGGGGTGTGTGTTGTGCTATGACGGGGTGTGTGTTGTGCTATGACGGGGTGTGTTGTGTTATGACTGGGTGTGTGTTGTGTTATGACTGGGTGTGTGTTGTGTTATGACTGGGTGTGTGTTGTGTTATGACGGGGTGTGTGTTGTGTTATGACTGGGTGTGTGTTGTGTTATGACGGGGTGTGTGTTGTGTTTGTAGTGGACGGTGTATGTATGGTGGCAGGGTGTGTGGGTAGAGAGCTGGCTCCCCACGTGAAGAAACATGGAGGCAAGTTGGTCCCGGAGTCCATGAAGAAAGACAAAGATGGACGATCCAACATCGATGGAGCCATGGTGGTGGCTGCCAGCGGAGTTCAAGGTACACATAGTCACTGTTGTGGTTGTTATAGTCACTAGACTACTCATTGTATAGGACAAGACAGAACAACACGAGTGTTGGCCAGTGCGCAGTAGATCACCTGCTGGGTGTCAACGAACAGTGGAGATTCAACGTAGAATGGACGGGAAATTAATAGATAATGACGGCCGATGTTCGGTGGTCAGAGGCGATAGGTCGGCCATCCACTAAACATGTCGTTCGTATTTGTCTGTCTTGTCCTTAAGGCTGGTTCACATGGATTATGTACCCCCTATTCTACCAAGTGTCTAGTCATTGTTGTGGTTCCTGTGTCTTTCTACCTGAAGGCTTCGCTACCATGTGGACTGGCTTGGAAGTAGCAGCAAAGAACATCACCGTCTCCGTTGCCTCAGAAACCGTCAACACTGTCAAGCATAAGTAAGTCTTTCTCTGTACACTTCAACCAACATGTGTAGTCTGTGCTCTTCTCATTCATTGAGCCTATGGGCCCTGGTCAAAAGTAGTGCACTATATAGGGAATAGGGTGCCATTTGCAACGCATCCATGTCAAAATAAATAAAGATGTTGTATTGTCACACCAGATAGGTGCAGTGAAATGTGTTGTTTTATAGGATCAGCCATAGTATTACGGCACCTCTGAAGCAAATTAGGGTTAAGTGCCTTGCTCAAGGACACATCGACAGATTTTTCACCTTGTCGGCTCGGGTTTTGGAACCAGCAACCTTTTGGCTCATTCACCATGTCTGATTGGCAGTACTACTTGCTTGATTTGCTACTGTCCACCCAGCTCTGATGTGTATGGCTGTTCTTTTGCTTTCTAGACCAGGTTTTGCTAGACCAGGTTTTTGCAGTGTATCTTTAAAACACTGTTTTATAAGCAAAAACAAGCAATCACTTACTGTATATTTCCCTCTTCCACTTATTTTTCAGATTTAGGGGTCTACAAAACATCTTAGACCCTCCTAATGACAAGAAGACATGTATTTAAAAGCAGCCTTTAATGAACCCTCTTTAACAATAAGGAGCAGCATGGCCAAGGCTTAGCCTCTGTAATTCAACATGTAGCTCTGGTTTCTAACTAACTAACTATTTTTCCTGACTTTATTGAAAATAATAGAACTTTACCTAATACATAATCATAGTATGAATTGATGCAGTTATTGAATTGATGTGTATTATATGTAGAAATACGTGAAATCACCAGCCCCACAATATAATCAGTTGTATATTTACAGGTTACTGAATAGTCAGACAACTTGAATAATTCTGTTGAATTCATGCTCTGCATGGGTGGTGGCTTTAATCCTAGTTGCATGTTGTTGCTGTCCTTGCTGATTCCTATAATTGCCCTCCTTCCTCCTGCCCTCAGTCCTCACCCCCCAACCCTTCCTGTCTCACCCCCAACCCTCCACATTCCCCTCTCACCAGTTGGTTGTGTGTGATTATAAGGTATGGGGCGGCAGCCGGCCAGGCCACAGACCATGCTGTGAACTCAGCCATTAACATGGGCGTCACCGCCTTCAACATTGACAACCTGGGCATCAAAGCTGCGGTGAAGAAGACTGGCAAACAGACGGCCGTGGCCATCCTGGAGGACTACAAGCTACAGGACCCTAACACTAACCAGAAACAAGTGGAGAAACGGGACAAATAGGCCCCATCCAGGAACAAGTCTACGTCCCAAATGGCACCCTATTCCATATATAGTCACTACTTTTGACCAGACAAAATATAGAGAATAGGGTGTGACACTTACCCTAGCCCCTATCCACAGAGCACTGGTGTAGATATGAGAGGACTGGATAGGTGTGAGCAAAACGGCTAAACTTCTACCTGCCTAGTCTGTCATAGGGAAAGGCTGAGGTACTACCGTATTGATTAAATATATCCTATTCTTTCAGATCTGAGGCTAGGGCTGCGTCCCAAATGGCACCCTATTCCTGATATAGTGCTCTACAAAGCCAATGGGGTGCCATTTGGGACGCAATCCATGTCGTCCTCCTCTCTTTCCTTTACAGCTTTAATTAAAACATGATTTGTATTCTATAAAGAAATCTATCTATACATAAACGCTTTATCTACAATACATATTTTATATTTGCATAATAGTTGACTAATAGCCTATAGATATGTTACTAGGGTTTGATACAACTGTTAAGCACTTTAATCTTCAATGAACAGTGTAATGACATTATAATAATGTCATAAATATTATAATAACTAAGATGGACATTGTATGCAGGTAGGCTGATGTATATTTGCTAAATTATTTGTGTACAATGTTTGTGAGAAGATTACACTAGAATTTAATAAGTCACGTAGGTGATATAAATATAAACTGAAAACAAGATTCTTGTTTTAAATTTCAGATGGAACAGTTGTCTGTTTCAAGACTACTGCTGTTGACCTATCGTAGTAATACTGTAGTAACAGTAGTAGTATTACTGCAGTAGTACTGTAGTAACACTGTCCACGGTTCAGTGTATCTGGAGGTAAAGGTGTATCTGAGGTAGAGTTGCACAATTCGGTTAACTCCCAAAATACCCAGGTTTTCCTGAAATTCTAGTTGGACAAATCTGGATTTTCTGCTTATTCCCGCCTAGTCTCTTTCCCCGATCCATAACCCGAAGCCAGCATTGGTTCTGGGATTCAATATTAATTCATTCCTGATTCCTCATATTTTCCAACTGGGGTTTCTGGAAAACCTGGGAATTTTGCCAAAGTTACTAGAAATGTGCAACCCTTATCTGAAAGTCAAGGTGTATGGAGGGAAGGAACCCAGCAGCATGCTAGCTATGTGCTAGAAGAATACATGTTTGGGTAAATGTAATCAATGAAATAATGTTCTTGTTTGAAACAAGACGAAACAAAGCATGCACAGGAATAGATGTCGTTATTTATTGAACCTTTATTTAACTAGGCAAGTCAGTTAAGAACAAATTCTTATTTACAATGACGGCCTACCTACAGGGTCAGCCCATGGAGCAAATTAGGGTTAAGTGCCTTGCTCAAGGACACAACGACACCTTGTCGGCTCAGGTATTTGAACCAGCAACCTTTCGGTTACTGGCCCAACACTCTAACCGCTAGGATACCTGCTGCCCAAAATAGATGTTATATAGATTGATAAGATAGATAAGATTGAACAAGGGTCTTTAATGTATACTATTGTCATATGACTTCTTTGTAATGCAGAGGAACGAATCAATCCAAACATAGAAGCAGTGGAGTTTTGAACTGGTTTGAGAATGGTCTATGGTTTGCTTAGTATGCCTTAATAACCAGTTACTACATGCTGTATGCTACTGTAACCATAGGCCAATACATCCACCTTACTGATAGGAAGACCTTGCTGCTGTATCGTCTTGTGGTCCAGTTCATTATCTTAGAGAAGCTATAATCTGTCTTTTCATCTTGGTATCTGATCTTACTTTTTAGAGCTGTGATATTAATTTTATAAGAAAGGACAAACAGTTTTTTGTTTTTTTTCATGTGAAAAATTTCATTAACATTTGGACAATTCTTTTTTTTTCTTGTTTTTAACTATGAAATCTGGATCAAATGATTATGGCAAAATTACAGATATACAGTTGGAAGTCAGAAGTTTACATACACTTAGGTTGAAGTAATTAAAACTCATTTTTCAACCACTCCACAGATTTCATGTTAACAAACTATAGTTTTGGCAAGTCGGTTAGGACATCTACTTTGTGCATGACACAAGTCATTCTCCCAACAATTGTTTACAGGCAGATTATTTAATTTATAATTCACTATATCACAATTCCAGTTGGTCAGAAGTTTACATTACATACAAGTTGACTGTGCCTTTAAAATCCAGAAAATTATGTCATGGCTTTAGAAGCTTCTGATAGGCTAATTGACATTATTTGAGTCAATTGGAGGTGTACCTGTGAATGTATTTCAAGGCCTACCTTCAAACTCAGTGCCTCTTTGCTCGACATCATGGGAAAATCAAAAGAAATCAGCCAAGACCTCATAATTGTAGACCTCCACAAGTCTGGTTCATCCTTGGGAGCAATTTCCAAATGCCTGAAGGTACCACGTTCATCTGTACAAACAATAGTACGCAAGTATAAACACCATGGGACCACGCAGCCGTCATACCGCTCAGGAAGGAGACGTGTTCTGTCTCCTAGAGATGAACGTAATTTGATGCGAAAAGTGCAAATCAATCCCAGAACAACAGCAAAGGACTTTGTGAAGATGCTGGAGGAAACGGTTACAGAAGTATCTATATCCACAGTAAAACGAGTCCTATATCGACATAACCTGAAAGGCCGCTCAGCAAGGAAGAAGCCACTGCTCCAAAACCGCCATAAATAAGCCAGACTACGGTTTGCAACTGCACATGGGGACAAAGATCCTCTGGTCTGATGAAACAAAAATAGAACTGTTTGGCCGTAATGACCATCGTTATGTTTAGAAGAAAAAGGGGGAGGCTTGCAAGCCGAAGAACACCATCCCAACCGTGAAGCACGGGGGTGGCAGCATCATGTTGTGGGGGTGCTTTGCTGCAGGAGGGACTGGTGCACTTCACAAAATAGATGGCATCATGAGGAAGGAAAATTATGTGGATATATTGAAGCAACATCTCAAGACATCAGTCAGGAAGTTAAAGCTTGGTTGTAAATGGGTCTTCCAAATGGACAATGACCCCAAGCATACTTCCAAAGGTGTGGCAAAATGGCTTAAGGACAACAAAGTCAATGTATTGGAGTGGGCATCACAAAGCCCTGACCTCAATCCTATAGAAAGTTTGTGGGCAGAACTGAAAAAGCATGTGCGAGCAAGGAGGCCTACAAACCTGACTCGGTTACACCAGTTCTGTCAGGAGGAATGGGCCAAAATTCACCCAACTTATTGTGGGAAGCTTACGGAAGGCTACCCGACTCATTTGACCCAAGTTAAACAATTTAAAGGCAATGCTACCAAATACTAATTGAGTGTATGTAAACTTCTGACCCACTGGGAATGTGATGAAATAAATAAAAGCTGAAATAAATAATTCTCTCTACTTTTATTCTGACATTTCACATTCTTAAAATAAAGTGGTGATCCTAACTGACCTAAGACAGGGAATTTTTACTAGGATTAAATGGCAGGAATTGTGAAAAACTGAGTTTAAATGTATATGTAAACTTCCGACTTCAACTGTAAATACATCAACTGTTTCGGCACAATTTGTTAGTATGTGGTAAGTTTTTGAGTGTGTTTATGATTAGTGTCGCTGTACATGTTATGTTCTCAACATACTGTATTTAACTTGTAATGCTGTCTACCATTTATAATTTACCTTGGGCTGATGCTGATATTTATTCAATGTGAATTGTATTCAGTAATATTTCTCCTTCAAGGTTAAGTGAAGTCAGACTGTCTTTCGGTGAGAACTTGAAATGTCATTCAGGCATTGAATACACATCAGCATTCTCACAAAGTGGTTGTGATTTTCCGATTAATGGCTCTGCTTCTGTGGCCCTATGTGAACAAATAGTCACATGGTCCGATGATAAACCAAATATCTGATGTGTAATAAAAAAAACTATTGAAGAATGCTGTGTATATCATTGGTTTGGATAAAGCATATCATACAGTCGTATGCAAAAGTTTGGGCACCCCTGACAATTTCCATGATTTCCATTTATAAATAATTGGGTGTTTGGATTAGCAATTTCATTTTGATCTATCAAATTACTGATGGTCACAGTAAATATTTTAGTAGTGAAATGAGGTTTATTGGATTAACAGAAAATGTGCAATATGCATCAAAACGAAATTAGACAGGTGCATACATTTGGGCACCCCAACAGAAAAATCACAGCAATATTTAGTAGAGCCTCCTTTTGCTAAAATAACAGCCTCTAGATGCTTCCTATAGCCTCTAATGAGTGTCTGGATGAATGTATTTTGGACCATTCCTCCTTACAAAACATCTCCAGTTCAGTTAGGTTTGATGGTTGCCGAGCATGGACAACCCGCTTCAAATCATCCCACAAATTCTCAATGATATTCAGGTCTGGGGACTGGGATGGCCATTCCAGAACATTGTACTTGTTCCTCTGCATAAATGCCCGGGTAGATTTTGAGCAGTGTTTTGGGTCGTTGTCTTGTTGAAATATCCAGCCCCGGCGTAACTTAAACTTTGTGACTGATTCTTCAACATTATTCCCAAGAATCTGCTGATATTGAGTGGAATCCATGCGACCCTCAACTTTAAAAAGATTCCCAGTACCTGCACTGGCCACACAGCCCCACAGCATGATGGAACCCCCACCAAATTTTACTGTGGGTAGCAAGTGAGTTCTTTTGCCGCCATGCATATCGCCCCTTGAATGACCAAATAACTCAATCTTTGTTTCATCAGTCCACTGCACCTTATTCCAAAATTAAGCTGGCTTGTCCAAATGTGCGTTTGTGGCGTGTGTGGCGTGTCCCGTACAGCTTCTCCTTGTGCAAAGTGCGCTGAATTGTTGAACGATGCACAGTGATACCATCTGCAGCAAGATGATGTTGTAGGTCTTTGGAGGTGGTCTGTGGGCTGTTTTTGACCGTTCTCACCATCCTTCGCCTTTGCCTCTATGATATTTTACTTGGCCTGCCACTTCTGGCCTTAACAAGAACTGTGCCTGTGGTCTTACATTAACTCACTATGTTCCTCACAGTGGACACTGACAGCTTACATCTCTGCGATAGCTTTTTGTAGCCTTCCCCTAAACCATAATGTTGAACAATCTTTGTTTTCAGGTCATTTGAGAGTTGTTTTGAGGCCCCCATGTTGCCACTGTTCAGAGGAGAGTCAAAGAGAACAACAACTTGCAATTGGCCACCTTAAATACCTTTTCTCATGATTGGATGCACTTGTCTATGAAGTTCAAGGCTTAATGAGCTCACCAAACCAATTGTGTGTTCCAATGAATCAGTGCTAAGTAGTTACAGGTATTCAAATCAACAGAATGACAAGGGTGCCCACATTTTTTATTTAATTTCATACAACTTAATATTGCTACACTAAAAATCTTTGTCTGGACAATATGAATGGCATGCCACTGTGATCATTTTCTGTGACGACAGAGTAAATTATTATGCAGCCTCAGAGGGGTGCCCAAGTTTACATACACCTTAGCCAAATACATTTAAACTTTGTTTTTCACAATCCCTGACATTTAATCCTAGTAAAATGTCCCTGTCTTAGGTCAGCTGGGATCCCCACTTTATTTTAAGATAATAGTAGAATGATTTATTTCAGCTTTTATTTCTTTCATCACATTCCCAGTGGGTCAGAAGTTTACATACACTCAATTAGTATTTGGTAGCATTGCCTTTAAATTGTTTAACTTGGGTCAAACGTTTCGGGTCGCCTTCCACAAGCTTCCCACAATAAGTTTGGTGAATTTTGGCCCATTCCTACTGACAGTACTGGTGTAACTGAGTCAGGTTTGTAGGCATCCTTGCTCGCACACACTTTTTCAGTCCTGGCCACAAATGTTCTATAGGATTGAGGTCAGGGCTTTGTGATGGCCACTCTAATATCTTGACTTTGTTGTCCTTAAGCCATTTTGCCACACCTTTGGAAGTATGCTTGGGGTCATTGTCCATTTGGAAGACCCATTTGCAACCAAGCTTTAACTTCCTGACTGATGTCTTGAGATGTTGCTTCAATATATCCACATAATTTTCCTTCCTCATGATGCAATCTATTTTGTGAAGTGCACCAGACCCTCCTGCAGCAAAGAACCCCCTAAAGTATTTTTACTTAAGTACTTTACACCACTGTGTAATAGCTGAACAAACTGGCAACCAGGCCGGACTCGGCTGTCCCATTAGATTAAATATAGGCCAAAGGTATTTGTCTTTAGCATAATATATCATATTCAGAAATTATGTTAATCAGAAATACGTTTTTAATAAGCACATCTTTAGTACAGTAGGACCTGCAAGCTTTCTACAACATGTTGTATGTTTGCGCCCCCTAGTGGCGATAGCGGAACATCGCCAACTTTAGGAATTTCGACATTGATTAGTCGCACCATGCAATGCATTTGTGTTTAAAGAGCATAAAGGATCATTTTCATGCGGACGCCACTCAAAGTACCTGGAAATCAAATCAAGTTAGTGAAATAGGATAATTTTCAAGCATTTTATAGCACGTTATCCACGTGATTTATCCTGAATGCAAAGGATACTAATTCACTTTCGAATTAGTTGAATCACATTCAATCGAAATTTACATTGAATTGTTTATGCATAATGGATGATGATTAGGCTACTATTATTATTAGGCTGTATTACTCCTCAATCACATAATGTCATATCACTGTATTATATATTTTTTTAAGTTTAAGCACTACCTCTATATTATGTTCATGATTTACATATTTGAGTTGCGTGTTTTTGTCAACTTGTGATCAAGACAGAGATGGCTAGCTACAGTGAGTTCGGAGCGCTGAAAACCACCCTGTATCTTCTGATGGGTTCTTCCTTCTGCTCAAAATTAAACTATAGGCTACACATGTCACACACCACCGGTCCAACACTTATGACTGAAAAGGTTGAGAAGGTCCATAAATGCTGTAATCTCATATTTGATCTTCACACCGAAACAAACAAGTCAGAATTCATTCTTGAAATGAGACTGAGTTCGATATTATTTTTGTTCACAAAATGTAAAGGCCAAGTGCAATCAAAAACTGGATTTTTCCTTTGTTTCATATTTATTTACACAAGGTTGGAATAATAAAAATAAATTGTGAAAATGATGATGATAATGCACTTTTAGTGTAAGAGCTGTTTGAACCTGACATTTCTGCCTGTTTTGGTAGGATGGAGTTTTGGCCTGCCTGCCAGTTACCTACATACCCAGCCATCACAGAAAGAAAGACGGAGAGAGGCCCAACTTGGTGGAAAATCTGTCTCCCTCTAGCAGATGGTGTTTATTCGTTGTTTCGCCCACCAAGCAAGGAATTTTTCTTTGGAGGTTGATGAGAGAGTGTCGAATTTGTCAACAACAAAAATGTATGGCTTATTTTGATCTAATATACGTTTTATAATGCTTAAGTTGTTACGAGTGCGCTGATATAAGTAGGACACGTGACATCTCGGCAACTTTGAGAAAAAAGCACTTTATTTTGGATTTGTCTGGAGATGGCATATTCATGGCATGATGCTAGTAGCATAGTATATTACTCCATCACAGGAGGTTGGTGGCACCTTAATTGGGGAGGACGGGCTGATGGTAATGGCTAGTGAGGAACAAATGGAATGGTGTCAGATACATCAAACACATGGTTTCCATTCCATTTTTTTACCTTTATTTTATTAGGCAAGTCAGTTAAGAACAAATTATTATTTACAATGACGGCCTAGGAACAGTGGGTTAACTGCCTTGTTCAGGGGCAGAACGACAGATTTTTACCTTGTCAGCTCGGGGATTCGATCTAGCAACCTTTCGGTTACAGGCCCAACACTCTAACCACTGGGCTACCTGCCGCCCCATTGACTCCGTTCCATCCATTATTATGAGCCGTCCTCCCCTCAGCAGCCTACAATGCTCTCCATTGAATACAGGCGGTTGACGTCAACAACACTCACCGAATATTCAAAAAAGGATAACAATAATGAGATATATCCACCAATCCAAAGAAAGTATAGGAGGGAGCTAGACAGCCCACCATACCGCTTTGTGGACAACGACTCCCATTGTTAGGGCGGAGAGACGTATCTTGTCAGTATATCCATCATCTTTGGCCATAACCATGTCTTGAGACATGTCTTAGAAAATGAAGACTTGTTTAAGACAGTCTATCGACCCCTCTTGGAAATACAATGTCTTGAGACATCCGACATAAAAAACGTCTCGAGTCATTTTATAATTTATTGTTGTTTTCATGTTTTTTTGTTATTAATCCTTAAGAGTCTAATCTAAGTAACATAATAAATCTGTCATTTTAAGCTAAATATATCTGCATATTTGCATGGGCTGCGTCTCAATCCACCACATTCGTCAATGTCTGCCTTCCACATCTACGGTGGAAGATGGCCGAGCTACAGCTGTATTTATCAGACCATGAGACATCCCAAAAATAGGTCTTCTCATTAAAACGTCTGTAGAGTCCGAACAGTTTGGCCTACAAAACGGCCTGTGACCACTCTATGGAAAGATGAGACTCTTACGAGCACTTTGATGTTTTCTGTTTTGCTCTACGATAAGTGTCATGGGAGTCGTCTGAAGGTAACCCATACAAATGAATTGAAGTATGGAGGTAGTTTTGTGCAAACAAAAATAAGGGGTTAAATATGTGTCCCCAAAAAAAATATATTTCCTAAGCTTTCTTACATTTCAGCTCTCTGTCTCCCTACACCAGTCCTGAGTTAGACATTACAGCTCTCTGTCTCCCTACACCACTACCCCCTGAGTTAGACATTACAGCTCTCTGTCTCCCTACACCACTACCCCCTGAGTTAGACATTACAGCTCTCTGTCTCCCTACACCAGTCCTGAATTAGACATTACAGCTCTCTGTCTCCCTACACCACTACCCCCTGAGTTAGACATTACAGCTCTCTGTCTCCCTACACCAGTCCTGAGTTATACATTACAGCTCTCTGTCTCCCTACACCACTACCCCTGAGTTAGACATTACAGCTCTCTGTCTCCCTACACCAGTCCTGAGTTAGACATTACAGCTCTCTGTCTCCCTACACCAGTCCTGAGTTAGACATTACAGCTCTCTGTCTCCCTACACCACTACCCCCTGAGTTAGACATTACAGCTCTCTGTCTCCCTACACCAGTCCTGAGTTAGACATTACAGCTCTCTGTCTCCCTACACCAGTCCTGAGTTAGACATTACAGCTCTCTGTCTCCCTACACCACTACCCCCTGAGTTAGACATTATAGCTCTCTGTCTCCCTACACCAGTCCTGAGTTATACATTACAGCTCTCTGTCTCCCTACACCACTACCCCCTGAGTTAGACATTACAGCTCTCTGTCTCCCTACACCAGTCCTGAGTTAGACATTACAGCTCTCTGTCTCCCTACACCAGTCCTGAGTTAGACATTACAGCTCTCTGTCTCCCTACACCAGTCCTGAGTTAGACATTACAGCTCTCTGTCTCCCTACACCACTACCCCCTGAGTTAGACATTATAGCTCTCTGTCTCCCTACACCAGTCCTGAGTTATACATTACAGCTCTCTGTCTCCCTACACCACTACCCCCTGAGTTAGACATTACAGCTCTCTGTCTCCCTACACCAGTCCTGAGTTATACATTACAGCTCTCTGTCTCCCTACACCAGTCCTGAGTTAGACATTACAGCTCTCTGTCTCCCTACACCAGTCCTGAGTTAGACATTACAGCTCTCTGTCTCCCTACACCACTACCCCCTGAGTTAGACATTATAGCTCTCTGTCTCCCTACACCACTACCCCCTGAGTTAGATATTACAGCTCTCTGTCTCCCTACACCACTACCCCCTGAGTTAGATATTACAGCTCTCTGTCTCCCTACACCAGTCCTGAGTTATACATTACAGCTCTCTGTCTCCCTACACCACTACCCCCTGAGTTAGACATTACAACTCTCTGTCTCTCTACACCACTACCCCCTGAGTTAGACATTACAGCTCTCTGTCTCCCTACACCAGTCCTGTGTTAGACAACCATCAGGTCACCACTGTATTTTCCATCTGTCTGCCCAATCATCAATAATTGTACTGTACATAACCTGAGGGTGATGGAATGATCTGACAATCAGCTCTGTTAATTCTCTCTCTCTCTCTCTCCCTCTCTCTCTCTCTCTCTCTCTCTCTCTCTCTCTCTCTCTCTCTCTCTCCCTCTCTCTCTCTCTCTCTCTCTCCCTCTCTCTTTCTCTCTCTCTCTCTCTCTCTCTCTCTCCCTCTCTCTGTGTAATCATTATTAGGTTGTTACAGACAGGTTTTGGTTTGGTTGTCCTGTGTTTGTGCATGCAGTATAACACACTACTGCAGACACTGCTAGACATCCTCCTCAGCACCAGCATACAGATGCCCATGCTGTCTCATGTGTGCTTACCAAATGGCAAACTATTCCCTAGTGCAGTACTTTTGTCCAGACCCTTAAAGTAGTGCACTCTATAGGGAATAGGCTGCCATTACATTTGGGACACACGTCTGCAATACTCCACTGTTTATGGATCAAGGGGGGTATTTAACTCTAACCTACCCTGCAATGTCAATAGAAAAGGGCTTGTGTCGCAATGTCAATAGAAAAGGGCTTGTGTCACATAACCCTGTATCTATCTATCTGCGTTATGAACAAGAATGAAAGTATCGTGTCTGTCAGTGCATTTAGTGCACTGAGGGACTAGTAGAGTAATGACCGCTTGCGCCACGCCCCTTGTTTCAGCGCATCTAGAGGGGAGAAGAGACGATGAGAAAGAAGGGAGCATGTTATCGAGGTGAGATGCTTGGTGCTTCTCTTGGAAGGCCTGCGTGTCAATGAGGGACGGCCATCTGGAAATCACTGCTAAAGAGTCAGAAACCAGCTGCAGCTCGTGCAGCTCACACTTGCTCAATCACAGAGCAACAAAGGGGCGGATGCTTCTTCTGCCGCTCAGGCGGGTCATCATACTACACATACCAGCACTGACATAGCCTATTGGAGAGCTGATATATGCAATTGCTAAAAACTGACGTGGTTGACTGGATCCGACTTCAAATAAAGGTAAGTAGTTATTTTTCCAAAACATATTTAAAAATGCCATAATGTGTTGTTCCGTGTCATTTAACAACAGCTGGGGTTATGTTGTCAGAAATGTATATGATCAAAACAAACGTTACATTTGATTACAATCACAGTGCCAATTGGGTGGTGGACGAAACTGAAGAGCATGACATGTATGAGCGTGCTATAGCCTACAATCAGATTTGTATGTGCCTCAGAAAGAGCACATGTTCAGTATGTGACGAACTGCCCACAAACGAGAATTCTATCTGGCTAGCCAGCGGCACTGTCTGTTCATAACTGCAGAGTTCATTCTGACTACTGCCACCGCTATTAGCCTACCTGTCAGACTAGCTAGCTGCTAGCAGAACCGCACCTGCGGCGCTGTCCATTCAGCCCCACTGAATGTCGGCCGCGACTTCAGAGTTCATGCAGAAATTAAATTGATTCTACTCTCTCCAGTAGGCCTATATGACAGTCAACTAAAACTAAATGATTTTCTTGTTTATTATTCAAAGGAAAATAAGTTGCTTGAAGTTTACATTTTCTCCTCCATGATTTGTCTCTTTCTGTGTAACATCACTACAGTCATGGAGCTGGAGCACTTTGACAAGCGGGAGAAAGCCCAGAGAAACACCCGCAGAGGCTCTAGGAACAACGGGCTGCCGAGCCCCACTCACAGTGCCCACTGCAGTCTGTACAGGACCCGGACACTGCAGTCCCTGGCCTCGGAGAAGAAGGCCAAGAAGGTCCGCTTTTATCGCAATGGAGACCGTTACTTCAAAGGGATTGTCTACGCTATTTCCCAGGACAGGTTCCGGTCTATAGACGCCCTGTTGGCCGATCTGACCCGCTCCCTGTCAGATAATGTGAACCTGCCCCAGGGGGTCCGGACCATCTACTCTATTGACGGGACCAAGAGAATATCAGGCATGGAGCAACTGGAGGAAGGTAAGCTAACAACCTTAACCTTAACCCTACCCTAAGGGATGGGATGGGACAGCATTGAGCAGCTAACCCAAAGGGACGGGACACTATAAGTCTGGGACAGTTAGAAGTCTGATAACAAAATAAGTTGTGCATTTTTCTAGGTTTCCCACTGTACAATGAGTGACCTGCTCAGGTAGGCCTGTATTATAGGCCTATAGGCTTGTATATTTACAGTAGATCTGTAAACTCTGTAATCTAAATCTCATAGGTGTGTCATTATGGGGTGCATGCAGTGAGGTGAGTCTGTGGTTGCTGTGACCATGTATGCCTATCTCTGTCTGTTGCCTACTTGCAGGCGAGAGCTATGTGTGTGGCTCCATAGAGCCATACAAGAAGCTGGACTACACTAAGAATGTGAACCCCAACTGGTCAGTTGGAGTGAAGACAGCTGCGGCTGCCTCTGCGCGTGGGCTCCCCTCCCTGGGCAGTGCCAAGGCTGGGGCCCCGGAGACCAGGGAGAGTAAGGACTTCATCCGTCCCAAACTGGTCACCATCATCCGCAGCGGGGTGAAGCCTCGTAAAGCCGTCCGCATTCTCCTCAACAAGAAGACGGCCCACTCCTTCGAACAGGTCCTCTCTGACATCACAGACGCCATCAAGCTGGACTCTGGGGTCGTCAAGAGACTGTACACTGTGGACGGGAAGCTGGTAGGTTATGAATGACAGTTATATTAGTGAAGTTACTGCTTGGTTCTCAGGCTTAGCCTTTCCCCACAGACTCAGAGGGATTGGGCTATAAGGCAATTAGCAGAGTTAGAAGTAGATTTCTGTGACTCAGTCTGCTGTGTTGACATCCTTTATTATCCCAGTCAGTAGGTGTTTCAGGAGTACAGTTTCACTGAGACATTTTCACACATTGACCAATGGGTAATCTTTAAATATTTTTTAAGTATAGCCTTTATAACCAGATTACTATATGGTATAAATCCCGTGAACACAGACCTTTAACACACAGAGTCCTGAACACAGGATTACTAGAGAGAGTAAATAGGAGAAGTGAATGAAAACGAGGCGAGTAGAATTGGGTTGTTTAGTTGTGATATGCCTTTTAATAGTCAGTCTCTCCTTTTTTATATTGGTTCTATCAAAAAAACTCTGATGTAGTTTTCCTTTTTTCTCTCCTGAACGGTTTCTATGGTGATTTGGTTGCTAAGGAACAGTCTCTGCGGCAGAGTGG
Organism: Thymallus thymallus; assembly: GCA_023634145.1. Taxonomy (NCBI): domain Eukaryota; kingdom Metazoa; phylum Chordata; class Actinopteri; order Salmoniformes; family Salmonidae; genus Thymallus; species Thymallus thymallus. Next base: position 16,204,974 of record CM042378.1, read on the forward strand.
TGCAGTGGGAATGTTGTGTGTGTGTGTGTGGCTCAGTATTGCAGAACAGTGTGTATGTCAGTGTTATTGAGGAAGGCTAGAGAATGGTGCAGGGTACTCACATGGCCCAGACATGACCAGGAGATAGTAGCTGTATATTCCATCATCAATATCATGCAGATGAAATGCGTTCATGGATTCCTCTGTAATGTCTGTGGTTCATCCTCTTCATCCGGTTCAGTTTAACTTCACTGTCTCATTAAATAATGATGGTAGAATTATAAAGTATTGAAAAGAGTTCTACAGTCACGCACTTCCGGTACAATATCATTGTTTCTCCAGTTGAGGATTTATGAGGCTAATATGCTTGTTGTGCTCCTAAGTGAGACTAATGGATTTCAGGGTTGGGCTATACAGTACAGTTCTATAAAGTGGGTATCAGGGCTGGGCTTTCCAGTACAGTTCTATAAAGTGGGTATCAGGGCTGGGCTTTCCAGTACAGTTCTATAAAGTGGGTATCAGGCACCTCTCGTCCCCTAACATGGATGGACAGATCAGATGATGCTGTTGTGTTATTACTGTTATGACTGTATTATTGCTGCACAGTAAAGCAACACCTTTTAATGGGAAAGGGACCTTTAAAAGGCAATTTGTAATTGAGCCTTCTACAAGGTTTACCACAAATGCATAATCTGCAAACTTGGTGATGTTGCCTTTAAAATCCTTATTGTTGACAGCGTTATACGGATTGACTCCCGGCCTAGCACTAATATGTTTTCTGAACATCAGCTGTGAAGTTGACTTGTTGAAGTGATCTGTCTGGGGTGAAAATACAACTACTTACAGCTGAGAATACTGGACTAATGTGAGTACCGTAACCTGAGTGGTGAATTGAGCTTTGCTTCATGTAGTGTAGCGTTGCTAAGTGGCTGACTCCACAGTAACTGTGTGTTAGGGAACTTCTACAGTACAGTAATGGAGCTACACACAGTTTTGCTGATTTGCAGCTCTGAAGCCAGTCATAATTAATGCAGGCCCAAATGACACCCTTTTCCCAATATAGTGCACTACTTTTTTTACCAGGGAATAGGGTGCTATTTGGGATGCAGTTGAAGTAATATAGCAGCCTGCTGGAACTCTGCTCAGCTCTTCATAAACACTCAGTAAGGTTTACATACTGGTTATTGGCTAATTTCTGACATCCAGAAGTATGATTACCTAATCTGTTTGATTAGTGTTACTGCAGAGTTATGTTGACGTCCTGTTACTGATTGCTCCTGTAATCATATTAAATCGGAATACTTGTACCTGTTATTGATATGAATACGTCCCCCCTCCCCTCTACACACATCTCTGATAATGGACATTCCCACTTGACATACTGTAGCAGTCTGTCTAATGTCTCTCAATAATGAATGAACAGATCTAAGACATATACTAACCCATCTCTGAAACAGCCTGACAGTAGCCTGTCTCTGAAACAGCTTGTCAGTAGCCTGAAACAGCCTGCCAATAGCCTTTCTTTGAAACATTACATTTAAGTAATTTAGCAGACGCTCTTAATTAGGTTTAAGTGCCTTGCTTTTGGTTGCTGGCCCAACTCTCTTAACCGCAAGGCTACCTGCCACCCTGCCTGTCAGTAGCTTGTTTCTGGAACAGCCTGTCAGTAGCTTATCTCTGAAAAAGTCTGTCTCTGAGTGGGAGGTATTTCATTTCAGTGTGAATGTTGTAGGTATGAGTCAGTATTTTTCTTGTACATGCATTAGTACTGTAGGCCTATATGACTGTCTGGGAGGAGGGAGGTAGGAGAGGCGGGGAGGGTGAAGACGTGGAGGGGGAGAGGAGGTGGGGTGGGGGGATCAGGGAGAGAGGAAGAGGGGTACGGGGGAGGGGTGAAGAGGTGGGAGAAGTGGGGAGCGGGATGAGAGGAGAGGGAAAGGCGGGGAGGAGGGAGAGGACATGGGGAGATGGGGGCCAAGAGCGGGCAGGGAGAGTGGAGGGATACGGGGGGGTGAGAGAAGCGGGGAAGGGGGATAGAGGAGGGGATGGATACAGGGAAGGGGGAGAAGAGAGAGGAGGGGGAGAGATGCAGGGAGGGGGAGAGAGGAGGGGGAGGCATACTGGGAAGGAGGAGAGGAGGGGTATACAGGGAAGGGGGGAGAGAGGATGGGGATACAGGGAAGGGGGAGGGATACAGGGAAGGGGGAGAGGAGGGGGATACAAGGAAGGGTGTGAGAGGAGGGGGAGGGTTTAGTTGAAGTTTAGTTGAAGGAGAGGAGATGAAAACAGGAAGCCACTGTGGCCTGTGGAGCGATAGCCTCTGTTTGCCTCAGTATCAGACCTGTTTGTGCTATCGTTCCAATCCTTGCCACTCCTTGTCATAGGCCAATCATCATCATAAGTTTGGAGTGGCAAGGATTGGAGTGATGGTACCCAGGTACCCAGGTCCTTCAACGTGTGCAGTAAACTACTGCATACCTTCTACCAGTCTGTGGTGGCCAGTGCCATCTTTTTTGCAGTGGTGTGCTGGGGAGCAAACATCAAAGCCGGTGATGCTTCTCGGGTAAATAAGCTGATCAGGAAGGCTAGCTCTGTCCTGGGGATGAGCCTTGACACTCTAGAGGAGGTGGCGGAGAGACGGATCCTGGCCAAACTGCTGGCCATCATGGACAACGTCACCCACCCTCTGCACGCTATGTTTATGACGCAGAGGAGCACTTTCAGTCACAGACTGATCCCACCACGGTGTGCCAGAGAGCGCTACAGGAGGTCCTTCCTGCCGGCGGCTATGAGACTATATAATGCCTCACCGGGGTGCCGTGCCGTCGGCAACATAGATCTGGAACTGTTGGGGTGCTAGGACCTAGTTTAACAATTATGCATCCATCCGTGAGTAACTCTGGTCCGTCATCACTCATTCACTCAGGACCTATTTATTTATTCATGCAGGTCTGTATATACATACTCATGTACAGTTGTTATATCATATCACATGCAATATTGCTAGTAATTCTTGGACCTAACTTACGTAGGCATTCACTCAGGAATGCATATTAGTATCCTGCCAGTTGCACCTTTTCTCATTGCTTTTAGTATATCGAATGTGCAATACGTGCAGTTGTCTGTAATTAAACCCTGCGCACCAAGGACTGTATTTTAAGGGAATTACTATTATTACCCCTAATTATATCATACACACATTTAGCTATTAAAGTATCTCTTCCTGTCATTTACCTGTACAGTTTGTGTAACCATGCAAGTATTCACTTATCTGTAAATATAACTGTATACTTACCTGTACAGCTAATTTTAACCATGCAAAATTTTCACTTACCTGTTCATTTAGCCAGTCTGTCTATTAAGTAAACTATTATTACCCTCGCTCATATCATACGCATTTTTAGCTACTGAAGTATTTCTCTGCCATTGACCTGTATAGTATAGTTAACCATCCAACATCCACCAATGTATAGTGTACATATTCAGCCAACCACCCATACTATGCAATGTCTTTTTATAGCTTTTTTTTGCACTCCAGATATCTTGTATTTCTATACTTTTTCATACTGCCGCTCTATGTATCATGTACCGTGTATCTGTCTTTTGTGTACTTTCGTTGTGGCATTTTGCACCTGCCCTGTGTTTTGTTGTAGCTGCTTGACAATGAAATGTCCCCCCCGGGGGATCAATAAAGTACCTATCTATCTATCTATCTATCTATCTATCTATCTATCTATCTATCTATCTATCTATCTATCTATCTATCTATCTATCTATCTATCTATCTATCTATCTATCTATCTATCTATCTATCTATCTATCTATCTATCTATCTATCTATCTATCTATCTATCTATCTATCTATCTATCTATCTATCTATCTATCTATCTATCTATCTATCTATCTATCTATCTATCTATCTATCTATCTATCTATCTACCTGTTTGTGTCATATCAAGAATGAATAAGTCAGGTGAAGACTAGTTGTTTCCTAGTTGTATCCTTGTTTCCTAGTTGTAACTAGTTGTATCCTTGTTCCAGGTGACTAACAGTGTCTAGCTGTCTGTCTGTTCCAGGTGACATGCCTTCAGGACTTCTTTGGTGACGATGACATCTTTATGGCCTGTGGTCCGGAGAAGTTTCGCTACCAAGATGACTTCCTCTTAGATGAGAGTGGTGAGATAGTTATAATAACAGTACCATAACATTTACATTAGAATGTCATGGAAGTAAGTGTGTGTGTGTGTGTGTGTGTGTGTGTGTGTGTGTACATACTGTAGGTGTGTGTGTGTGGTATCTGATGGTGTGTCCTCTCCCTCCAGAGTGTAGGGTGGTGAAGTCGACGTCATATGGTCGGATCTCCTCTCTGCAGGGACGCTACTCACCCAGAGGAGGAGGCTCACGCCGAAGCTCATGCTCAGGTATGGCCCTGTGAGTGTGTGTGTGTGTGTGTGTGTTTTTGTGCGTGCGTGCAGTAATTCATCTGCAGAATCAACAACTTTTTCCACCAATGTGTTTGCCCTTCTTATCAGCAACCAACTGATTGAGGACTGTCTTCCTCTAATCTCTTGTGTCTGTACTGTAGCCAATGGGACGGCAGGCAGTCAGCTGTCGACTCCTCGCTCTGGGAAGTCCCCCAGCCCCTCTCCTACCAGTCCTGCCAGCCTCCGAAGACGTAGGGTAGGACCACACAATGCTTTATTAATATAATCACAACCCTTTATTAATATAGGAGAGGGGATCTGATATTCAATCAGATCAAGCGTTAACCGGTGATTGCCGGCACCCATATAGCTAATGTTTTGGGAGGTGTTGGACGTGTAACTGCATTGTCAAATCAGTGAGCAGCTGCTCTTGATCATTGTCACAAAGCCACACCCGTCCCACACCCGTTAGAAGTTCAGAATGAGAAAGTCTAGGCTATAGCCTAGAGAAATAATGAAGCTTAAACAAAATCAGAAGCCTAATCAAGGTGTAGATCACATCTCACATTCCAGTGTTTGAACTTGTAAACAAGGCTGCATGGGATTTCTCTTAATGCGACTCCATGCAGCCAATGGCAATGTCCGCTTTAGGTATAATTCCAGGAACCGCTTGTGGATTTCACAGTTCTAACACAGTTCCACCTCTGATACCGCCAGATCAACGCTACACAGATGTCGGCTAAAATGGATCTGATTGAACAGAGCCCATAGTCTCCTATAGATGGTCCCCTATAGATAGTCACCTACATATATTCCCTATATATAGTCCCCTATAGATGGCCCCCTATATATAGTCACCTATATATAGTCTCCTATTGATAGTTCCCTATAGATAGTCACCTACATATATTCCCTATATATAGTCCCATATAAATGCCCCCTATATATAGTCCCCTATAGATGGAGGCCCCCTATATATAGTCCCCTATATATAGTCTCCTATTGATAGTCCCCTATATATAGTCCCCTTATTTATTTCATCACATTCCCAGTGGGTCAGAAGATTACATACACTAAATTAGTATTTGGTTGCATTGACTTTAAATTGTTTAACTTGGGTCAAACGATTCGGGTCGCCTTCCACAAGCTTCCCACAATAAGTTGGGTGAATTTTGGCCCATTCCTCCTGACAGAACTGGTGTAACTGAGTCAGGTTTGTAGGCCTCCTTGCTCGCACACGCTTTTTCAGTTCTGCCCACAAATATTCTGTCTGTAAACAATTGTTGGAAAAATTACTTGTGTCATGCTCAAAGTAGATGTCCTAACCAACTTGCCAAAACTATAGTTTGTTAACATGAAATCTGTGGTGGTTGAAAAATTAGTTTTAATGACTTCAACCTAAGTGTATCTAAACTTCCGACTTCAACTGTATAGTCCCCTATATACTGTATAGTCTCCCATTGATAGTCCCCTATAGATAGTCCCCTATATATAGTCTATAGATGCCCAAACTGTCAACATCCATGTGTTCAAAAAGCATTTATGATCTCTCCCTCCCTCAGGGGTCCCAACACAGTGGCTCGTCCCTGTCTCTAGCCTCCACCAAGGTGTGTAGCTCCATGGATGAGGGAGACGGAGCAGGTAGTGAAGGTAGTAGAGAGGACATACTGTAAACATGTTTAAGGGCAGCTTTTCCATTGAGCATACTCTAGAAGGCGTTGGCTGTATCCAAAATTGCAGCCTATTCCCTTTATAGTGCACTGCTTTTGACCAGTGCAGAAAAAGTTAGTAAACAAAGTAAGTATAACTAGTGCACTGTATATCGCGGAAGTTCATTTAAAGACAATGTGCCCATGTTCGGGGGGACTGCATTTATGGTAAACGCTGCATGTGTCTGCTCAATTGGAAATTACTTTTACATTTAAATTGCGCTATAGTGCTGATCTTCCTCAATACAGATTAATCTGGGGACTGTGGAGTGGAGAGTGCAGTAGCAGACATGACCAAACTCTCCTGTTTGCCTGGTTCGATAGCGGAGCTGAACCTGCTGAGTGATGAATGTCCCTCCGTCCCTCCGTCCATCGCTGAGAGGTACAAGGTGGGGAGGACTTTAGGTGACGGTACCTTTGCTGTGGTCAGAGAGTGTGTGGAGAGATGTACCGGCAGAGAATACGCCCTGAAGATTATCAACAAAGGCAAATGTAGGGGAAAGGTGAGAACTCCAGCCCAGTTATACCAGAAGCTACAAAGTAGTAAGGAATCGCAGATCTCTCTTATTGTGGGTGTATCTTCGAAACACGTCACATTCGCTAATAGTCTATCCAGCAGGATGTAAAAGATAGCTTGTGAGACCCTACCTCTTCCAATTGGTTATCAAGGAGTCGCATCACTGCTAATTTGCATAAACATGGGACTTGCTCAGCTCATAGTAGCTGATCGCTAGTCACTGAATGTTTCCTTTTGTCTCCTCCACCTATTGAAATGACTGCATGGTCTCCAGTAGTTTGATAGTAGTATTATTATTATATTATTATTACCTGTACTACAGTACTATTAAGCTGAACTACTATTAACATCTGTAACCTGACCGTTCCTTGTTGTTATTCCCCAGGAACACATGATCCAGAACGAGGTGTCCATCCTCCGTCGTGTCAAACACCCCAACATCGTCCTGCTGATAGAGGAAATGGACACCTACAGCGAGCTCTACCTGGTCATGGAGCTGGTCAAGGTGAGTTGACAGGACAGTTAGAAGAACAGAATAGATTTGGAGACAGGTTTAGAGAGGTATACAGAGAGGAAAGGGCACAGAAAGTCGGCTGAGTGGTATAGATTCCGGCAAGCTGGTCAAGATGAGCTGTACCTGGTCAGGAGTTTTAGAGATTACACCCTGTTATAGCTAGAGTCATGCAGGTCAGTACTGTTCATTACTCTGTGTTGTGAGGTGTAATGTGTGTATCGGTCCACAGGGGGGTGACCTGTTTGATTCCATCACCTCTTCTAATAAATACACAGAGAGAGATGCTAGTGGGATGCTTTATAACCTGGCCAGTGCCATCAAGTACCTGCATAGCCTCAATATCGTACACAGAGACATCAAACCTGAGAATCTGCTGGTGAGTGTGTGTGTGTAAATTATGTTTTTGTGTGTTTGTTAATTTATGTTTATACAGAACCAGTCAAAAGTTTGGACACACCTACTCATTCAAGGTTTTTTGTTTTTTTAAACTATTTTCTAAATTGTAGAATAATGGTGAAGACATCAAAACTATAAAAGAACACATATGGAATCATGTAATAACCAAAAAAGTGTTTTAAAAAATCTAAATATATTTTATATTTGAGATTCTTCAAAGTAGCCACCCTTTGCCTTGACGGCATCTTTATACACTCTTGGCATTCTCTCAACCAGCTTCATGAGGTTTTCACCTGGAATCCATTTCAATTAACAGGTGTGCCTTGTTAAAAGTTAATTTCTTTCCTTCTTAATGCGTTTGAGCCAATAAGTTGTGTTGTGACAAGGTAGGTTGGTACACAGAAGATAGCCCTATTTGGTAAAAGACCAAGTCCATATTATGGTAAGAACAGCTCAAATAAGCAAAGAGAAACGACAGTCCATCATTACTTTAAGACATGAAGGTCAGTCAATCAGGAAAATGTCAAGAACTTTGAAGTGCAGTCTAAAAACCATCAAGCGCTATGATGAAACTGTCTCTCATGAGGACCGCCACAGGAAAGGAAGACCCAGAGTTACCTCTGCTGCAGAGGATATGTTCATTAGAGTTAACTGCACCTCAGATTGCAGTGTCTTTGTGAGATGCAGAGTAGGTGAACTGATGATCTCCGCATGTGTGGTTCCCACCGTGAAGCATGGAGGAGGAGGTGTGATGGTGTGGGGGTGCTTTGCTGGTGACACTGTCAGTGATTTTATTTAGAATTCAAGGCACACATAACCAGCATGGCTACCAGAGCATTCTGTAGCGATACTCCATCCCTTCTGGTTTGCGCTTAGTGGGTCTATAAGGGCTGTGTAAGGGCTATTTGACCAAGAAGACGAGTGATGGAGTGCTGCATCCGATGACCTGGCCTCCACAATCACCCGACCCTAACCCAATTGAGATGGTTTGGGTTGAGTTGGACCGCAGAGTGAAGGAAAAGCAGCCAACAAGTGCTCAGCATAGGGAACTCCTTCAAGACGGTTGGAAAAGCATTCCTCATGAAGCTGGTTGAGAGAAGGCCAAGAGTGTGCAAAGCTATCATCAAGGAAAAGGGTGGCTTCTTTGAAGAATCTAAAATCTAAAATCTATTTGTTTAACACTTTTTTTGGTTACTACATGATTCCATATGTGTTATTTCATAGTTTTGATGTCTTCACTATTGTTCTACAATGTAGAAAATAGTAAAAATAAAGAAAAGCCCTTGAATGAGTAGTTGTGACCAAACATTTGACTAGCCGGGATTCAATGCAAGGTGCGGCAACCATACAATGTACCTTTTAAATGCCTGATGTTCAGGGAGAACGCATTCATGGTAAATGCATGAAGACTCAACCATAAATTACCTTAAAAAGCCCTCCATTAAATCCTGGCTTATGCTTCACTGTGTGTCCCAGGTGTATGAGCATCAAGATGGTAGTAAGTCTCTGAAGTTGGGAGACTTTGGCTTGGCTAGCCTGGTGGATGGACTCCTCTACCTGGTCTGTGGCACCCCCACCTATGTAGCACCTGAGATCATCGCTGAGACAGGGTACGTCTATGTGTAAATGGTGTGTGACAGATGTGTGACGGGTGTGTGACAGGGGTTTGTGTATTGTCCTCTGACAGGTATGTATTGTCATCTAATAGGTGTGTGTGTGTGTGTGTGTGTGTGTGTGTGTGTGTGTGTGTGTGTGTGTGTGTGTGTGTGTGTGTGTGTTGCCCCTGACAGGTACGGTCTGAAGGTTGATATCTGGGCAGCTGGAGTAATCACATACATCCTGCTGTGTGGCTTCCCTCCCTTCAGTGGGTCTGTGCTGCTCTTTGATACCTAGCTAGACAATACCATTATAACCCTTCAGTGGGTCTGTGCTGCTCTATGATACCTAGCTAGACAATACCATTATAACCCTTCAGTGGGTCTGTGCTGCTCTATGATACCTAGCTAAACGATACCATTATAACCCTTCAGTGGGTCTGTGCTGCTCTATGATACCTAGCTAAACAATACCATTATAACCCTTCAGTGGGTCTGTGCTGCTCTATGATACCTAGCTAGACAATACCATTATAACCCTTCAGTGGGTCTGTGCTGCTCTATGATACCTAGCTAGACAATACCATTATAACCCTTCAGTGGGTCTGTGCTGCTCTATGATACCTAGCTAAACAATACCATTATAACCCTTCAGTGGGTCTGTGCTGCTCTATGATACCTAGCTAAACAATACCATTATAACCCTTCAGTGGGTCTGTGCTGCTCTATGATACCTAGCTAGACAATACCATTATAACCCTTCAGTGGGTCTGTGCTGCTCTATGATACCTAGCTAGACAATACCATTATAACCCTTCAGTGGGTCTGTGCTGCTCTATGATACCTAGCTAAACAATACCATTATAACCCTTCAGTGGGTCTGTGCTGCTCTATGATACCTAGCTAAACAATACCATTATAACCCTTCAGTGGGTCTGTGCTGCTCTATGATACCTAGCTAGATAATACCATTATAACCCTTCAGTGGGTCTGTGCTGCTCTATGATACCTAGCTAAACAATACCATTATAACCCTTCAGTGGGTCTGTGCTGCTCTATGATACCTAGCTAAACAATACCATTATAACCCTTCAGTGGGTCTGTGCTGCTCTATGATACCTAGCTAGATAATACCATTATAACCCTTCAGTGGGTCTGTGCTGCTCTATGATACCTAGCTAAACAATGTCATTATAACCCTTCAGTGGGTCTGTGCTGCTCTATGATACCTAGCTAAACAATACCATTATAACCCTTCAGTGGGTCTGTGCTGCTGTATGATACCTAGCTAAACAATACCATTATAACCCTTCAGTGGGTCTGTGCTGCTCTGTCATATTTGCTGGGATTCAATCCCAGGCACACTCTAGCTCAATGGTCTAGACTACCGTTTAAAAGTATTTTCCCAGACGTTTGCAGAGATCGCATTCAAGTCAGTTTTAGTATGCTGCGCTATATAACGCGCCTGGCATTGACTCCCAGATAGACATGATATTATGATGATGATAATGACGTGAGACTTGCTGTCGTTTTTGTCCAGGAGCAGTGAGGACCAGGAGATTCTGTTGGACCAGATTCTAATGGGACAACTAGACTTCCCTTCACCGTCCTGGGACAACGTGTCTGTCACTGCTAAGGTTGGTCTATGGTTCAATCCCTGCACTTAGTGATAAAAGTACAAATAAAATAAAAAATAACTTGTTGATTGATTGATTTACTTTAGGAGCTGATTACAGGGATGCTGCAGGTAAAGGTGGAACAGAGATACACAGCTCTGCAGGTTCTGGATCACCCCTGGGTCAATGTAAGTACCTAGAACATACTACATAGAGCATACATATGGTAGGTAGGTGTGTGTGTGTGTGTGTGTGTGTGTGTGTGTGTTCCTTGTCCAGCTCTATCAGAGGTTCTGTCTGTGTTCCAGGATGATGGGCGATTAGTGAACGACCAGCAGCTGTCTGTGCCTGGGAAGATTAAGAAACACTTCAACACTGGTCCTAAAGCCTGCAGCACCACCGCCGGAGTGTCTGTTATCACAGTAAGTATCCCTCTTAGTCATTCTTACTCAAGGCTGTGTAGGTGTTTAGGACTGTTCAGAATATGTACAGCCCAAAACATTAGGTTCTTCACATGTAACCCTAACATCTAATGCATGTCTTCTTCTCCCACATCTCTCTATCTTTGTCCTCTTTCTCCCTCCCCCTCTCTTCTCTCTCACTCCCCCATCTTCTCTCTCTCTCTCTCTCCTCCCTCTCCCCCTCTCTCTCTCTCCTCCCTCTCTCTCTCTCCTCCCTCTCCCCCTCTCTCTCTCTCTCTCTCTCTCTCTCCCTCTCAGACCACCCCTCTTGATAAGGAGCGGCAGGTTTTCAGAAAAAGACACCAGCAGGATGTGAGGTTGAAGCCCCGCCCCCACCTCCAGCCCCGCCCCCAACCAACCGGCTTCCCCACCAGTGCCAGCCAAAGCTCCGCCCATATCTCCAACAACCCTGCCCTTTCTCCCGCTGACTTTACTTCAGAGTCAGAAGATTACTCCCCCAGCCCCTCCCCCACCTCCCCTAGCTCCGCTGACACCGTCCGCTCCCCCACCTCCCCCTTCTAGCCCCTGAAGGAAGAGAGATGGGAGAGGGGGATGTAGAGAGAAAGAGGAAGGACAGGAGGCATGTATCCATGTACTAACACTAACCCATGTCCCTGTATTCACAACGACAGTCTGTCAAGATGCCTGCCAATTACTTAAACATTGATTTGTCATTCCTGCTACAGTGTCAGTTAACCCTAAGCTACACTGGGGTCAGAGCCATACATAGAGATCAGTTAGGGTGGGGTTAGCATTTAAGGTTAGAGGTTAGGGTCAAGGTTAAAGGTATATTCTGGATCGGTTCTGCTCTGGCCCTGAGAGGTTACTAAGGCAGAGAATCTACTGTATCTGCTTATCTTTTTAAGACACAACACAGACATACAGTAGTTAAGCTCCCAAGTGGGCTCCCAAGTGGCACAGCGGTCTAAGGCACTGCATCTCTAGTGATAGAGGCGTCACTACAGACACCCTGGTTTGACAACCATGGAAACTTACAGATCAAAATCTTCCATTTAACTTGATGGTACCTCATACGCCCTGATTAGGGCGTCTTAAGTATTTCTGTGATTAAACATACATTTTGAAAAATAATAATGATAACAAGAATGACTTTGGGTCCTTGAAAAGCGCTATATAAATAAAATAACATGTATTATTATTCATTTTGAAAATGTATGCATCCAGTCAGTTATCTATTTCAATTAAGTTATATTGCATCCAATTCATTACAACTTGTACAGTTAATTCTGTAGAAAAATACCAAGTGAAAAGATGTAGTCTCAGAACATTCAATAAGACATGCTGTATGACACCTGTAATGTGAAGATAATGTATGTATACTGAACAAAAATATAAACAAAACATGTAAAGTGTTGGTCCCATGTTTCATGAGCTGAAATTAAAGATCCTAGAAATGTTCCATATGCACAAAAAGCTTATTTCTCTAAAATGTTGTGCACAAATTTGTTTACATCCCTGTTAGTGAGCATTTCTCCTTTGCCAATATAATCCATCCACCTGACAGGTGTGGCATATCAAACAGCATGATCATTACAAAGGTGCACCTTGTGCTGGGAACAATAAAAGGCCACTCTAAAATGTGCAGTTTTGTTACACAACACAATGCCACAGATGGCTCAAGTTGAGGGAGCGTGCAATTGGAATGCTGATGGCAAGAATGTCCACCAGAGCTGTTGCCAGATAATTGAATGTTAATTTCTCTACCATAAGATGCCTCCAACGTCGTTTTAGAGAATTTGGCAGTACGTCCAACCGGCCTCACAACCACAGACCACTTGTAACCAGGCCAGCACAGAACCTCCACATACGGCTTCTTCACCTTGTCTGAGACAAGCCACCTGGACAGCTGATGAAAATGAGGAGTATTTCTGTCTGTAATAAAACCCTTTTGTGGGAAACAAAACTCATTCTGATTGGCTGGGCCCAGTCATGTGAAATCCATATATTAGGGCCTAATGAATTTATTCAAATTGACTGATTTCCTTATATGAACTGTAGCTCAGTAAAATCATTGAAATTGTTGCATATTGGGTTTATATTTTGGTTCATGTGGCTACAGTCATGTCCATTCCAGTCCAATCTTATTTATCTAACTATCTAGTGTTGAGCTATTCTCCAGTTCTTGGTGCTGCTGTAGATATCACATACTACACATTTTAATGAGGACCAGAGAGGGAAGCTAGAAGCTATTCAGGCATTCTGCTATACCATATGGATTGGGTAATTAAATATATTTTTGTCCATGACTGTTATGCCAGTGTGCCAGTTCATAAAAAGTCCTAATTTAACGGACTATGGAAATGGATGTGTATTGGGTAGAGTATTAACGGCAATTTTCATGGCTTTTTATTATTGCAAACAATTCAGTTAATACTGTATGTTAATATGTTGATAGTGGAAGAATTACCTAGTTAAAGTACGATTACTGGCCTGAGCACAATAGATCAAGTGCAATTAGGTTCTGGATCTCTTACCAACATTAGACAGCACATAGACTTTTTAAAGCGATTGTTAACCATAAACAGATGTGTCATGGCGGCGGCTTTCAGTGCCTCCTGAATTTTCAGCTTGCTGTGTGTAAGCCAGGGGTTGGAACCGGTTCAGGGAACAGAACCGAAAACTGGAAAATAACTACATTTTTTGAGCATCAGAATCTGGTCCTAATTCAGATAATGCATGTCATAACAAGATGCCCAGTGCTTCAAGGCAAGCCGCCTCCTCCTCTACCCTCTCTCACTCTCTCCCCACCTGCAAAATTTCAGTCGTATCTCACGCCCTACAATTGTCTGTCCAATACATGTAAACAACTATAGCTTGCCCGCTCCATATCAAGCTGCTATATCTGCACTGATTGGTGAAGTAATTTAATGTTGAGCTGAAAAAAAAGGGTTCAAACCAGTTCAGAACTTTATTTTGCTGGTCAGAACAATGGAATGGAACGAAAATAATAATGCTTCTGTTTAGAACAGTGTGTTGGCAGGTCTAGAGAGAGAGAGAAGCACAGTGAGTTGGGCAGGTCTAAAGAGAGAAGTACAGCGAGTTGGCAGGTCTAGAGAGAGAGAGAAGCACAGTGAGTTGGCAGGTCTAGAGAGAGAAGTACAGTGTGTTGGCAGGTCTAGAGAGAGAGAGAAGCACAGTGAGTTGTCAGGTCTAGAGAGAGAGAGAAGCACAGTGTGTTGGCAGGTCTAGAGAGAGAGAGAAGCACAGTGTGTTGGCAGGTCTAGAGAGAGAGAGAAGCACAGTGAGTTGGCAGGTCTAGAGAGAGAAGTACAGTGAGTTGGCAGGTCTAGAGAGAGAGAGAAGCACAGTGAGTTGACAGGTCTAGAGAGAAAAGGACAGTAAGTTGGCAGGTCTAGAGAGAGAAGCACAGTGAGTCGACAGGTCTAGAGAAAGAAGAACAGCAAGTTGGCAGGCTAGAGGGAGAAGCACAGTGAGTTGACAGGTCTAGAGGGAGAAGCACAGTGAGTTGACAGATCTAGAGGGAGAAGCACAGTGAGTTGACAGGTCTAGAGAGAGAAGAACAGTGAGTTGACAGGTCTAGAGAGAGAAGACCAGTGTGTTGACAGATCTAATGAGAGAAGACCAGTGAGATGACAGGTCTAGAGGGAGAAAGACAGTGAGTTGGCAGGTCTAGAGAGAGAAGAGCAGTGAGTTGGCAGGTCTAAAGAGAGAAGAACAGTGAGTTGACAGGTCTAGAGGGAGAAGGAAAGTGAGTTGACAGGTCTAGAGGGAGAAGAGCAGTGAGTTGGCAGGTCTAGAGGGAGAAGAGCAGTGAGTTGGCAGGTCTAGAGAGAGAAGAACAGTGAGTTGGCAGGTCTAGAGAGAGAAGAGCAGTGAGTTGGCAGGTCTAGAGAGAGAAGAGCAGTGAGTTGGCAGGTCTAGAGAGAGAAGAGGAGTGAGTTGGCAGATCTAGAGGGAGAAGGACAGTGAGTTGACAGATCTAGAGGGAGAAAAGCAGTGAGTTGGCCGGTCTAGAGGGAGAAGAGCAGTGAGTTGGCAGGTCTAGAGAGAGAAGAACAGTGAGTTGGCAGGTCTAGAGAGAGAAGAGCATGCATGTCATAACAAGATGTCCAATACATGTAAACAACTATATGAGTTGGCAGGTCTAGAGAGAGAAGAGCAGTGAGTTGGCAGGTCTATAGAGAGAAGAGCAGTGAGTTGGCAGATATAGAGGGAGAAGAGCAGTGAGTTGGCAGGCCTAAAGAGAGAAGAACAGTGAGTTGACAGGTCTAGAGGGAGAAGGACGGTGAGTTGACAGGTCTAGAGGGAGAAGGACAGTGAGTTGACAGGTCTAGAGAGAGAAGAGCAGTGAGTTGGCAGGTCTAGAGAGAGAGGAGCAGTGAGTTGGCAGGTCTAGAGAGAGAAGAGCAGTGAGTTGGCAGGTCTAGAGAGAGAAGAGCAGTGAGTTGGCAAGTCTAGAGAGAGAAGAGCAGTGAGTTGGCAGGTCTAGAGAGAGAAGAGCAGTGAGTTGGCAGGTCTAGAGAGAGAAGAGCCGTGAGTTGGCAGGTCTAGAGAGAGAAGAGCAGTGAGTTGGCAGGTCTAGAGGGAGAAGAGCAGTGAGTTGGCAGGTCTAGAGGGAGAAGGAAAAAGCATGAGATGACTTTACTGTGTGGAACACTTTTTTTCTCCTCTAAGACACCAGGTTTTAATCATAGAAACAGAGGAAATGTATCTATCTGCTGATTGTTACCAAATTTCTGTTGTGAGAGAAAGAAAAGGTACATATTGAAAGCATGTTGCTGTGCAAAATATGTATTTTTACCCAATGATATGTAAGATTCAGTGACTACATGTGAAGCCAAGTCTTTTTTCCTGATGATGGAATGGTCATTGTTCCTGTAAAGCAACCCTTTAACAATGGTCATCAGCAAGCCAAACCTGTGAATAAAGCACTTCCTCGATCTGAGCACTTGGTCGTTCCAAGGGGACATTCTGGGATTTACAAACAGCAACCACAGCAGCAATAACAACATCCAGCCAGTAGATGTAGGTGTAGGATCATCTGTACCAGATCCAGAAGATAGTAAATGCATTAACAAACACAATACACATTTCGGCAAGTTGAGCTTCCACTCTTGAGATACATTTTAAGTGCATGGGTTTATATCCGATCAGTAAAACATATTCCATATATGTATATATTCTTAATTCATTCCTTACTTAGATTTGTGTGTATTGGGTATATGTTGTGTAATTATAAGATATTACTTGTTAGATATTACTGCACTGTTATAGCTAGAAGCACAAGCACTTCGCTACACCCGCAAAATAACATCTGCTAAACACGTGTATGTGACCAATACAATTTGATTTGATTAGATTTTATATTCTATTCAATATGCCAGACTATTAAGGAAAACATACTACTATGTTCAGACTGCTATAAAGAATGGAAAATTCACTCGCATATTGCTTTATTTATTTTTTATTATAAATACAACAAAAAAGAAACCAATTTTATATTTTACATTTTATCAATCTTTATATATTGGCATAACTTAATGTAAAACTGCTCCAAACAAACACAAGGTACAGCGGGTGAAATAAGTATTGAACACGTCACCATTTTTCTCAGTAAATATATTTCCAAAGGTGCTATTGACATGAAAGTTTCACCAGATGTTGGTAACAACCCAGGTAATCCATACATACAAAGACACCAAAACAAATAAGTTCAGAAATTAAGTTATGTGTAATAATGTGAAATGACACAGGGAAAAAGAACACATGAAGAAAGGGAGGTTCAAAAAGGCATGGAAAGCCAAGACAACAGCTGAAAACTATCAGTAATTAAAAAGCAATCCAGCCCCCTGTCAGTGCAAATTAATATCAGCTGGTTCAGTCCCAACTGATGGCCTACAAAAAGGTCTCATTGCCAAGGTGTCACACAAGACACATCTCATGATGGGTAAAAGCAAAGAGCTGTCTCAAGACATTCGCAACCTAATTGTTGCAAAACATAATGATGGCATTGGTTATAGGCGCATTTCTAAGCTTCTGAATGTTCCAGTGAGCACTGTTGGGGCCATAATACGGAAGTGGAAAGACAATCATTTCACCATAAATTTGCCTCGACCAGGTGCTCCTCGCAAGATTTCTGACAGAGGAGTGAAAAGAATAATCAGAGGAGTTGTCCAAGAGCAAATGACCACTTGTGGAGAGCTTCAAAAAGACCTGCAATTAGCTGGTTGTCTCAAAGAAAACATTAAGTAATGCCCTCCACCGCCATGGCCTGTATGCACGCTCACCACACAAGACTCCATTGCTGAAAAAAAAGCATGTTGAAGCTCGTTTAAAGTTTGCTGCACAACATTTGGAAAAGCCAGTGAAATACTGGGAGAATATAGTGTGGTCAGATGAGAGCAAAATTTAACTGTTTGGATGTCATAATACACACCATGTTTGGAAGAGAAATGGCACTGCACATCAACCTAAAAACACCATACCAACAATGAAGTTTGGAGGTGGGAACATCATGGTGTGGGGCTGCTTTTCAGCAAATGGTACTGGCAAACTTCACATAATTGAAGGAAGGATGAATGGGCAAATTTACGAGGAGCACCTGGTCGAGGCAAATTTATGGTGAAATGATTGTCTTTCCACTTCCGTATTATGGCCCCAACAGTGCTCACTGGAACATTCAGAAGCTTAGAAATGCGCCTATAACCAATGCCATCATTATGTTTTGCAACAATTAGGTTGCGAATGTCTTGAGACAGCTCTTTGCTTTTACCCATCATTGTGTGACACCTTGGCAATGAGACCTTTTTGTAGGCCATCAGTTGGGACTGAACCAGCTGATATTAATTTGCACTGACAGGGGGCTGGATTGCTTTTTAATTACTGATAGTTTTCAGCTGTTGTCTTGGCTTTCCATGCCTTTTTGAACCTCCCTTTCTTCATGTGTTCAATACTTTTTCCCTGTGTCATTTCACATTATTACACATAACTTAATTTCTGAACTTATTTGTTTTGGTAGCTTTGTAGGTATGGATTACTTGGGTTGTTACCAACATCTGGTGAAAATTTCATGTCAATAGCACCTTTGGAAATATATTTACTGAGAAAAATGGTGACGTGTTCAATACTTATTTCACCCGCTGTAAATACCTCAGAAATTGCAACATACCCCAAAAAACTACAGGCAAATACAAATAACTTATAAAATCATATGATATACTTATATCAACAAAATATATTACATACAAATCAACAACATATTTAACACAAAATCAAAAGGCATTTTTTAAAGCAATAAGAAATGTTAAACAAAACTACATCAAATTGCAGTGCTAATGTCAACACAAATAAAATGCATTTATTTAGCTAAATCCTCCTTACACAAATATTTATGTCAAATATTCTAAATAAACACAGAATGGAAAATTTATATTGTTATTATGAACCAAACCAGTAATGTAAGATAGATTTTCCATCCTACAGCCACTGTAGCTCTCTGCATGCAGAGCCCCTGGTTCAGCTAGGCTGCTGTCTGTACCATTACAATGCAAACCCAAACTCTTTGCATATTGTGATTAGTTTTTTACTGTCCAACTCACACGTGGCATATTTTACATTGTTGCAATATTTTCTGTTTATTTAAAATAGTTACGAATATTTGTTTAATGATAGCCTGTCCTCGGTTAGGTTAGCTACATGCCCCAAACTTTCATTTAACCTGGGTATCACTCTGTGCTAACATTCCACTCCTTTCCACTACTTGCCATGCAAAACATCATGCCATGTTTGGCATATGACACGGTGTACAATGAATGGAATGTTAAAACAAAACAGGTCTGGATTGCAGGCTTTAATAAACTCTTGGTATTGCTAGTTTTCACATTGAGTTACCATAGTTATCATTCAGTGTTTCTACAATCGACGTCTTGCACTGCCTTCCTTATCAATCTATTAGCTGGAAATACAAACAATGATGACTAAAGAATTCAGTGCTAAACCTGACTAGCCTGTGGTAGTAATTTTAAAAGTAGATAAAAGTAATTTTAAATCCTTGACTTTGTTGAAATATAAATAAAATAGTTACCGAACAAGAAATGGGATGGAAATCATTACAAGGATTGTTATTTCCTGCTGATAATGTGAAAAGTGATTAAGAAACAAATTACAATTACAATGGACACATTTCACACAGTACATAGAGATCTGAAACTGCCCTTACAGACATCTAAAACACATTTTGTCATTTTTGACACATACATCAATAGACTACTGTTTGCCATGATGGGAG
The DNA here is from genome assembly GCA_023634145.1 of Thymallus thymallus. Lineage (NCBI taxonomy): Eukaryota > Metazoa > Chordata > Actinopteri > Salmoniformes > Salmonidae > Thymallus > Thymallus thymallus. The sequence goes on from CM042378.1 coordinate 16,224,455, forward strand.
ACCAACTATCAGTTATTATTACTAACCAACTAAACTGCGTCCCAAATGGCACGCTAATCCCTTTATAGTGCACTTCTTTTGACCAAAGCCCTATGGATCCTGATCAAATGTTGTGCACTATAAAGGGAAAAGGGTACCATTTTGGACACATGCTAAGATATGATGTGA